>CM046035.1:91157593-91757593 GCA_025215565.1 Flaveria ramosissima
TCCATGAAATTTAGCTCAACCCTGAGCACGAGCTTTGCCTTTTAAACCTCTGTCAGAGGCTATCACTCCTTAGGCATCACTATAAGAGGTGTTACATTGAACACCTGTTATGGTAGTGTTGCCCATTGAACCCGTATTGCTTAGGAGTTTCGTCCTACGAACCAACAATGTTTAATTACTGTAAATTATAATAAACTTAAATAAGTTTGTACATTGCACACACTGGTTTGTTTGGTGAATATTATGATATACATTAATTAATAAGTTAATTCAATCGCACTAGAGTATCTAACATACTCCCTTCATTTTAGTGTAATCATTAATTAACTTAAAAGAAAGTCAAAATAGACAGCAAACATACGTATCAATACAAACATCATGACAATTAAAATTTTATCTTAGTGTATTACACGTTTAAAAATATTTGAATATCAGAATGTCACTGTGGATTGAACCTTTACTATTCATGATGAATACGTTTTTAACACCCATAAAAGTTTACATAGTCACGTGTTTTCACTTGACACTATCTCTTAATGGTATTGTGTGATTTGTGTCAAAATGGCTAAGGGGCTGTTTGGAAGGGGCTGACCACTGACTGACTGACTCGGTCAGCCCGTTTGATATTCCGGCGACGGTGGCTGACCCGATTGCAAGGGGCTGACCGAGACCCTCAAATTTCCTTCGCTGACCCGGTTGCAACTTCAGAGAGAAAAGGGATGTGGAGGAAGAGGTGGAGGGGGAGAAGTCAATGGTGGTGGCGCCATCTTGTTTCCACCGGCGCCATCTTGTTTCCACAGTCGCCGGCAGATGATGTGAGATATGAGGCGGCGAAGGTAGTGGTAGAGATGTGGAGGAGGAGATGGAGGGGGGAGGTGGTGGTTGGCGGTTGTGGTGGTGGTGGTGGTGGCGGCAGTGGTGGTGGTGGTGGCGGCGGTGGTGGTGATAGTGGAGGAGGTGGTAAAGATGAACGAATTTTGTGATGTTTTGGGGTAAATTCATAAATTAGAAGTAGCAAACACACACACATAGATATATAGAGGTTAATGTTGTATAGATATGAGAATATACAAAGAAAAGTAAATTTTCAAGAAAAATATTATATTATATTGTATCGATCGGTTATATGTTGCAATAATTATCATGAGATATTATTTGATATTGTATAAATTATTTTATAATACTATTCATTTAATGTATTTGTAAAATTTCTTAAAATGATACAAGGGTGTTACTTCTCACGTACGGTTATTTTTATCATTCAACAGAGTTCAGTCAGATAGTGAATCAAAAAGTCAAATTTCAGTCACATGCAGACTCACTCAGAACTAACTGGGTAAGCGTCTGACTCAGTCAGATCTTACTGAGTCAACGCTAATCAAACAACCACTTAAGTTTTATGCTCACGAAGGTAGTTTTTTTGCCTCAACACCTACATATGCAATTTCTCAAATCACATTTACAAAATTTAAACTCTAGCCCTTTAACTTGTAGATTTGAACATATACTACCAAAGCTAGAGTTCTATACAATATATGTTATTGCTTTTGGTGATGAAAATCCTTTAACTATATAGGGCGAGTTTTCTAATGATATAACGGTTTTCAAGCTAAACACGTATCCTTAATCCATAAGAGAATGTACGAAGGTATAAGAGGACAACCAGAAGGGAGATCACCATGAGACGAGAAACCCAGTGAAGGCATTAAAATCAAATGACGAAACAACATGCGTATTGAGTTATGTGGACCCGAACTAAAAAATATTTGGTCTATCATCACCCGTGCACTATCAGATCAATCAAGATGTAAATAGATGAAAAAGGGTATTAATAGGTTTTCAAATGAGACAAGGGAATTGAGGTGTGGGATTGAATATTTGTATTTACACTGTTCACCATTCATTTAAAAGCTTTAACATAAAAAACAAACATACATCTAAACCATAAGTGCTACTTGTGAATGAACATAAACACTAAACGTTTAATTTTTTTAAAAAAACTCGAAATATTTGCCATTATATGAACTTACCATGTTTTCTCCGTGCTTATTTAAACCGTTAATCTCTAGTATATAAACAACGATCTTATCACTTTTAATCGTTTATTTGTAAAATGAAAAGGTTATATAATATAACTAGTAGGAAACCCGCGCGATGCGGCGGTAGCGATAATTTACAATGTAATACTTGTTCTTGTAAGTTTATCAATCATCTCAGTGATACATTGTATAGTACCTTTGTTAGTTTGGTCTACCTTCGTTTTAATTGTTACAGAGAACAAATGTAGAGGTAGAGGGTTGTTGGGCTGTAATTAATCAGAATCTCAACAATTATAGTTTTATTAAAGTGTAATTATATAAACACATTATCAAATTATATGTCAAACGAAAAAATAATACATTAAAATGCATAAAGATATACATTTCACAGAAGATAATATTTTCATTAATCATTATAAAAATGAATACAATAACATAATCACTTTTAACTGTAGCTCTGGTTTGATCCTTGCAACTGATATGCAAAAAGTATGTGCGTGTATCATCTTTTCTAACTAAATACCAATCTATGGTACACAAATTTACATGTCATGATCATCCTTAGTAATTAAAGTAAAAAGTGAAATAAGAAATTAAACTTGGGTAGGAAGCACTACAACTTTAACCACATCGAAAGAAGCCTCTATAAAGCAGATGTTAGTAATCATATTTCTTTCGGGTAATCACCAAACTCTATAACAAAAGAGCTTATCTACTTTGGTTCCTGGTAATTACCAAACTATATAACATAAGAGGTGGAGAATACAAAGATGGTTATCCAATTTGTGCGAAAGCTTATCTACTTCGGTTATGCCTTACATGACTGTGTCATAGATTAGCATTGTTCCGGCCCATAAGCTTTCTGTCTTTACGGGCATGATATTCCTCCTGTAGTATTACTCTTTATACCAACCACATCTAGCTATCTAGGTGTTTAACATCACTATTTTCTTTCCCTTAAACCAACAATCCTTGATCATTGGTATCTAAATTAATCATAAACGCAATAATCTTTTCTAGATCGCCCTACATCATAATCATATGAATGTGTTTATATATCAACCAATTTTGATATTAGAAGTCAAAAGATAGACAAAATCATTTGAAAATAAAGTGTTTAAGATAGAAAAAATAATGATTTACAGGTTTAACCTGCTTTGATAATTCTTCATTTATACTAAACCTAGTTAGACAATTTGACATATACAAACATGAGAAAAAAAAAAGTAGATTAAATTTTTTATTATCATGTGACAATTTAAACGTAGCAAAATTTCTTATGCCATTAGAGATACATACATAATGAAATGTAGTGTTTAAACGTGTACCCTTATCATACTTCAAGATGGTAATGTGCGATCTCAATACATAAGAATTCTTATTTTTGGGTGGAGGTATTAGATTGCTAGAAAGATGGAGGCTTTAATTGTGAAGCCAATCAATAAAATGCAACTATATAATTTGACTTGTAAGCTAACATGTTACATTAATCGAAAGGAGATATAAAATGATACTTGTACTTTTATTTTCTATATATATCGTTTACAACCTTATAATGAACATGAATTGAAATCAAATGAATGTTAAAGAACAAACTGGGGTAACAAACATAACTTATAACCAAAACACTCAAAGATCTTAACCAAAATCAAAGTCAAAGTTGTTACTTGTTACCATCAGAAATCATTATCAAAAACATCAAATAACATACTTCTAGCAAAACAAAGTAAACTAACTAACCTTATCCTCGATGATAATTTCAGACAACACATAAGTAACTTCAGGTATATTCACAACCTGCAATAGGATCCTGAACAAAAACACATTAAGCTCTAATGATGAACAATCTATTAAAGAAATAAGAACATCAAAAATAAATTAAATACCTGATAAGCTACTAAAAAAATGAAACGTCTCAAGTTAATAAATTGAAAATGACTTTCTATCTCAAAAATCTATATTAAACACATATCACTAAAGTAATCATGTGAAAATAATTCTCTTACTATCAAACCATAACAACCTACTTTATCATTCACTAAATGGAATGATCTTGAAAGTGGGCATTGATCAATGCATTAACCCAACCACTTCAAAAAAAAAAGTACTTTCATCTTTAAAGTGCGGCAGTTTATGGTCTCTACGACCTCCGCAAGCAAACACATATTCCAAATGAACTCCACCCATTCAACATATATATTTATATAAAAACTAAACACACACTACCACCAAACTAATTTCTATATATTTCTACTTTTCTATGTATCTCTACATTCTTTGTATAATTTCAAATCTCATGGTGGATGAGTAACTTAATTAATGACAAATGCTAGCTTTATTTAAAGAAGATTCAATTAAACCTTATATTTTCATACTCAGGCTAAGATGACAAAATGGGTGTCCTTCAATTCTTCCCATGCTTAAATTCTAATTTCTTTAATATTCATGATATCCCTAGCTAGCTGGTTGTTTGGGAAATTAATATTATAAAAGAATATATGTTTGTGATTACCTAAATTGTTGCTCTGTTGTATGGTGTTAATATCGAATGGCGGTGGTTGATGAAGATGCTTAAGATTAGTAGGTGACGGTAGCGTCTCTGGTGTGTTAGATTTGACCGGCCAACGATGAGCTTACAACCACCATATACTACTGCTGGGAACCAAGTCACAATTCCCCTTGTTTCTTTTCTTCAACGTTACCAAGATGATGATGATGACACCAAATTAAAGGGAAGAAGATGATCACGATCAAAGAAGTTGTAGGAGATGAATGGCGGTGGTCTTGGAGTAAGAACTCGGGCTGCCAGATCTAGGGTAAAGAAAGATGGGGCACCAGGTAAGGGTTTTAGGTTTTGTTGAGAGAGAGATCCCAACAACCCTTTTGAATTTTGAATTTGCCCTCTCCCCTGTTGCTTTGTTTTGGGTGTGCTTTAGATGTTGTACACAATGCTACAAGGGTTGTAAAACTCTTAAATTTAAGAGATTTGAGTAAAAAGACAACTTTAACCTTTGTATATGCTTATTAATATAGTATAGATATACTTTATGTCCATTTGGACCATCCAAAGTGGAAGAGGGTACGAGACCCACATTTCATCCGGGTGGGGCCATGCACTCGGATTATTACATCCTCACGGCCCAAATATAAATATTAATAAATCTCTTCACCCTTTATCATTTTCTTGAATATCACCAAACCACAGTCAGATTTTATTCTCCTTAATTTTCAACTGAAGTTGAACCTAGGGTTTCCTTCATCTTCAACCTCTGTTCTTGCTGTTTCTCAATCACAAAATTCCAGATTTTTTCGGGTTATCCGTACGCAAATTCATCCAATCGAGGTAATATTTCATATATATTGGTTGTTGATTCAACAAGATAATGAAATTGAAGGATGTTTGGAGTCAATTACTTGTTTTGAAGTCGCAGTGATCGGGTTTTGTTATGTTCTTGAATAGCCCTAGATTAATTCTTATTAAGAATAGATTCTGTTGGCTAATAAATTGAATGGTATGCATTATCTTAGCTTGAATTGTGCTTTTTTTTTCCTCGTAGAGGAGGTGAATTTGATTGTTACAAGAAGTTCATATTTTTGTTGGTAAATCTCTTGAATTTTTGTTTTGACAGTTAGGTTCTTGGTGAATACTGCTATCTGTTGTTGATCTTGTGTGCTTTAATGGGTGAAACTCGTGAGTATGGTTTGAATCAAGGCTATGGGTTGTCACAGCGCCCTAAAGTGTCTGTTAATAATGTGAATTACACAGAGTCTCACAATGTTGGGAAATATGTTGAGGAAGATGATGATGTAGTAGACGATAATGAAGAACAAGAAGAAACACATGTTGGTGATGATGAAACGAAAGGAATCACTCAGCAGAATGAGGATGACGACGACGACGACGATGATGATAATGATATTCATTATGACAATGATGGGGATGATGATGATAATGGTGAAGATCATAGTGAGAGGAAGAGAAATGATAATATACCAAGGCATCCTAAAAAGAGGAAGTTAAAGAGCTTGTTATCTAGTTATGAATTTGCACCTCGAATCCCACCACCTGCTTCTGTGCCAAAACCATCACCTGGTGGAAGAAATACACTCAAGGATTGGAGTGAGCATGAGACATTTGTGCTATTGGAAGCTTGGGGAGAACGCTTTTTAAAATGTGAAAGAAAAAGTCTCAGATCTGAAGAATGGCTAGAAGTTGCAGACAGGGTAAATCGGGTGTCAAGGATAGTAAGAACGGATTCTCAATGTAGGAATCGTTTGGATACATTGAAGAAGAAATACAAAAAGGAGAAAGCCAATTTAAATGGAAGCAAAGTTGTAAATACTAAATGGGTATATTTCAAGAAAATGGATATGTTACTGTCTTCAGGGGAAAATGTTATCGTAAATGCTAGTGCTAATCAGAATAACACAAATGGGGTCTATGAAACAAGGGGTAGTTCTGGTTATTCAGATAATCACGATGATGATGAGGACGATGACGAAGATGAAGACGAAGATTCAGATTTGCTTCCACTTAAGAAATCAAAACCCAAAGCTTCATTCAGATTCCTTGCAGATTCTATTAATAAATTTAGTGAGATATATGAAAAGATTGAGAATAGCAAGATACAGCAGATGATAGAGCTGGAGAAAATGAGGATGGAATTCCATAGGGATTTGGAATTGCAGAAAAGACAGTTACTTGATAAAGCACATGCTGAGATTATGAAAGCACAAGGAGATCATGAAGATAATAACGTTTCTGCTGGAAACGTTAGCCGGTAATCTATCCTTTGACCCTCATTCAGAAACCTTCTTATTAGCATATATTGCCTTGTTGTGTAATATTTAGGATGCCATGCTCAATCAGATTCTCTATGCAATAAACGGGTGTATTTTAAAGTACTAGCTGGTATAAAAGTATGTCATTGTCATCTGCTTTTTTTGTTATAAATTATCTCCATTTCTCCTGTGACTTATGTAATTCTTTTTCTTGATTTTGTTAACTTTTAGTCAACCTCAGCTTCTTGGCTGATAAGTTAATGTATGTTCTTAAAAGTGCTGTTTCGTATCTGATGCTGAATTCAGATGGTGATACTAGATTTGAATGATGAATCTGTGTGCAGTAATTATTGCTAGGAATGAAGATGAAAAAGCTTAGATTGTGTTTCTTTCTAGTTTCCTTTAATCAGAGATTGCGTGCATTAGGGCAAGCCTTAACATTACAGTTTGTAGCATTTTGCTATAAGTTTTGATTTTATAGCTGTTACCCTTTTCAGAAAGAATTATGTTTTAGATTTGGGCTGGTTTAGCAATATGGTAAGTGCTTTTACATACAATTAAGGGAAAAGCTTGAAAAGATTTTTGAGAAATTGTTTTTGCTCGGCTAGTGTAATTTAGGAGAGCTCGACTTCAGGTTTGGCTTGGGCTTGAGTTCTATGTTTAAAGATCAAGTGTTTCAAGGATTATAGGATTTAAAGAAAAATCACTTGTGGGAGATGATTAAGATTATCTTGGTACGTTAGTAAATTGTGGGGTTTGAACATTTGTATTAGTGCATCCACAATAGGCTGTTCTTGGCCAATTGTGGCAGCTGATGTGGAGAGAGGGAGAAGTGATAGGTGAAATTCATGTATGTGTGTTGGGGGCGGGGGGCGGGGGGATTCATCTGTGTTTATAGAGAGGGGAGAGAAATCCGTCCTCGTAGAGATGGATAGCGCCAACCTGGAGAAGACGGGCGGTCCATGAGCCCCATGTTGGGGTCGACGATGCTCTTAAGAATTAGCATTTTTTATTCTATCGGTGTCATCCATGAAAAGACAAGAAGGATTTGATGGGGTTGAAACTTGAAAGTAACCGATGACAGAAAATGTCTTATAACAAAAAAATAGTCGTCACCTGTCTGTCTTAGAATTTTTATTATTTCTTTTTCCAAAATGTATGCAGCATAACTTTATTTTATTAAGTGTTAGGCGTGAGTAAATGAGTAATTGTCTATTATTATGGCGGTTACTGTGATAGTTTGGTATGTCTATATGAACCCATAGGTCTAGAAGACAGTTAGAGTGTTGTACTGTTATTTTTGGTCTGTTGTGGTGTTAATGCTTATGCAATGCAAATCTTTTTTCACTTATAAATATAAACCCTAATTGGTTAGCATTTTCTTTAACACTAAAATAAAGTTCGGGAATTTGACACTGTTTACGAATTTTATTTCTTTGCAAAATCTGTTTATTCAGAACTGCAGTACAATAAACACTTACAGATTGATCATGTGTACGTGTTTAAATAAATAGGTCACTAAACTAATTGAAGTATAATAAATTGTGGGGTTAAAACCATTCACGCATCTCTATTCATCATGCCCCTTGAAACCATCATCAATCACCCATTCAACCCGCTGGCCCGCTAGAGTAATTTGTCTATCTCGCTCATGTTAACGCTTTAATCACCCAACTCTATGTTTTGTGTCTTGGCGTCTTGCCCTCGATCAGGCAAAGGATCATGGTCAGACCTTTGACCACAGAATCCTGTTGAGCAGTTGATTTTAAAATGAGCTGGTTTGTACCTGGAAAAGACAAACTGAAATATAACCAGTAAGACAATCCAACCTGTTTAAAAATTATTTTGTTCAATGTGCTGCTGTAACAAACACTATATTATTGATAACAGTAATCTAACTTAAAAAAGAAGAGAGATTGTTTACAAGATAGATAATTACCATAATGTTATCTTAAACTGATCCAATTGTCAGATTTAGCATATACGAACCACTCAAGCAGCTGCAGGTTTGCAACAGATGATCATTACCAAGAAACATAAAAAAAAACAAAACTCCAATAGAAATTAAATCATATTGTAAAATCTTACAATAATCATTTTTATGTAGGTTGACGTGTAGAATCTTCATCGATCTTGCCAACCGCATCAAGTATTGATGAATATGTAATAGCATCATATTCAAAACCACATGATTGCATCTCTCTCATAAGTTTTGCAGCCTCATCAAACATGCCTGCATGACTAAGACACCCAAGAAGAGTGTTATAAGTGACTGCATCTGGCTTAATTTGTGAACGCTTCATTTTCTCAAACATAACCATTGCCCGTTCTGGACCACCACATTTAGCTAATCCATTTAAAATTATATTATGCGAGTTTATATCAGCCAAACAGCCATTTTCTTCCATATCCCTCATCAAAGAATATGCTTCATCCAACAAACCACTCCTTACCATACCAGACATAAGAGCATTGTAAGCATAAACATCAGGAACAGACCCCGCCTTCTTGATCTTGTTGAAAAGATCCTTAGCTTCATCCAACCGTCCACATTTTCCCAAATTTTTTATCATAACAGCATAAACCCTGGAGCTAGAAGACCCACAATTTTCTCTTAATTCTTGAAACAGCTCGTTTGCAGCTTCATAACGCTTTGCTTTTCCAAGAGTGTTAATTATACTACAGTAAGCAGCCGGGCAAGGAGGAAAACCTTTTTCATCCATTTCTTCTAGAAGCAACAACGCTTTCTCCACTTTATTTGTTTTACAAAAACCATCAATAAGGATGGAGTAGGTAAAAGAGCTAGGAACAATCCCATTCTCCTTCATTTTCTCAAACAGTAAAAAAGCTTCATATGATGGAGCTTTAGATTCAAAAAGTGCCTTAATCATAGTGTTGTATGTAACTACATTCGGTTCACAATGATACAGTTTCATCTCCTCAAATACCTTTTTAGCATCGGCTAAACGCCTGGCCCGGCCCAGCATGTTGATAACATTGTTTATTAGAACCACATCAGGCTTACAGCCTTGTTTTAGCATGTTTATATAAACCCCATATGCTTCTTCTACTTTCCCAGCTTTTCCAAGCCCTTTTATCAACTCTGTATAAGTGTAAACAGTGGGTGCACAGTTTTGATCTTTCATTTCTGTCACTAAATCTAGAGCCTTTTCTACTCTACCAGCTTCGAAATGTATTCCTAATAAAGTTGTGTAGATTTTAGCATTAGGTTGAAACCCATTTTCCTTCATTTCTTCAAATAATCTTACAGCAGGCTGATCATGGCCTAATTTGGCAAAAGCTGACATTAATGCAGTGTATGTTATTGTGTCTGGAAAACAATTACCTTCATTACACATCTCGCTGTAAAGATCATACACTTTGTCAGGATGATTTTCTTGCATTAGCATTAAGATAATAGAGTTGTAAGTACTTGCAGTTGGTTTGCATTTCCGACTTTTGACTTGATAAAACAGTGAAAGTGCTTTGTTGACCATCTTTGACTTGCCTAATAATTTCACAATTTCTGATAAATCTTTAGGATCAATAACAACTGATTGTCGTACCATATCTTGGATCATCTTCCACATATCCCCAAACATTCCAGAATCAGCCAAACAACAAATTAAAGCCATATAAGTAATCGAATCATGCTCAAAGTTCCTTCTTTTACCAGCCCATTTGAAGAATTGCATCTTGACATTAACGTCTACATCTATATTCAAGACCTCACGAACCAATCGATGATCAACTCTTAATTTTAGCACCTCTAGGGCCTTTTCTGCATCAGGCCCCCACTTAAATATCTTCAATATCCTAATAAATCTCTCGTCCAGTATCCTTCCAGAGCTGTTCTTTCTTGATGTTCTTCGATTGTCAGGTAAATTTCTTGTATCTTCTCTGGGACGCGACAACTGGAACATTTGAACGATTTCATTTTCTGCCAAGACAAACCTAGCATGCTCAGACTTTAAACTATAATAGTGATTAGAAACGTCTTAAAACAGAAATTGCCAACAATATCAAACAAATTCTTGCAAACTAAATAGCGTTTTTGACAGATTTGCAACATGCCCATATCAATATAGCATTTTTAAAAGACGAGAAAAAAACTAATTTATATCAGAAACAAAACTAGCAGCATTGTAACACCAACTGTGCCACATGAGAGAATAAAAGATTCAAACGTATCCTCATAGTGCAACTGGATCTCATTATGTTTGACACATTGCATTTTCTGATTACACTCTTATGATGTAAGGATAAGACAATTGAATAAGAAAATAATGGATTGTCCATATGTCTTTGAAGCTGTATGGCAACAAAAAAGAACAATGCACACTACCTGTTTGCTTAATTCTCTGAGAGAGAAAAGGCATAGTAGAGATAGATCGTCGCAGACCGATTGACCCCATCTTCATCTTTGTCTTTACTCGCAAAATATATAAAATTACGACCTAATGTTCAAATGAGTACATTAGGTTAGTTATGATCTATGTAAGATCACAAATGGTATAAATCGATGGACAAACAATTCAGTAGTTGAACCAAACACCAGTATAGCTTGCAGAGCACCCAATTGGGTCTGGATGAAGAAGAATTACCACACCGGCGGCTGCAAAGTTTGTACAGCGGCAATCGGAACTCCGGAGTTTCCAATTGACTCTAGATTCACTGAGTTGAATACCTTGTTTATGGGGAACTGAACTCCAACAGTCGAAGGGGTGAAAGAGGAAGAAGGAGGGGTGGGGCGGAGGGTGGTGGCGGCAGTGGTGGCGATAGGGCGGAGGGGAGTGGGACAGTGGGTGTTATGGAAGGGGATAACTAGATAGTAAAGAGATGGTGATTTAGGTTTTCTGTTTTTTTTCTTCTTTTAATTCAATTTTTCATTATGAATATCACACCATTGGCCTTTTGGGGCGATAGCGGTTTCGTTACGAGAGGTCGCTGGTTAGAGTCGTTGAGGCAGAAGGTATTTTAGCTATCGGTTTTATTTTGACGGGATTAGGGTGTAGTTTAAACTGAAAACAAATAGATAAGCATATTAAAATGACATGTATCTAACGAAAGTATACCATCATAAAAAAGTTGGCTCGTATTTAATGAGTCCACAATACTGCATCGACAAATACGGTATCCAATAGGTCATTGATATTGAGTTTCAATAATGTATAGAAACAAGTCTTTTAAGCAAAATGTTAAACTTTGAGATAAGTAAGTACTCAATCACTAGTCAAATAAAACTTTTGATTTTTTACGGGCGTTGTTATGTAAATAACTAGATAATGACAATTGCATTGGAGATATGTTTCTCCTTTTTTGTTTTCGTGCCAGCGTCATATCAACTGTTTATTCATTTTCTTTTGTAAGAATTAAAACACTTATTGTTTTTTTAGTTTTCACAAAACTATTTTTTTATGACTGGCTAAAAAAATAAAACATTTGATTGGAAGATTATTCGGGGCTCGCCACCTATTTGGTGACTTTTTGTTCAGCCCCCAAAACCTAAAAATTGTGTTCCAGTTGGGCCTATCTGCCCCAAGGGTTTCTCGAGTCCACTATGCATGCCCCCTAGTCACGTCATCATTTTATGACTTGATATACACGTAATGAAAATTGTTTAATTTTTATCTTTTTAATTAAAAACTCTTGAATCATATTATTTTTATCTAACTAGTTTGTTCCCCGGGTGTTGCGCCACGAGTTATCAGTCACATATCATCGGTTGTCGGTGAGTAAGCCGGAGCGCCACTCTCTTCCTCACTTCTATCCATTACCATCTCCCACTACATATTTCTTTCTTTGAACATGTCCTTCACTTTGTCTCTCTATCTCTTTCCTTTTGGATCTTTATTCAAATGGTAGATTCAAAAGCAAACATGTGGACTCAGGAAAAACTATATGTTATAAGCTTGTTTCAAAGCATTAGTTGAGGCTACCTTCTTTTTTATACTGATTTGTCAACAAAACCTAAATACTTGTACGGTTGTACTTACACCGCCACTTCTACAATATGCATATATGTGTCAATTAGGTAAAAAGTAAAACCTTAGTATCAAATCATAAAACCAAAAAAGTACATTGTAGCTAAGAATGTACTTTTATATGTATAGATAACTAGAGACCAAAATTGCCATCACAGAAATTCCAAACCCTAGATAATAACAATAAATCATTCGCGCGTACAAAAGCCACAGAAAAATGCTAACTGAGTTAGGGATTCAGATCAGGAGGCTTTAACTTTCGTGAGTGCGAGAAATAGTACAATCGACTATCATTTCGATAGTAGTGATCACAATTAACGCAACAATCAAACGCATCCACCGGTTGTTGATCTGAACGATGTCATTGTTTCATGGAACGACAACGCTGGTGCGCAACACAAAATCATAGTTGGAGAAGGAAGCATACAATCAGAAGAAAGAGATGACAGAAAGAGAGGGAGAGAGGAGAAATGAGGGTAAGAAAGTTTCATTAGTCGGCGGATGTAAACAATTGTGACTTGTGAGGTAAATCAGGGAAAAACAAGTAGCTTGTACTTTATGCATATCAAATGATAAAACACTGTTAACAAACTTCAAAATGTTATATTATAAATATTAATAAAATCTATGCTACATGATAAGAAAAGTAATTGCCTTGTCACATTACACTTTCTTATATTTTCATTTATTTCTTTTAATCATTTTACTACATAAATTTTAAAAACTTTATATAACATCAATTAAAATTTTCAATCAAGTATTTTTTTTATTTTAGATACTGACAATGGTCTTTAAATGAAGAATGGTCTACTGAAAAAAGTATCTGTTCATGTATTTACATATTCAACGACCTGATATTTGTTATGATTTGTTGAATCACAAGTTAGTTGTTTTCGTATTATCTTATATGAAAGTATTCAAGTATTTTAATTACTTTTATTCTTGTTTTTTTAGTTTTCTTAAATGTGTTAGCTATGTCAAAAATAGTATCTAATATAAAAAGGCTATGAAGAATTATGGACATGCGTGAAGTTTTTTTTTATAGTAAACAATTTAGAGTTATTGTGTTAAATGTATTATGTCACTGTCTATAATATGTCAGGTCATTATGTCAAGTATGTCAGATTATTGTGTTAATATCTGTCATTATCTATTACACGTCATTATTGGTTTTACCTTTAATATCATTTATGTTTTTTTAATTGTTATTTATTTATCATATATAATTGTTGTTGCTTTGTCATTGCGTTTTACCATTAGAATTCCACAATGATGACATTTCACAGTTTTTTTACAAAACTTATCGTTTTAGTATAACAAAACACCGTTCATGAAAACACAATAAGACATTTATGTAATTTACAGGTTATTTTGTAATTATTTTTAACACATTATAAAACTTAATTGTCATTTTATCATTGTATTTTACATGCTAGAAGTACACGACATTTATTTCGCCATTATATTTAAAAAAATTATCACTTAAAAGAACACAACAATGTTTATGAAAACACAATAATAAACGGAAAAACACAATTAAATGCAGGAAACACGATATAAAGAACAAAAACTTACGACTTTGATTTATGTGACACGAGAAGTACGTGTTTATGACTTTGAATATTTAATATATGTTTTTTTAATGAATATTTGATTTTTTATGCTTTGGTTCTTTATTAATGATTTGATTCTTTAATTTATGCTTTGATTTTAACCACACTCACTGTCACAACATGCTTTTAAGGCTAATGTTGACGAGAGACGTGCTAAGACTAATAATTCTTTATTTATATAAGTGCATGTTTGGGATTGCTTATAAAAACTACTTATGATTTTTTAGAGGGGTAAAAAGACCAAAATGCCCCTCCAAATGTCACCATAAATTATACATTTTAACTTATAGTGACTTTTGAAGGGGTATTTTTATCTTTTTTATCCCTTTAAAAAGTCATAAGTAGCTTTTATAAGCAATCCCAAACATGCACTAAGTGTATTATTTAACGGTCCTTTTTACTTTGCTTCCAAAATCTTAAGATAGACTTATGATTCCTAGTTATGTAAACCGAGTCATTTCGATACTATATAATTGATCTATTTATTTTATAATAATTTTGTCATACTAATTAATTGACATAAAAAATAATTGATACAGCGAGTGGAAGCCTATTTACAAGAAATTAGTTTGCTATTTTGAAAACACGGGACCGAGAAATGAAACGATAAATGTGTTGGAGTAATTTGTTAGGTATTTTTCTTGAAATTTAACGTTATGTTCTCAAGTTTACTTAACGAGAAAAAAACGAAACATTTTATGTTAATTTATTTTCTTGTCTCTTATGTTCTTTTTTTTTTCTCTTAATTTTCTTCCGATTTGAAAAGGTTTGATTTTGACATTCATTTTTCTTCCATTTATTTTCTCTTCTTTTCACAAGTGAACTTGATAACAAAACTTTGTTACTTTCCTTTCATTTTATTTTATTAAAAAAACTTTAAAACATAACTTTTTATTTTTTCATTTAAATTTTTTTTCTCTCTCATAGGAACATAGCGTAAGTATAAAGTGGTGAAAAATTTCAATTATAAAATTCATCATTAGTGTTACCTTGTATATACACCCAAGACTTGGCGGAGTACCTCGCAGTTGTATCCTTCGATAGATAGCGTACTCAACACAAAAATGGCGGGAAGATAATCAGCAGACTCACCGGAACATTTTTCTAGGGTTTTTGCGAACAGCCACAGAGCCAGGGGATTTCATCATCTGTTTTCTCTATTTCGCACATAGAAGCAGTTACAGATGCCGACGTACAAGATCAGGGGAATCAATGTGGAATTCCCCTTTGAGGCTTACGATTGTCAGATTGTTTACATGGAAAAAGTCATCCAATCCCTTCAAGATGTACGGTTTATGTCTCTATCACTCTTCATCTCTGATTTCTAATGAATATGTATCTATATTCTCATCGAGTTCAGTTTTGTAATCGTTTATGTACGTTTGGAAGCAAAATTATAGGGTTTTAGGGTTTATACCTTCGTTCACGGCTTACTAATACTACGAAATCACGCTTTGCGTGTTATCGCGGATCTTTGATTTGACATATCCAGTCCATACTATGGCTTATCGCTTTTGATGACTAAATTTAGAACCCCAAACCAATTTGTGATACGGAGGTTTACTTGATATGTTGTTGACATCTTAAACAAGGCTAATTTGATTATTCTACATCTATGCCAGATTAAAACCATCAATGTTTGCAGATTAACGCGTACACAGTTATAAGTGGGATGTAGATTTTGTATGTGGATTCTAAGTAACGAGGATGCCTTCAGTTTTTGATGCCTGTTTGTTTGGTTATTGAATCACTATGTTTTTGACATGCGGCAGAAATCTAATGCACTTTTGGAAAGTCCTACTGGAACTGGCAAAACCCTGTGTCTTCTGTGTGCTACTTTGGCTTGGAGAAAAAGTTTGGGTAGTTTCTCAACCGGCAGGCGTGCAGGGGCGAAACATTCAGAAGTTTCATCATCACAAGCTGAATCATCAAGACTGCCTACAATAATATATACTTCACGTACTCACAGCCAGATTCGCCAAGTGATTCAAGAACTGAAAAGAACGGTCTACAGGTCAGTGTTTAGTTTTATGATAATGGTTGAATTTAACAGTAGATGGTTTGATGTTTTGAAGCTGCTTTTGCTTTAACGCCATTGCCTCAGCTTAAACTTTTGTTTTTGTTTTTGAAGTCATAAAATTGCATTTGTAAGGGAAACCTTTAAACCCATCAATTATGTTGGATGATAACAATGTTCATAGATTTTCTGAACTTCCACTTTAGGTGGAGGGCTCTCAACTATTTAACTTTTCGTTAAGGCCACCTGCATACTGAAATTACTTTAGGCTGCTCTCAAGTATTTACCTTTTAGTTAAGGAAACCTGCATATTGAAATTACTTAAGGCCACCAAGTCTATATCTGGTCTTTTTTATCCCAAAACTTGTCAAAACACGCCAAAATGTTGTAAATTAACAAATACATTTTCACTTTGAATAGTTGTTTTCTGACATATTGAGGCAAGGATGTTCCTTTTTTAAAAGATTTTAAGGGCATTTTCATTGTTAGAAGTTTCTTTATGGATATGGTAAAAACAAATCTGGATGCATAATTGGATGACCTATAAAGTAGTTTTAATATACAGGTGGCTTTAATTATAAAAATTAAATATTTGGGATACCTCCACATACATTATCCATGTTATTAAATTACACACAAGGATGTTTAGCTTTTTGTCACAAACTTCGGAAAGGATGTATTATTCATTTGTATACAATTGATAATCTACCTTAACATATGGTTCATTACTCTTCCAAAACTTTATTATAAACATATCAATTACTTATGCAGACCCAAAATGGTTGTATTAGGATCTCGGGAGCAATTATGCATTCACCCTGATGTAAGTTTACTTCATGGAAAAACCCAGACAAACGCATGCCGTTTTTTATGTCAGAAACGCACAAAACGCTATTGTACCCATTACCCACGTGTCTCAGGTATTTATTTATGCAATCTTTGTTCAAGAAACTTATTTCACCATTTTCTTGATGAAATCCTGATCTTCATCTAATTTTTTTTCTCTTTGCAGAATTTGTGAAAAACAATCCTGGTCTTGGGGATGAACCTATCGACATAGAGGACTTGGTTAATATTGGAAAAGACAATGGACCGTAGGTTTTTTCAGCTATTAATTATAAGTAATGGTATCGGTGCATATCTACTAACATTTCACTTCAAACGCAGATGCCCTTATTACATGTCACGAGAGCTCCATAAGGTTGTTGATATCTTATTTGCACCTTACAACTATCTTATCGATCCTGGCAACAGAAAATCTCTGAGCATTGAGTGGGAAAACAGTATACTAATATTCGATGAAGCTCACAATCTCGTAAGCATCAATTTTTCATAACTGATATTTTTTAGTAATGGTTTTGGTTAGATATATGTACACATGATTATGTATTGCCCACGATAAATAAGCTTATCTTGTTTATATGAACTATACAGGAGAGCATATGTGCAGATGCTGCCTCTTTTGATCTATCTTCTGCGCTCTTAACAGCATGCATTTCAGAAGCACAAAACTGTGTGGACATTGCTGTCACCAGGAGAGATGAGTTAAATGACAAATCATTTAATCCTGATAATTTTGCAATTCTTAAAGGTATTTAATCTTCCATCTATGATAAAACTAAATGATGACATTATGCTTATGAACATGGATATGTATTTCATGCTATGGGTGCACCAAAATATTCTTTGAAACCCTTTAACTTCTTTGTAATTTATGTTTGTAGTTGTTGCAAGTTACCTATGATTCATGTGTACCAATCCAGCATTTTTATACTATTACAATATTGTTTTCAGCACTTCTTTTAAAGCTTGAGAAGCGGATTGCTGAAGTTTCTATTGAATCCAAAGAAATGGGTTTTACCAGGCCTGGTGAGTACATCTATGAGTTTCTTGAAGAACTGAATATAACACACAAAACAGCAACCATGCTTCTTGATACAGTTGAGGATGCCATGAATCTACTCGAGGAAGGTACACAGTACAAACCCACTATTATGTCAATAGCTGAACTGATTTAATATATAATTTTCGTATTTTGTTTTATGTAACCTTTGAAATTCTGTAAAATGTATTTATGGTGTTATCATTTCAAGATATAGTCTATTCATTTTACAGATGCGAAGACCACTGATTCTCAAAAGACAAAGGGTGCTGTGTGTAGGTTGGAGAGTATAGGGGACATCCTTAAACTAATCTATAAGGAAGATGGGAATGCTCATGCTAAAAATTATCGTGTAAGTTTGAACCTTGAATTATTGTGTAAGTTTGAACCTTGAGTTTGATACTCCGTGACATGCTTAAGATAACATTGGTAATGAACTTTGTTGATGCGTGGTTGGCTTCTTACTTTAAATATTGTATTATTGTTGAAGGTTCATGTTCAAGAAGTAGAAGTGAATTCACCTGATACCATTAAAGGTAAAGATGCATGCATTTACGTTGGGTTTCTATACATCAAAGCTTCAATCATAGAAGATATTCAAAATATGGCTGGTTGCCGCACCATTTTATAGATTTTTTGGTTAAAGAATCTTACTAACCTATTTTCTAGAAACATAAAATTTTTCTAACATTTGTTGCTTCGGTGATGCAGCCAAGAAATCTAGAGTCTTCAGCTGGTGGTGTTTTAACCCTGGGGTTGCTATGGAAGAATTTGCCAAAAAAGATGTTGGATCTATAATATTGACATCTGGTACTTTATCCCCTATGGACTCATTTGCTGAGGAATTGAAACTGTAAGTTAATATCCATATGTTTTCATGCCTCACAAACATAGTGTTTCCAAACCAACTGACTTTGTTTTGTTCTCACACTCTAGTAAATTTCCCATACGTTTGGAGAACCCTCATGTTATATCAGATAATCAATTGTGGGCCGGTATTGTACCAGTTGGTCCATCTGGTCATCCATTCAACTCGTCTTATAAGACTCGGGATTCTGCTGAGTACAAGTTAAATTTGGGTAATTCCATTGGTAAGTTTTGTGAAAGGATAGTTGTTTGTACAGGTTAAAAATATCTAGGCTGACCCGAAACACAATTTGTTCATTTATTAAATCTTTTGTTATAAGTAGCTAGTTTGTCAACTACGTTCACAAAAATTATAATTATCATGAATGCTTTAGTTTTTTGAGTAAATTTTTTATGTGGTTTTGTGCATTTAAAAACACAGACGCATTTGACCCATTTCTTTTTTCGTCAAGTATTTTTGTATCTTGCCAATATAGCCTGAATCACCCTCTCATAACTCATAAGTAAATGGATTGAAATTGGCACCTATACTTATTAGTGTGTTTTACTTCCTCCTTTTTTTATATATCTGTTGAAAGGGCACATGCTTATATATTGAGTCCTGAAAAGTTATGGATCCATGCAATATTAGTTTTTTTCTTGATGATTTTTTTGAAACCTGTTTTCCAGTCAATTTTGCTCGAATTGTGCCAGACGGGTTGCTGGTCTTTTTCCCATCTTACTACCTTTTGAACCTCTGCATTGATTACTGGAAAAACATGGTATGTTATCTACTAAAAGTGCAGTTATCTGGTATTTTTTTATTTTTCATTTGTTTTTTTTAAAAAAATTTCTGATAAATGTGCCCTGCATTTCTCAGAGTGGAACCTCAACAAATTCTATTACAATATGGGAAAGAATCTGTAAACATAAGCTACCTGTTGTGGAACCTAGACAATCTTCACTTTTTCCACAGGCAATTGATGTAAGTATCAGGTTTATCAAAATTTTGTTTTTTTCTTGTTTAAATTGTAAACGGTTTTTTCTTTTGAACAGGATTATATGGCCAAGTTAAGAGATAGCTCAATTAATGGTGCAGTCTTTTTTGCTGTATGCCGTGGAAAGGTAGTGTTCAGGCAACAGCAATTTTGAATAAATATCTCAGTGATGTCATTTAAGTCTTAAAATTTTACTTGATTTTATGTACATGTGTGTGTGTGTCTGTGTAATACACAGTATATACTGCTAATGACTTTTAAGTTTCATTTTCTTAATATTAATTAGGTAAGTGAAGGGCTAGATTTTGCTGACCAGGCTGGTAGGGCTGTAATCGTCACGGGCATTCCATTTGCTTTGTGGAATGATCCTAAGGTATTCTTATGTTGGATTTCTGTGTTTGCTTAGTATAATTCGTTAATATATGTTGTCATGCGTATGTTCAACATGGTATTTTTTTACCAAATTCTGAAAGGTTAGTATTAGTAGGCAATTTCTGATTCTGAAAGGCTAAAATCAACATCCATTGATAATGGAAGTGGTAATCACATAAGATACTGCAATTAGTGTTCTCTTGATCATACACCATTTGATAAATTTGGGTTTTCCTATGCAACTTTTGGTTTCGAACTCGCAACTAATTTTCAAATAAGTGTTCTCTTGATCACTGTCGTGGTAGGTGAAGCTGTCTCTTTAATCGTCCTGAAATGCATGAACATGCTTGTTGATCCTGCTAATGGATTTTAAGTTGTTTAATCCATCCATAACCATGAAATGTCAATGATGGATCATATATTCTGCATTTAACAGAAATTTATCCCCTTTTGTTTCCAGTTTATACTTTATGTTCTTGAATCTAATTATCTGGTCTGCATACTTATGGCAGGTTCGGTTGAAACGTGAGTTCTTGGATCAACAGGCACGGTTGCAACGTACAGGATACAAAGTAAATTTGATAGACAGGAGCAAAACCACTTCAAATCTGTTGTTAAATTATCAGTATTTATTTTCCTTTCTTACTGAAAATGTAGTTTTTTTCCTAGGTTTTGACCGGAGACGAGTGGTATAGTCAACAAGCGTCACGTGCTGTAAACCAAGCTGTTGGACGGGTTATTCGTCACCGTCATGATCATGGGGCAATTATTTTTTGTGATGAAAGGTTCTTTCAACTATACTTATGGAAAGTTAATAACTGAAGAAAACATATATTAAGTTTTGTTGAAATATGTTTGACTACTCCACATACAAGTGGAGTTGTATTGTATTTTTTCAGCTTTACATATTAAGCATCCTCTATAAAATTTGTGCACCCTCACATAAAAGGTCCAACGTGGCTTAAAGAATATTTTATACAATCGTTACAAAGTTGGGTTGAAAAACAAACTAACTTTCACTTTTTGTCATGTCTTATTGTGCTTATAGTACATTTGAGTGATTAAAGTAAAATTTTCGCTGTTTGGGTCATTATATGGTATTTTAATGATGTCCCAATCGGAACAAACTTTTACAGGAAGTCTACATACCGACCCTAATGCTACAAAGACAAAAACCCATGTAAGATAAAAACCCTCTTTTAATAACTCAAATGTTCAAAAAAGGACAACAAGTAAAATGGGTTAATGTGATAGCAAGTTGGTATTTCATGCAAAAAAACCTACATATTATTAATTTATTAGTTACTTGCTGAAATTTCTAATCAGCTAAAATGTTGGCTTTTTAGATCATATAGAATGAACAAGTTTTGTTCCACTAGAATCGATCTAGCTATACTTTTAGATATATCATATGCTATGCTTTTGCGTTTTCTGTCTTAAAGTTGTAACTTTTTTTCTTTGTCTAGATAGTTGGATATTCAAGAGCTTAATATAAAAGGTCAATGTAGTCAATCATATTAGTTTTCTGTGAAAACAGGTTTGCAAAACCAAATCATCAGTCACAGATTTCACTCTGGATACAGCCTCACATCAAGGTGACCATCCCAAAATTAATATCATAAGGAAAAGGGTTGAATGGATCGAAAGTCACCTAAAGTGGAGTTTTATGCAAAGAAATCTCTTTAAATTTTTATATTAAAATGATATAGCTTTGTAACCCTGTATAGATAAATTAAATTTTGGAGAAAAAGTGTTTCGGGTCGACCAAACCTGACCTGCCCCTCCCATCTTGCCACCTGACATGTAATCATTGCTCCTTTTGCTATCAGAGTATCTGACATGTTCCCTATGCAGTGCTACTCGAAATTTGGAGATGTAGTTTTCACATTGACAAGGTTTTTTCGAGATGCTGCAATCAACTGTCCAACAAGGCAGAAATTAACACAGATTGAAGAATCAGGTTAGTTATCTTAATTTAGTTTTCTATTCTTTTTAAAAGACTGGATTCAAGTTAGCTATGTGTCAAACTTTATAAGGACATTTTCTTTGCAAATAAATAACATAAATTGTTACTTTCTTCTTGCTACTTATTATATGCTATGGTACAATAACTACTGTCCAGTGTCCTAGCTTAATACTCTGTTTAAGATAAAGTTGTGGAATACTTTAGATTTGCTCTGTATTTATTCTGACTGTATAGAAGTTGTTAGTATATAATTTATTTGTTTGGTTGCATTTGCACATTTAGAAATAAAGTCAATCAGCGCTTCTACATTCTGATTCTGATAGTCTCTGCATGACCACTTTTCAGGAGTAAAAAGCAGCCTGGCCAAACTTGACCCTGACAAATTTCTTAAACCCTTGGTAAGGACATGATTATTCTAATTGCATGGTTTGCCTTATCTGGAGGTTGCAAGACCTGCCCGGTTGGGTAATGTGTCTGGTCAAATGAGTCATTTTCTGGTACAAGTCTAGACGAGTGTGGTTAAGTTGAGTTTACCTGAAAGCAGTTCTCTAAATTTTTATTATTTGTGAAAAGCAATGCATTAAATATAAATAATTATTTACGGAAATGATGTTTCATAGTAATGATTTAAATATTTGAAAAAAGCGATGTAGGATGTAGTATGCATTTAAAATACACTCATGTAGACTTTCAACTTGTTCCTTTTTACTAAAAGATTCATTTGACCCATTTGATATCGAATATAACCCAAATCGACCAGTTTATAGTATTAATGGGTTGAAAGTGCCACTTCTAGTTGTGTCCATTGTAGGTCCTACATTCTTCATTATAACATTTGATGGATATTTCAGGTTGAATCACCCAAATCACTCTCTATTGAATCACCATTTTTTACTGAAGTCAAACGAGGCAGCATTTCCAAACCGCTTCATGAAATACTTCCTGCTAATCGCTCAAATCTTTGTTTCAATAACCAAAAACAGTGTTCAAGCTTAAAATGTACAAATAATAAAGTTTTAGAAGAGAAACTAATCAGAAGAAATGAAGTGGTTGATTTGACCAAAGACATGTCACCAGATGAAGAAACATGCAGTCAACTAACTGCACCCTATTTTGTAAAGAAACGTAAACTAGAAGATGCTAAACATAAGTCATTACAACGGTGTGACAAATCTTGTGGCGAGCCTGCGGAAAGCATGCCACCAGGAAAAGTATCTTCTGTGCAAGAATGTTCATCATTGCAAGTGAAAAGTGAGATGAGTTTACAAAAAAGAACTAGTCAATCTATATCTTCAGGAACCCAAGGTGATACGTCAAGCAGTTCGACTTGTGGTGACGAGGAGAAAAAAGGATCTAAATTTCTTATTCAGGTAAAATATTTTATTGAGGTGGTAATGTGCATTGTACTTATAAATGGTTGTTTGAATTGATTTTCATCTCAAAGCGATCAAATGAGTCGAATAAAAAATCTAGCTAAATAAGGAACAGGTCATGTGGGTTGAATGGGTCAAATGGGTCGAAAGTTGCTACATTTTTATGCATACAACCTTGTAAAACATTTAATTAAGTGAATACCATTAAAAACTTAAAATTAGCTTACTTCCTTATTTAGCACGAAATGTCCCCTAAACTTGTCAAAATACATGAATATTCCCTAAACCCAATTTTGGTATGATAAAGTAAGTAAAATTCTCTAGAATGCATGTACTTGTTATCCCTTAAACTGTTCAAAATCTGATAAACTGACATTTAACATTTTTGCTCTATTAAATTTATACCATCTTATCTTGACCAATTTAAAAGTAACAAGTCATTATTTTAAATTTTTTTGGCAAGTATATGCATTTTAGAAAAGCTTAGGGACTTTAAGATACCATAATTAGCTTGAGTGACTTTCTCATGTGCTTTTGACAAGTTTAAATATGCTTAATAATAAGAAGGAATAATCAAATTGAATACCATAACTAGGTCGTGAGACACTTTTGTGCAAAATAAAAATATATGTTGGTTTTTATTAAGTGTATGCTATTTAATTTAAAGATTTAAACAATTATTGTAACTTTTGTAGCCATAACAAACGTATGAGTCTATATATTTTTTTTTACTGAATGGACAAGATAGTAAATAAGGTTAACACCCCTGTCTCATTCTTACCTGGAATGAAAATGAGACATTTTAAACTGCTATCTAACCTGCTGATCCTGTTACCTCTAATATTCTGACATGTTATTTAGTTGAGCAAGCAGAGAGGGATCTACTTTTTCTCCCTCAATCGTATCCTTTTTGCAAGGCAAAAGCAAATGTAATTAGCCCAAGGCTAATATTGGATACTAGCAAATCTAAGCGTTTGCTGTTTTGAGGACGTGCACTAATTATATGTATTAAATAAACTTTGAATTCAACAGGTCAGAGAGAAACTTAGTGATGGAGAATATAAAGAATTTGTGGGATTTATGAAGGCACTTAAGTCTAAAGCTATGAAGATAGGCCATGTTCTTCAAAGTATAATTAAAATATTTTCCGCCCCAGATAGACTTTCTCTTCGCCAAAGGTATATAGTACTTCTATAATGTGATGATTTTGACCCATTTACTAGTTAATGAGAGGATGCGAACTGTGTGTTTTATCTCAAACGACTCAAATAAAAAAAACACAAATGGAAACGGTTGAAAACTGCCCGGAGTCTGTTTTAGTGCATGCAACCTAAAAAATCTTTATTATTATTATTATTATTATTATTATTATTATTAAATTTTTGTTGTTGTTATTTGTCTTTGCAGATATGATTATTGCAGTAAAATTTAAAAAAAATTGAATTGGACAATAATGGGTTTACAGGTTAACCTGACCTTAATGGGTCAAATAAAAGCATTATTAAAAGGGGAACAGGTCAAACATATTGAAGTTGTCCCAACTCTGTTTTTAAGGCATACAACCTCTGTTATCTTTTTATTTAAAGATTTGCCAAAATATTGTTTTTCTAATTCTAATTAACGCGTCAGTTATATCTAAAAAAACTGGATGAAGAAGTGCTTATGGGACCTGTATCAACCCCAACTCGATTCACCCATCACTGTGAACTAGTGTTGTACATTGGATTAGTGTTGAAAATCTTCTGATAGAATTTCGTGAAAGTCTAGTGTTTTTTTTTTTTGCATAAGTTGTATCATATGTCATCATTTTTTTACTCGTTTCCAATGCAGTTTTTGTTAGAAATGAAGTTGAAAATTGTACTATAAATAAATTATTTAATCTTCCTCTTGCTATCTACAGATTTAAGGATTATGTTCCTGCAAAGTATCATTCCCTGTATGAACATTACCTAGAGACAACCAATGATCCAGCTGTAGATCTTTGACAAATGGTACTATCATCTCATCCGGTATTTCACATAAAAAAACAAATAAACAACCGTACGGAGTAAATCCCACTCATTGTATTGAGCTAGGTAGGTTGCAAGGTTGGTCTTTTTGTTATCGAATTTTGCTTGAATCTTGAAGCTTCCAACCTACACAGCAGCATTGGCAAGGGCAGGCAGTTTCTGAATCCAAAACATCATTTATAGTGGTAAGCTGATGGCTTGATATTTTGAAGGATGCACAGATTAATATATATTTTACCAAGATCCACCAGTTAATTACAATACTATTAAATTAGTAGGCAATCTCAATTCCAAACACATCATTCCTTCATTTTTGTTACTGAATATACCAGAATCCCATTATAAGAGTAGATGGTATTATGGTCCATATATTGAAATTAATATATTATGCTGGCGGCTGGCCCATATAAAGCATTGAAAACTCCATATGCTGATGGGGTTGTAATATTATGATGCATGGTGATCCACATAGGTAGCTCATAGCAGTGGCCAGTGTGTGTTGTGGTATTTGTGTTCTCTCTTTTTCTCAAGTTGATAGCTGGTCCTGCAAAAGGACCCCGCAAACGGAGTTGCTAGCGAATGGCAGTGGGCCGTCAACTCGATCAAACATTTGTCTTTAGTTCTTACCTGGATAAATACAAAAGGTCGTTTACTGGTCCAAGAACCAGACCTTTTATACTGGTATCTACATAACCTGGTAGGGATGATTATGATCATGGATTAGTTTGGTTATGGGTTAAAACCATATATAGTATCGAATTTTTTGTTTCTTGGATTTGCATAAACCTTCAATTTTCATTATAAAAGGTTTGTTGAGTTCTATTAGTAGAAAAATATGGTTGGGTTAAGTCGGTTAATTCTTTGGTATAAACATGAGTGGATCAGGCTAATTTTAGCCAAAAATTAAGTACAATTTAAGGAAAAAATTATTAACAAATGATAGGTGATATAACAATTTTTTATTGACATGTAACGTTATATATATAAATAAAAAACATAAAGGTTGATATTAGTTATGGTTTAAATAGTTTAGTTATCTATATGCTTTTCTAGTAAAATCCAGGTATCTATATGAACACAATTATAACCCGAAATATCACAATCAAAACATTGATTTCTTGAATAGTTTGGTTGTTTTAGTTTGGTGTCTTTATTATTCTTGTTATTCAATTTTTCTGGTTATCCTTAGACAGGTTAAAAAAAATGCAATTTTCAAGAATAAACTTAAAGAGGTTAGTTTTTTTTTTCTTTTTTTGTTCATGTTATGTTTTTTAGTTTAGTTAAGTAGAAAAGAGATTGAAAATATTTCTTTTCTTTTTTTCTACTTTTTTCTATTCTTCTATTCTTTTATCTTCTCTTAACTTCTTTTCAATTTAAAAAGATTGATTTTAGTTTTTATTTTTCTTCTAATTCTCTTTTTTTCTCCCTTAAGTGAATTCAAAAACATAACCTTTTAGAAGGCAATTATTTTTTTCTTATTTTATTTTATTTTTTTATTTTCTCTTTTTAAATGATCTCAAAACATGATATTAAAGAAGAAGAATAAAAAAGGAATAACCGGCTTTGTTTCATTGAATTTACCATTTTCCCGGTTTGGGCCGACTTTATTTATTTTTATTTTTATAATTAATAAACATGAAAAAACCCTTGCGCTAAGAAACCCATGATGCAAGCAAGCAAGAAAGAAGTCGTTGTGGATCAGTAGATATTAGTTCCAATAATAAATAATAACATCCAAATAAAACAAACAACAAACAGGTGGTTTGAAGCCTTGGTTGGCGCGTCATCAAAAGGAGTGTCTTTATAAGGCAAGTGTGCTTCAACCATATAACACCCAATTCCCGAATCAATCCCCCTCTTTTCCTTCACCCAATAATAATAATATTCACCATCACCACCACATATGTGTTATCCTGCCGGTCTACCCTGTATCACCAAATATGAACTACGAGTCAGAATCAGGCGGTTGGCGGCCCTCACCGCGGCGGAGGCGACGGTTGTGACGGTGGCGAGTGGTGGTGAAGAAGTAAGAAGTAAGAAACAGTGTTTGTGTTCACCCACTCTTCACCCTGGTTCCTTCAGGTGTAGGCTTCACCATTCCGAGTATGTGTGGGTTGGTCGTCTGTTGACGCCCAGACCAGACCCACACAATGATTGTATGAGCTTCCGCTTTACGTAGGGTCTGATGAGGGGTCGGCTTGTTTGGAGATAAAAGAATCTTGATGGTGGAAAGTAGTTTAAGTCCAAACAAGTGTAATATTATCACATATGGGTAATGAACTGTTTCATCCTTTTTTTTTTCATGTAATGATTCTGTTCATGTATGTAGCCATTGTTATAGTTGTATTTTCAATTTACTCTTGTAATTGTAATCATATCTTTAAACAAACTTGCTCTTATGTTCTTATTGGTGGCAACCTTATGGATCATGATCGATTTTTAAACAAGTAGAATTGATCTTACAAAGAAAGAGATCTGAAGTAAATTAAATCATGAACATGAAGCCTGGTAATATTTAGTGTGAGATACTAGAGGTCAGTTAGTTAAAAAGTTTTAAAAATGATGGAGCTTATTTCATAAACGAGTTCTTGATACGTCTTATAGGACGGACATATCAATAAATATAATATCATTTATATGAAATAAGTGGTATATAATTAGCAATAATACTATTTTACGATGAAAAATTATACATATAAATATTAATACATAACTATAACTATGTTTATGGTCATATGATATATGAATACACGAGCGAATACTAATGCTTACCTAATAGATAATAACCGAGCTGAGTCTCTAACACTTTTATTAGGTTATAAAGAGATTTCGAGTCTCAACACTTCTATTAGGCTATAAAGCGAGTCTTGAGGGTTGATTTTACGGTCAACTGTGTAAGAGCATTTACAGGCCATTTCCTATATATATATATATCTAAGTGAGTGTCTTAACTCCTATGTTACGAGGATGGTTGTGAGTGATTGTGAGTAAAAGAGGTAAAAAATTTATGGAGATTGTAGCGTATGGAAAAACATTTAATACTTTTGAAAGTGGTTATGGGTGGATAAAAGAGAAAATGTAATATAAAAGGTATGAAAAAATAGAAAAAAATAGTAATGTTTAATGTAATTATAAAAATGAGAAGGAATGATGGATTATAAACGTGTAAGCCTTGGGGATCCATTAGGAGTGTTGGGTCACTTTGGGCCTTACACATTTGGGTCAAGTCTGTATGAGGTCTGTATATAGGGGAGTTATATTTTCATGTGTATCTAGGGCTAGAAATAAGAGAGGAGAAGGTACAAGACAAACGTATTTTTTTTTCTTTTTCTGTTTTAATCGCATTCATTGTTACAACACCATAACAGCATATTAACCTTTATACGAACTTAAATTAAAATTGGGAATAGATTCATAATTATCGGCAATCATTTTCCCCAAAATCAAGCCCTAGAAGAATATCAGCCAACGATCCAACTAGCATCGCTGTGAAATGATGCTTTTCGTAACGTAATTTGAGGTTATTCTAAATCATCAAGCAATAGATAGTTGCGTAAATGAACACATACCTCAATCAAAAGCTTAAAGAAGAAGAGGAATCGAACATTTGATCATATCTTCAAACAGAGGAATCAGATCCGTCATTGTGACGATCCCTGTATTAAATATTTGATGATCCACGATGTACTTCCAGGACCCTTTTTCAAAAGATGTATACAAACTTTTGTTGTTTATAATAGTATTTTAAATGGCATTATTGATGAATCTTCAATTTTGTTTGGTTGATGATCTTTCTACAAAGTAAAGTTATATCACTAATGACAAATCAAGTGGGTATGCTATTTTGAATTAGCTGTCCACAAGTAACCAAAATTCTGTTCTGTATTCACTTTTGTTCAATAACTTTACATTGTAACTCACAAAATGGGCGGGTTGGGTTAGACAAAGCATTGGGTCAGGACGGTTTAGGTCAGGATGATCTGATTTAAAAAACAAGTTAGGATGTGTTTGGGTCAGAATGGGTTTAAGTCAAGATGAGTACAGGTTAGAATGGATGGACTCTAATTTATCAAGGGGAGTTACATAAGTGGACGTAACCAGTTTCCTTTCCACATAGGTTACAAAATTGCAAAGCAACTGTTTCTTTCCGTATAACTTTCAAAACAACAAAATTTAAAACATTAAAATGACCCAATGCTTGAAACTTCATGATCAAAATTAGTTTTGTATATTTTCTGTCACACATCAATTAGACCCAATGCTTAAAGCGTAAGATAAAAGACATAAGTTATAGTTCAACATACATATATCATACTTCAATTAAATCAAAACTTAAATAAAATCATTAAAACCCATGTAGATAACATGAGCATATAGCCTATAATGGGTTGTTGGTTCCTCAAAGATATGGAATAGATGTGAAATTGATGCGAACAGAAGGATACTCGATTGTCTCCTTTTCGGTGGCCGGTATGGGAAGGATGTGAGTTGTGGAGAATAGGGGTTTCGTTACTTTATGAGAATACGTAATAACCCATCTTGAACCCATTTCATATTTTCTTTATACCCATCTTGACCCATTTACCTTTTTTTCACTTATAAAGTTGCCCACCTTAATCCCTTGAAAGAATTGCTTAACCCAACTTAACCTATTTCTTTTTATTTAAAGTCCACATCAACCCAAATTTATATATTTGGGTCAAAATTGCCAGGTCTACAATTTACATACGTGTAATTGTTCGAGACCAAAAGGCAAACCTAGTCAAAGTGTTCTGTACATAGTAGGCTAATACATTAAGCCGCAAGAGTGTTGTAGGGAATGAGTGTCTAGGTCCGGAAAGGCTTCGTGATTTACACGAACCTAACAATAAGTCTCACTACAGTGGGGGCAAAGATCATGTAACCAGTCTCCGATGTTTAGAGTATTTATGTGGGGTACGAGTTCTATTGTGTAGTGTGACGCTGAACACGACCCTGTCGGATCTTCATGAGACATGACTTTAGGTTTTATAGACTAAATTGGACCTGAGTTTTCTGCCCTCTTATTCATACTTCACAACATATTGTGTTCAATAACAATAAATTTCCTGTGGTAGAAATTTTTAAAATGACACTTGACAAACACCAGTTTTACTAAAATATCAGCAAGACACTGATTTAAGGTAAACAACTCCAATGCCTACATGAAATAAACCTACATGATACACGCCTCTATGAGCTGGCTCTAAAAGCTGCTAATCGTGCTACAAAATCATCATAATCCGGAAGTTTAGGATGCACATGACCCAAACCCGAATCCGCTTGAAAAGTAGCAGCCCTTGAAAGCCCTTTTCTTTCATCTGCTGCAACCGGTTTAGATGGAAGTGAACCAATGCGTTTTGGAGCAGGTAAATGTGAAGGCTTTCTGCTGTAGTGTGACAAGAGCTTGTCCATTTTCTTTTCTTCTTCATCTCTGTGATCATGATCAACAAAACTATTTTCACCAGTTGAAAGTTTAGAGCTTGCTTTTAGGACATCATTGTTCCCACCAGAAGAACCTGCAGCTTGCTGCAAGGGTCTTCGAATCCTCATTGATGTTGGCACTGGTTTACTGATATCTTCAGTTACTTCAAATTTAAGATTACCATCAATGACATTTGATCCAGCTGTCTTTCTGCTCAAATCTGGTTTAATGTAAGGAGGACCCATTGATCTTAACCCATTAGACTTTCTTCCTTGAGGTATATCACTTTGAAGAGTATCTGAAACTGTTGACTTTTTGGTTGACTCAGTTTTGATGTAGGGAGGAGCCATTGACCTAAATTCCTTGAACTTTCTTCCTTGAGCTATATCCTCAGAAGCACTATCATCTGCATCTGCACTGCTTGCACTATCGCTGCTAGAGCTAGTGTTGCTTGACCAACAGGGGGATAGACGGCCATGATCAAGTTTTTCTTCTCTTTTGGTTTCAGTTTCAGCCCTTGATTTGTAAGGCAGACTGTTTCCAATGGTCGGTTTCTTGTGTTTTTCTTCCTCTTTCTTTTGAACATTTTGATGGTGGGTTGTAAGTGATTCATGGTTTCTTCCATTTGTATATTGAGTCCAATCCTGCAAAAGATTTGTAGATCAACAGATGGTCATTTGACAATACAGTTTTTCCAATTAAAAGAAAGCTGCAACACTTTTTTCTTCATTTTTCATTTCTTGGTTATTGAAGTAATAATCTAAATCTCAAAAAAAGAATAAAAATTTAGCATGGCATTAGAAATAGAAAATTTGAATCACAGCCAAATTCTTCCCACTAATGAGAAAAAATGGGTCATATGAGGACCCCTAATTCCTATAATGATGAAGCTAACAGTTATAGAGATTGAAAAATATGGTTTACCTTTACAAATGGAGGTGGTTTGTAAAGTTTCTGTTCCATAGTCTTTGAATCCCACTTTATACCGTATTCCAAAGCAATCTCTTGCATCATTTGAAGCTTTATATGCTTAGTGGGAGGGTCTGTCTTCAAGTTCTTGACAAACTAGAACAAGATTGTTTCCCTTTTAGTTTTACTTGATTAACAACACATGAAAATAATTATCTTACAAAAATAAAACATGTTTCGACACGATAGGTGTAAACTGCACCTCTTGGTTGACATAAGGTTCAAGATAATCCCCATATCTCTCAGTAAATAAACTTCTTAATTCACGCAAGTCTGGCAAATCGGCAAATCTTGCAGCAGCAAACATCAAAGTTGCTATAGCTTCCTTGCATTCCTCAGGGCATTCCCTACACGTGACAGAAGAAATAAATTAAATTTGAAGAGTGATGAAAGCTTTCTACTCAACAAATATACTCTACTTAATTGAAAATTTTACCTCTGTTTATTCATGGCTGAGAGCTGACTCAAAATGAGCAAGCAAGATTGTTCAATGAATTCATAACACCATGATAAGTTCTGGTCAGCATATAACTGTACAACCTGTTTCATCAAATGATAGAAAATTATCAATCTTGAAATTATTATATTTAAAGAATCTTTAAAGAACTCAATCTTGTTTATACAAAACATCAATGATCAATCTATTTAATACTTTAATGTAAATCAGTCATTAATTAAGCTGCATAATCTACCTGCAATTTTCATCATTCCAAATTGTCTAATCTTGAAATTATTAAATTTAAAGAATCTTTAAAGCAATCAATCTCATTTAAACATAATCAACCTGCAGTTATCATCATACCAAAGTCTATATTTTTAAACATCACACATAATATGAATGGACCTATTTATTGTCAAGGATGGCCCACCTATATTCCCAGCTGTTCTTACGCAATTAACTTTCAACTATGAGTTGTTAAAAATAGCTCAACTGCTATAACGCAATCAATACCCCCAAATGAATCTTGTTAGGAACATCAATCTGTTCATGCACAATCAAATCTCCTAATACAGACAGATCAAACAGCCAAAAATCCATCTTATGCAATACCAATCGATTAGCGTTATATTTACGATACCTTCAATCTATCGGTCAAACTATAACAAGATGAAGAAGAAACAACATAATCGATTAACATATTTACCCTGTCATATGCATTCGAATCAAGACCATTTTTAAGAAGATCAGCAACATCATTTTTCAGAAACTTCTGCATTGCGTTCCTCTTTCTCCTAATCATCTCGATTCGCTTCATCGTCAGCTTGATTTCCGACTTGCTAATCTCGCAAACACATACAACAACACAAAATCAACAACACAAAAACCTTGAAACACAAAATTCACAAAAAAACAACGATTAATCCTCACCATCTGCAGTAAAACTTGCTTTTCAACAATGCGTCCAACATATTCACGTTTCTGCTAATCTCTCAACACCTAACTTTCCACCTTCAACCGTTGATGATGATGATGATCATCAACAACAACTTCAATCAAATCGCCAATGCAGCAATCAACAACAAAATCAATTTGAAGAACACAAATGAATATGAAATCCAATGGAATATCACACACACACAGATATGAATAATTTGTATCTATAGGTTGTATGTATGCATTGAGGGTATCTAAATTGGGGGATAAAATGAAGCGTTAAAATTTTGCATTTAAAGAAGATGAAGGGGAGCAGAGGGAGAGTGAAATCTGGTGAGCTGTACAATTCAGTTTTTGTGTATTAGTTTTGAAATGTGGGGCCCAGGTCAACAGATTAAGACCCCATGTTCACAAGATCAACGGTCCAGATGAGGTTTTGAGATAGTGGAGTACCGATAATATGGTGCGTGTATGACACGAGATTATTGTTCCGCCGAATATACGAACGGAGTGGGTTGACACGTTGGAACAACTTTTGTTGGCATGGTTAAATGACGATAATACCCCTTGAGAATGATGGCGCCAGATTAACAGAATATAGCGGCAAATTAACCGTCGAGTTATTATATAAAATTACGTTAGTTTATTGATTTGTTTATTTTTTTATTTGTTATATTTAGTGAATAGATGAATATTTGTTATTTTGGTTGTAGCCTACAGGTAAATAACAAATAATATTATAATTAAACATAATATTAAAATTTATGGAAAATTGTTTATGATGTATAGATTTGAAGTAGTGTAGATTTTTCATTTGAAATATATATTTATGTATAAAAACAACTTGATGACTAACGAAATACAACATGTACGGCAAGTTATTTCATATTTGAGCAATTTACTTTTGTCTTCATTGTCAATGTCTTTTTCTTTGTGTTTTTAGAGTATGAAAAACTGCATGAACTATACAACCTGTGCTTATTTCTTTAAATATGGTACACAAGGCTTTATTATATGGTAAAGCACAACTTTTCGTCACTTGATATGCTTTTTATTGAAAAAAGTTATAACTTAAATAATTTTATGTGAGGTGTATAAATAGTGTTAATACATGAGTGCGTTTCATGGGAAAGGTTTAATACCTAATTGCATTTGATTGTATATAAACTATTTAATTCGTGGAGTTTACGTATATACTTTCATTATCATCTTTATAGAAACTATATTTTTCGTACTTATATTTTCAATATATCGAAACTAAATGAACTTATTCTATTAACCACTATTTATTGTTAATAAAATGTTTTTATTTCATAATGAGGAAATAGGTTGGGAACTTGATTCTTTCTAAAAGCTTGTACGTATGGTATAGTAACGAATATTTACGTCCATGTTTCTCCAATTAATTGTAATGAAAAAAATGGATAACTTAAAAAAAATATTAGAAAAGGTTTCGAATTGTATGCCAAATGTGTGGCTAAAAGAGAGCATGTAAAGAGAGTATTAAAATGACTATTGATAAATAATAGAAAAGGATGGGCCCATGTAATTTAGCTCTAAATAGGATACTTAATGGTAAACTTTTGGATTGAGATAGAAATTTTATTAAAAGACCAACAACTAGAACTATATTTAAAATTAAGATCGAAAATAAACCATGACGTCCACTCTAGACTAGATAATATGGCCCTATTACTTACCCACATGAATACGTTCACTTTAATTTCTTCATTGTTTTCTTGATTGATAAGGGTATATCTCTACATACACCTTTTTAAATTTCTACATGGTGTATGAATCAAGAATCTCATGTAAATACAAAAAAAATATAATATTAATCGTAATTAATTTTATAATTTTCGCTGAAAATAAATATTAGAGATGATCATTTATACTCGAGTACCTTAGACATACTGGAGAATTTGAGTTGGTTTATATACTGTATTCATTTTAACTTTTAACTACGTGTATGAAACCAAAAGAGTCATAAGAAGTATTGACCACTTACTTTTAAGTGGGTTTGATAGACGTTATACCAACATTCATTAATTAGGGGTGACATCCGTAATTAGAGTAGCTGTTAGTTTGAAAATGGTATGTATGCATGTGATCGTGGCCCCATGTACCCGATAACTACTCTCACCAGCCAGTAACCAGTTGTCATCAAACATGTTCCTTCGCCAGCACTCAACCACTTACTTGCGGGGCAAGAGTTAAAACTATATTTTTTACATCAAATCTTTTCTATTTTAGGATGCTAGTTTCTTTTATTTGATGTGATTTTCTGTTATGGTTTCAAACTTTCTGTGTTAAGTTTGATGATTGCCACTTTTTTATTTTTTATTTAATATAATCAATCTAAAAAAATTTCTGTTTAAAAGAATATGTTTTCTAAATACAATCTCAGATTAGTAAAATCCAACGTGATATTATTTATGATCACCTTCCGGTGTTAGATTAGTCCCTAGTGATATTACTTTACTTTAAAAAAGAACATCAACCAAACAAGATTCTTAAAGGGTGGTTTTATTTGGACACCCACCGATTTTAAATCAACACCCCTTTGACCCTATACGCCGTGTATGGGTCCATACGCCCCACACCATACGACCCAGGCCTATACGCGGTATAGGTGTCGGTGGAGATGCGTCCCACACCATACGACCCAGGCCTATACGCCCCGTATGGGCCCATACGCGGCGTATAGACCTGACTGATTTGACTTCGCCAGTTTTGTCTCTGAAAAGCCTATACGCCGCGTATGGGTCCATACGCGGCGTATAGACTCACTGATGTGACGTGAAATTCTTGGCATTAATTGGCATTAATGAGGGGGACCTATACGCCGCGTATGGACCCATACGCGATGTATAGATGGGTGTCGATTTAAATTAGGGGGTGTCCCTTTATTAGGACCCTTCTTAAATAAGGCCATTTAAAATATGATTAATAGCAATATTCTTGCCGTTTTAAAAAATAGCAATATTCTCAACACCCACACACTACTAGCGAAACCCCTTCCTCTGGTGTATATCTTCGGTTTATTTATTTATTTTTTTTGAAAAAAGCTTCTCATTATTTATGTGAAGTAGATTGTCAATCATCAAAATATTTTATACACCGATGATTGATTATCCAAGATTCCAAGTGTAGGGTGGATAGCATCTTCATATTCATTCCCAAGTGGATATGATTTCTTTGTTTAAGAATTAATCAGATGTTAGATTCTGATGAATGTGCTTCCCGACATTCACGGGAAACTCCAATTATTCGTTACTAAGCTATTGATCGAGGTATGTTGTATTCATGTACGTAACTATAACTATGTATTGCTTGATGGTTGAATAACCTTTAATCACGTTACGAGAACGATGATCGTCCTCTTATAATCTTTGAGGGCATGAGTTTGGGTAAACCGAATTGCTGATGGTTATGAATCTATTCCCAAAGTTCAAATTCAGGTTCAACTTCTTGTAGCGGTTGATATTTAATCTTTTCATGTTATAATAATGTAACGTCATTTGAAATTAAAACAAGAAAAATATCAAAGTATGACTAATTGGGCCAAATTAGAAAATTGATCAATTACCAATTTACAGTAAACAAATTAGGTTTTTATCAAAGTGAACCACACAATGCATAAAACAAATTAGAAGAGTGCAACATATTTATTTTGAGATTATTCATAAATCTCATTAGTTTATATGGGCGAAACCCTAAACAATGAATATATCAAGGGGGGCACCCCCTTGGTGGGGTTCGGTAGCAATGCCCTTGAGAGCGGGGCCAAAGGGACAAATTCCCTGACTGGCTGATTAGAGTTGAATTTAATTTTTATGAAAGTTAGCACTAAAAAAATTATATAAAATTTGTAGAAGTTCTATTTATAATTTGAATTTGAAAATATTATTACTTAATAGTAGTTTCTAGTAGGAGTGTTCATCGTATCAGATTTCGGATTATTCGGATTTGAAAATTTCATTACCCTATTCGAAATCCGTTCTTATTCGAATAAGTATATTTCTATCCTACCCGATTAAGTATACCTCTATCCGATCCGAATATATACGAATTCAATTTCGATCGGGTTCGGATAAATCCAAATAATATGAAATTATCTGAATAATACGAATAAACCAAAAAACTTCTAATCCTAGTGTGTAAAAGGGAGTTTCGCACCCGTCAAAAACCTTACGTTCTTGAAAGGCCCTCGTGAGCGTGTAACAGTGGGACCCAATGAAACTTGCAACATATAAACCAAGAAAGCCTAAAAACTTGTAACATATAAACCATTTCAATTTCCGTCTTTTTCCTCTGTGACAATGTTTTACTATCAAAACCATCTTTGTTTTTTCTCTAGGACTCCACCCAAAATTTGCAGTTTTTTGTCTCTTGAAAATTATTCCCAATGAAAACGATTACTTTTGTAAAAGAAAATAGATTGAGGAAGGGGATATATGCAATTTTAATTTTGATTTGGATAAATATACAATTAACAAGACCTATAAGGATATATATGCAATTACCCTAAGTTTTTTCATAGGAGTCAAAATTTTATAGTAGGCTTTCTATTGCTTAATATAATTTTTTTAGTATAGTACAGTTCAGGTCGGGCCACACAATAATCTAATCTAGGAATCTACAAATTAATGTTTTAATAATTAATTTAACAAACAATCAACTAATAAGACAATATGAATGGATATTATATATTTTGTTAGCTTTAAATTTTCGTATAATAGGTCGTAATTGGGTTATATAGGCTTATATTCGCTAAAATATCAAAATCTCAAAGTTCTTTTTTTCTTGGGGGCCAGTGTCAAAGTTTCTTGTGGGTCAGTTGAGATTAGATTGTATACATGATACTACAAAACAAATTCATGCGGTGCGAGCGCCCTCCACTCGGATAACTTGGGTCCGCCCCTGGATGTGCAACCATATTTATGATCTTCTAGCTAACATCCGGTTTAAACTGGTCTGAAACATCTACAATGGTCTGGAACATTTCTAAAGGAGCAAAAACCATCTTAAAATTATCATAAAACATGTCTAAAATCCTTAAAAAATGGCAAGCCTGCATCGTGTGTCTAACTTAAAGAAGTCTCGTGTTTTAACTTTTAAGCATGTACATATCGTCACGCATATGAAAACCTAATTGAATACATATAAATGTTATAAAGTACAATTTAAACAATTCTCGACTAATCACAAACCTCAAACAAAACATTTGATTCCAAATTTATCTTTGTAAATTTAGCTACCAGAAGCAGGTCAAAATGTTAAGGATGATTTCGAACAAGAAGTTATGGTGATTATTAGTAAACAACTCATGACGAATGAACCGTCGTCTCTCTAAGTCAACTGTGAGATCGCGTGGTAACAGGCGACTGTAATGTAATATGGTGGTGACAGTGGCCACCGGATGAATCGCCATTGTGTTCACTTGTCTTGCTACTGATCCAAACAATAATGTTCTTAGACAGTACTGCATGCAAATGGTTGTCCCCAAAATTACATCAAATTCAGATGCAAAAGAAGAAGAATATTAATAGTAAGAGATGAACTTTAACTTACCATGGCGATTTATGCAGGCACGACGTCGTTTTCTGCGTGGGTTGAAGGGTGAAAATGGAGGAATTGTGATATAAATGATTAGAGATATGAGAATCCCAAGAGAGAAATTAAATACATACAAACCAAAACATTGGGCTCGAATCTTTGGAGTTAACGACCCCCCAACCAAACTAACCCCTTTGTTTTGACAATAAGAGTTTATATATATACATGTATATTATTAATTTGAGTAAAACTGTATATCATACGGGTTGAATAAAAATATGTAAATAGAATGAAAATTTATTAATTGTAGAATGATAATTTAAGATAAGATATTATTGAATTTTTTCTTATTATTAAATAGAATGAAAATTTTGTTTCCGAATAAATCTTTTAATAAAATGTTATTTTTAAAATGTTCTTATTATAACTCCCAATTTTAATTATCTTTTGTTTATAAAAAAATAATTTTAAAATATTTGGTCTATATAAAATATTTTAATATATTAAATTTTATTCTAGTTTTATAAAAATTGTTTCTTTAGAAAAAAAAATATATTTCTTAATTTATTAAAAACTACTTCAATCAAAAAATAATTAAGTAATAATATTATTAATTAATATGATTATTTAATAACATAGAAAAGTGGAAAAAAATTGATGAAGAGAAATGTGGTGTTACATCTGTCCGTCCTAATTATTATTTTATTAGAGTATGGAGATTCTTATTATATATCATTTCAACTACATCTGGTAGAGGTTAATGTATCTTTAAAATAATTCAAATCTTGAAAATAAATTACATATTAAATAATGTAGAAGTAAAAATATATGAATGAGTGCGTTGTTAATTATTATAACATAAAATGAAATATTTTGTAGGTATTGTTTATGTATTTTTATAGTTCTTTTCATTTTCCTAGATAATGGGTTTCAAGTGACAATATTGTGAATTTATTTGAAATATTTCATCAACCAAACAAAGTCAATGTGCCAACAAATGTTTCATTCTTTGAAATAATTAATGATATTATAATCTACATGTTTTGTTTTCATTCTTGAACACAGGTTTTTAGAGTACCTTGTGTTTCTAGTCTTGTGTCTGAGGTTGTTGAATTAACTTAAAAAAGCATTAACCATGTTGACGGTTTTTAGGTAGAGAATGAATCTTGTGGGCTTATTAACTTGTGGTTCCAAAGCTAGTAGCTTTTAAGAAGTTTTTTATGTATGTATATATGTTTGTTTTGCGTATGTGTTTGCATGTGTATGTGTCATTGTTTGTGTGTAAAGATGAGAGTTTTTAACTTTTGATTTTTTTATAAATTAGTTTGGATGGATGTTAATGCTAAAGTATTACTTTGAAAGAATTAAATAATAGAAAATTGGGTTAGAGACCTCCTGATATAGCAAAAAATTCGAAAACCAAAAAGAATATAAATTAAAACAATTAAAATTGATAATGTATGCATATGCCATCCACATGTTAAATCATTATAATCATAAAACAACATTTCAAATCATGCGAATATTAATTTGATTTTTGGTTTAATACGAGTAACAACTTATCAACATACTATAAAGTATTTGTCCTGTATCTCTTCAAACAAGACATACAAAGACATATTGTTGTATGTAGACTTCTTTTGATATTGTTATTTCATTTTGTTAGGTCATATTCAAATATCAACAAATGAACATGAATATGTTCCTTGTCTTAACAAACTGGCACGAACAAGAAAATCCTTTTATTCAAGAGTTTCTTCGTTGGTTCATTAATGTAAAACAAACGAATATGAAAATGCACATGCTTGCGTTCACTACTTTCACTTAGTTGGTTTACACTTTACACGCCTAAAATGATTGATATGAATAACAATATGAAGAACTAAAAGGTGCAATAGTGTGAGTCTATGAGACTAATGAAACTAATGGGCTCATAAATGAAACTAATGGGCTCATAACAAAACACAAAAGAGAGTTTGAAGAGAAGTTGTTGCGGCATAAATCATTGGATCAAAGCCCATCTCACCTGGATTTCCGTCAACGGCCCACTTTCAAACCCAAAAAGGACCGTCCAGTAAGTTAAGCTTCCAATGTATTAGTATAGACTTGCACAAAAAAACCGGGTACGAACCCGACCCGGCGTACCTGACCCGGACCCGGGTCCGGGTAGTACCCGACTTAAGGGTACCCGGTTCGTACCCGCCCAGGAACCGGCGGGTTGGACCCGGTTTGGGGTTTTAAGAATTTCCAGGAACCGGACCCGACCCGGAACCGGACCCGAACCGGACCCGAACCGGTTGAACCCGGGTTGGACCCGGTTTTTACCGTTTTTTTTTTTTAAAGTAGCCGTTTTTAACGGCTATATAGCCGTTAGGGACGATTTTTGACCGTTTTTTTGGATGTTTTTGCCTCTAAAATAAGTATAAATAGGTGTGGGTTGATATGGTAAGGTACCCAAACTTCAAACACAAAAAAACATACGCAAAAAACGCAAACAATACTCTCGTTTACTCTCATTTACTCTCGTTTACTCTCAAATCTCAATATGGCTCACTCTCAATCTTCCGTTGGTCAAGGTTCATTGAACTCTCCATCCGTCGTTCGTGTTCTTCCACACAATCGTAACATGGATGTTTGGTGCAATTGGGATATGGTTGAGTTGAGTGACGGATCTGTAAAGGCTCGTTGCAAGTTTTGTGGAGCTTTACTTGCTAAAGATTCTAACACGACTTTAAACAAACACATTAGCAAGAAGTTTTGCAAGTCGTTGAAAAATAATCCGGATTCGCAACAAACACAATTGAGTGGAGACGGTGGAATCTTTAATTACAACGTTAATGAGGTTGGAGATCGAATGACAAATTTCGTGATTCAAGAAGCTTTGCCTTTCAACCACTTCGACAACCCTCGGTTAACCAACTTAATTCGAGAGACGCTTCAACCTCGTTACACTCACGTAAGTCGTACTACACTTAGACGTTATTGTTTAAAATTATGGAAGCAAGCAAAAAATGATTTAATTGTTTTATTTAAAATTTAAATACCGGTGTAAACTTAAAGTTATCGATGAAACGTACGATTACATTTGATCTATTTCCGTATCCACACACCGGAGAGTTTTTATTTTACTTTTTGGATAATGTAATAACTACATTTAATTTATAAAATAAAATATTTTCAATGGCATTTGATAATGCTTCCAACAACACAACCGCCGTTGAAAAATTAAAATTAAAATATATTCCGATTGCAAACGGTGATTTTTTTCATACTCGTTGTGTTGGACATATTATTAATTTAGTAGTACAAGATGGTCTTAACGTACCATTTGTTGATAGCTTTATAAAAGCTTTTCGATTTATGTTACACGACGTTTTTAAAAAAAGTAGAAAAAGATATCAAGATTATAAACAACTTTGTAAAGATACAGAATCTAGATTTTTAGGGCCTAATTGGGATATACCTACTAGATGGAATTCGACTTGTCATATGTTTGATTGTGCTTTAAAACAAAAAGGCACTTTAAAAACTTTTCATAATAGTCTTTCGGATAATTGCGAAGCCGACCTGTTTCCGGATATGGGTTGGAAAAATATTGAACATTTATCCGAATTTCTTGAGGTGTTTAAAAACTCAACTACAAAATTATCGGGAGTTTATTATCCCACTAGTTATTCGGTGCTTCAAGAATTATATTTCATGGCTTTGAATTTTAAAAATGTTCAAAATAAAAATAGTATGTTTAGAGAAATGATAGAACCAATGAAAGACAAGTTTAAAAAATACTTTCTTGAGTTACCACCCGTTTTTACGTGTGCCGCTGCTTTAAATCCTTTTTTAAATGTAGCGGGGGTAGAATGTTTAATAGACGAGATAAATGACAATTTGGATATACATGACGAAAACCCCAATTTTTCAACCAATGCAAAAGAAGATTTTAATGCAAGTTTGAAAATTATTTATAATTTTTATTTAAATAAATATGGGCCTAACGTAAATATACCTACGCCAAGAGAATCAACCTCAAGTGCTAGTACCTCGTTTAAAGACCCCGTTATGACTATGTTGAATGTTGTACGGGATGTGACGGCTAAACGTCAAATGGGTAACGCCCCAACAAGCGAACTTGGTATTTATAGTACGACGAATTTTATTTCAACTATGAGTACTCAAGATTATCATGCATTTGATATTTTGGCTTGGTGGAAAGGAAAGGAATCCCAATTTCCAATTCTTTCCGCTATGGCCCGTGATTTACTAAGCGTTCAAGTTTCTACGGTAGCTTCGGAGTCTGCGTTTTCTCTTAGTGGCAGGGTAATATCATTACGGAGAACAAGATTAACTCCGGAAGCGGTGGAGATGTGCATTTGTTTAAAAGACCACTTAGACGCGATGGATCGTATACAAGACAAAACAAATCTTGAAGACGAAATTGCAATCGAATCTAAAGTACACGATGAAGAGGTAGAAGAAGGAGTATCTTCTGGTATATCCGACGAAGAATTAGCATTTGATGAAGCCTCCCGAAGAAAATAGACGATTAATGAGTTAATGTATTTTTTAAGTTGTTTTAATAATAAATAATCTTTTAGTGAGTTATATATGTTTTTTTAATGTTGTTATACATGTTTTTTAATGTTGTTATAATAATAATAATAATATTATTATTAACAATAATAATAATAATAATAATAATAACAATAATAAATAATAACAATAATAATAATAATAATAATAATAATAATAATAATAATAATAATAATAATAATAATAATAATAATAATAATAATAATAATAGTAATAATAATAAGAACAATAATAATAATAATAATAATAATAATAATAATAATAATAATAGTAATAATAATAATAATAGTAATAATAATAATAATAAGAATAATAATAATAGTAATAATAGTTACAAAAAAAAAAACCCGGTTGTACCCGGTTCTGGACCCGACCCGGTCCGGACCCGACCCTAACCGGGTAGGCCGGGTAGGGTTTTACACTCCTTCAACCCGGGTCGGGTTCGTACCCGGGTTCATCAATACCCGGGTTCAAAAAAACCCGGCCGGACCGAACCCGGTTCCGGGTCCGGCCCAAAACCCGGTTTGTGCAAGTCTATATTAGTATGATTAATTAAGAGTGATGCTATATATTATATCCCTCTAAATAATTGTTACTTGTTATACTTCTTCTCTTAACTTGTAAAATAATTATTTTTTTTCTATGTTTTTTTTATTTATCACATCACCCTTTAATATGTTAACCTAATTTTTTTAAGTTTTATCTATTTATTATTATTTTTAGTCATATTCTTTGTCTTTATTATTTTTATTTGTGGTGGTTACGAGTGCTCAAAAACACTAAAAACATAAAAATAACCGAAACCAAATCATATCTGTAATCGAAAAAATCAAATCAAATCATAAAGTCGGTTTTCACTTCGGTTAACGGTTACACAAAATATTGTGAGTGATTTAAAACTAAATATTTGACGAGTGAATGCTTAAATAGCTATAATCATATTCATAAGTGAAAAACTAATTATTGCAACTTTAGATATCAGAAAGTTTTCTATTGAGTTCATTTAATCTAATACTAATAAACCTTTACATCTATGAGACACGTGTCACTCTCTCCTTCAATCTCATTATGTTTTTCCCGCCTAAATCAATTTACCTAATTTTATATATGTGGATCCTTTGACCATGTTGATGATGATTTTCAAATTTGAGTAAGGTGTTTTTTTGTAACTGAATCTTACACTATTTTTCATTTACACTCTATTCTATTATATATATTAATTATATATTACTAGAAATTTATTATTTTTAATTAATTTTAAATACAACAAATACATGAACATGTATCTTTAACAGGAGATGAGTGACTAAAATTTATTCAATGTTAAAATGAATAACTAAACTCTTATTTTTTAATTTTCTATTCTAGAATGAGTCCTGGTTATAATTGATTTATTATTAATAACTGGTTTTTATTTTTCTTTACAAGTTTCAATTCACCACATACATATTAATTAACCCATTTTTAGGTACTACAAAAAAACATAAAAATTTCTCCCAGATAACTTACTAATGATTCACGTATAAATAAAATATATAATTTTATGTAGCAAACAATTTATTAAATATAATGTTTTTATTATTTGTTTTAAAAAATTTGATATCGGATATAAAAACATCAAAAGTACCTATCAAAATGAAAAGATAGGAAGTTAACATATAATCAAAAGTTTAATAGAATTTGGTAAAAAGATATATCAGTGTATATAAATACAAATCTGCTCAAGTACAACTTTGTAGTTTTTTAGAAAAATTGATGTAATTTTATTTTATCCGCATAATGTTAATTGATAATCATGTTTACGTTAAGTAATGTATAGTCAAGTTACATTAAAAAAGTTCATCATGTTAAAGTGTGTATTTCTAGCTATTCGTAATAGTATTATTACTTGATAACTTTAATAGTGTTTGTCAAAAACTTAATTTAGTTTCTTAAAACTTCGTTATCTTTTTATTTGAACATGTTTTCATAATTGTGATATTTATTCTGTTATGATTGCTAGAAACCAACTCGTATGAAAATAATATTGTTAGTTTACATTTATTACTTTCATTTTTATTCACTAGATTTTTTGAGGTTGACAATTTCAAAAGTTTTTTGTAATTATATTGAATAACCTGGACTATGAACGAATATAATGATTCAACATGTGTAATACACATTATATAGTTATATAATTTATATTATACAAACCCGTGAATACACGGGTCTATAACCTAGTTTATTTAATACAATTGTAAAGGAAATCATTTTATTTGATTTTTATATACAATTGGTGGGACGAAGATAACGTACCTAATGCGAATAGAAGTTGATTAAGATAAGCAAACCTTGGAATCGAGTCATCAAACCACTTTACTTTCAATCTCATTATCTTTAGAAAAAAATAAGAAGAAAAAAAAAACAAATGCCTCAAAAAAAACTAAAAAACAAAATAGCAAATGTTCAATAACCAAACAAAAGCAAACACGTTACATGTAAAGAGACGTTACTTAAGTCAAATAAAAGTAATCTAAAAAACTTTACTGGCCAGTACTACTGGTTAAATTGTTAACGGGAAGTATTACCAATTTGGTTATTACTTAATGAAGCGGATACCGATAATTTGATCAAATTTAGAGAAAATTATTAAAAAAGAGAAAAAAAGAACATTAAATCGCTGGTTGTATGGTTTAAAGAATGACAAACCACTGGTAATCAAATTTTTAAAAGAAGTACTAGTTTGAATCGGCAGGTTGGACTAATATCCTTGCACAAGCAATCCAATTCAAGTAAAAGAGCATTTACATTAGGTTCTCTTATTTATATTTTTATAATTACATTAAAAGTTATTTTTTTATATTTTCAATTAAATAATACTTTTTTTTTATATTTTAATCATTATATTTTTTTCTTATTCACTCACAATCACTTTCAATAAATATTAAAAAATTATAAATGTGAATAATACATTATCAAATATTAATAAACAGTAATATTATTCTTTACTCACAAACATCTTATATAATATAATAAATACACTCGTAATAAAATAAAAAATAAATGCTATTATGACATAAATGTTTGAACCGGCGAGCTTGCGAGTGGTTGCCCAAAATTCTTTATTTTATTTTAACCTTTTTCCTTCCAAAATCCAACCATAAGCTCGTGATAGATAATGCCATAATGGCCCACCTTGAAGCCAAACTTCGTCGTTTTCTCCCTCAAGTTTTTGATTGTTTTCTTCTTATTAATTAAGCTTTTATCTATCTATATATAATAGTAATCGAGTTTTATAAATATTTTTACAAATGTTTTAATTAGATTAGTCATGTATATTTTGTAATTTTATTCAAATTAGATTACTAAACCATTACATCAAATCATTATTGGAATTTTTTATGTTAAAAAGGAAAAGAAAAAAAGATGTAATGACTGGATTTTATTCAATTAAATCATATAGGTACCCCATTCAAATAAAACATGTTTAGAAATGGGTCCTAATAAATAAATCAATACCCGCCAATACGCCGCATATGGTACCATACGCGGCGTATAGGGTCGAAAATATTGAAAACGAGGAAATTCAGGGGGCTGTCAGATTGCTATACGCCACATATAGCCCTATACGACACATATAGGGCTATACGGCGCGTATAGCGAATTTTTCAACACTGATTACGAGGAAAATTTCAGGGAGCTGTCAGATTGCTATACGACACATATAACCCTATATAACACATATAACCCTATACGACCACTCTATACGATACGTGTGGGGTTGTCTAAATAACGGGACCCTTAGAAATTTGATAAGTGTTATGTATAGGTACCCCATTTAATAATTAAAACCCACGCCCGATTACCAACAAAATAGCGCAGGTGGTGCTTTGTTTCGACGTCCCAATTCCCCTATACACAACGTCACCGTCCCTTTTCCAATTATATTGGCTTTTTTGATTGATAGATAGATATATAACAGCTTCTTCTAATTAAAACTCTAATTTCTTCTTTCCATTACTTCACTCACATGAAATCTTGAAAGTAATCTCCTTCTCATACTCTGTTTCTTTAAAACAAATCAGAAAAGATAAAAACAGAGTACAAACTCATAGATCCGTGAGCAGGTTTGTTTGCCCCAAAAAGATAATAATAAAAAAGAAAGAAATTAAATTCTGTTCGATATATGTACGTTTTTAATTCCATAATTTCAGATAGAAAGATAGAGTTTTAACTAGAGTTAGAATTAGAGAGAGAGAGAATCCCATCATTGTTTGATTTGAGGTCTATCTCTATCTCTCATTCTCTCCCATCTAATGAATACTTCATGAGGATCAGAATATCCCTTCAAAATCATTAAAAAGGGGATCTTTCATCATTCATGATTGTGATTTGATTCTTTTTATTCGTCAATCAAATCTGATTCTTTAGGGTGTCTGTTTGTTTATCTGCAACAAGAAAAGATTCAAAAGGGTAATGGATTTCTGGCCGGAGTTTCTTGCAAGCAGTTGGGGTAAAGAATTTGTCGCCGGAGGTTGTGGTGGAGTCGCCGGAATTATGGCCGGATACCCACTTGATAGCATCAGAGTCCGGCAACAAAGCTCACCCACTGGCTCTGCTTTTAACATCCTCAAAACTGTTGCAGTTAAAGAAGGACCCCTTGCCCTTTACAGAGGCATGGCTGCACCTCTAGCATCTGTTACCTTTCAGGTTAACATGAATTTATGATTATTATTATTATTACTTTCAGTTATACATGTTCTTGAATTGATCAATCATATCAGTCTATATGTCTGTTTTTACTAGTTATTGTGTTTGTTGATGCCACTGATAAGATAAACAGTTTACAGATTAGCAGTTTTAATAAGACAGTTTGACAATCTTTTGCTGCAGAATGCAATGGTTTTTCAAATCTATGCTATCTTGTCGCGATCATTCGACTCGTCTATTGGCTCACACGAGCCTCCGTCTTACAAGGGTGTGGCTCTAGGAGGTGTAGGTGCAGGGGCTTTACAAAGTTTAATGCTTTCCCCAATTGAATTGATCAAGATTCGGTTACAGTTACAGACTCAAATCCATTATAAACAGATGGAGAAGGGTCCTTTAAGTGTTGCGAAAAGTATTGTAAGAGCCGAGGGTTGGCGAGGGATGTACAGAGGGTTAACAATCACTGCATTAAGAGATGCACCATCACATGGTTTTTATTTTTGGACTTATGAATTCATGAGGGAACAACTTCATCCGGGGTGTAGGAAAAGCGGTCAAGAAAGCTTTAATACAATGCTTGTTGCTGGTGGTCTTGCGGGTGTTGCTAGTTGGGTTTGTTGCTACCCTTTAGATGTTGTTAAAACTAGAATTCAAGCGCAAACGCCTAATTCTACAGTAAAGTATAATGGCATTATAGATTGTTTCAAGAAAAGTGTAGCGAATGATGGATATGGTGTGCTGTTTAGAGGATTGGGAACTGCGGTTTCTAGAGCTTTTGTGGTTAATGGAGCGATTTTCACAGCGTATGAAACAGCATTGCGCGTGTTCTTCAACAACAATGGTAATATGAATACCCTTCAAACAGATAACCCTATATGAAAAGATTTAAAGAAAAGATATGACCTTTGCATCAATGATATGATCTTGAAAGTAGTTCAATCAAGCTACTAAAGTGAATATGTAATTCATAGTTATGATCATGTAAAGAATTCAAGAAAGATAGACCCATTATCATTGAAATCAGATTGTAACTTGCTATTATTGTATCACAATTCACAACAGAATGAATGATAATAAAAATTTTGAAATTTGAATTTACCTTCTGTGACTCTTAACATTGAATCCTGTCAACATATGAACATCATTATAGTTGCTCACAGCCTGCACGATTGCTCTAACGTGTTTGTAAGGATCTGATTGAAAACTTCAGAATCTACAAACACTCCATCACAGCCCAACTGCATCATCATTGCAGCATCTGGTGTAGACATTGACTGCAGAGTCAACAGCCATCTGTTAGGTGTTTGTTGAAATGCCTCAATGAAGAGTTGATATAATCAGACTACAGATGGTGCATTAGTGATGCTGGTTTGGGAATCTATGTTGATGAGATACATTCAGGAAATGTCCGTTGGTGGCATCGTTTTGGGAATATGCAGACAAGCCAGCGACATGATACCCATAACTAAAACCCGGTGCATAAGGCTCATGCATGTAAGTGGTGCGGGAAAGGGGACTGGTTGGTTGTGTTTTAATAATTTTTTTTTTCATTTTCAAATATGCGCGTGGAGTATTTTGCTTGATTGTTTGCCTACAAGGGTTAATTTAGATTGTAAAGATATGGAACTTTAGTGCAATCTTTGCCCCTCATGTAACGTAACGAACAACTGGAGACATCTATACACATTTATGGTGAATTCTCTGTTGTTGGAAGACTATGGAGGTTAATCATGGCTTGGTTATTTGGATCGAAGATAGTTCTCTTACGAGTTCTAAGATAGAGGTAATTGGTGTAATTATTTTTGTGGCGTGTGGTCTATGTGGAGGTTCAAGAATGATGTTGTATGCTTAGAGGTTTGGTGTATTGTTCTTCTGAGCAGCATTTGTTTTTGTGTGCTTGTTAACTTCTAAAGAGAGAACAAGCAGAAAGCTATATTGAAAATAATAATACACTATATTGATATGATACTATATTGAAAATAATAATACACTACATTCAATCTCAAATCCAGATATCTATAATCAAGAATAGAACAATTTTATACTTAGATAACTTTTTCTACTTATTTTGAACGCACTTGATAAATAGTAAGCATGAATTGAAACATGGTACTCCTTGTAATATCCATCAAATAATTATCTATATTTCCATACTATATGAACATGAAGCATCTTTCAAACCAAGGGTCTTCTATCATCATCTTTGTTAATACTTCAGGATCAATGTCTACCATCATGATATCATCCACTACTTTAGGATCGATCCCTAAATCATGAAAATTAGGTTGTGTTTCGAGGTTATTGTTGTCTCTCAAGGTAGTCTTGACTTCATTAACTTCCGGTTCTTGTTTTGATTCATTACCTATAATATCATCAACCAACCAACATATCAAATTGTTAGATGTGCAAGTAGTGTGTTGGTTTCCAAATTTTAAGGTCAGATATCTAGTTAAAACATATTCTAGTCAAAACAAAGGATAACCAACAAACACAAATTTCTTTACTAGTTTTTTTATTTTGATTTTTAAAGATAAGGAATGTATCAAGTCTTATTAATAAAATGATGTTATTCGTCTAGTGATAATCTAACTCTAAATTAAATATATATTCACAATCTATGCCATTTTTAAATCAATGTCAATGATGTTCTGAAATCCCATTTAAGAATAAATGAATCAAAATGATTTGTCAAGAAAATGCTTTAATAAATTCGAAAGTTAATTGATAAGTTACCTATGATATTTTTTCAGTTTCAAATTTTGCTTCCTTAACTTTTTCAAGATTTTCACCACTTTTCAGTATAGTTTTTTCAACAATGTTAGCCATGTTAATGACTCTCTCCTTGAACTCGTCTACACATGTTTTTATTTGTTTTTCGTAGTTATATAATCAAATAATGCTTGAATTACATTGGAAGAACATGAGTTGCAAACTTGTTAATGTCTAAAATGGTGAAACTATCACAACAAGGGAGGTTCCAAGATATAATATCATCAATGTCTTCATTCGCCACCATAGTATAGAGTTTGTGCAAGAACTTTGGTATACGACATGCGCCACCACCAGCCCCACGACACCACCCTTGCCACCATATCCGGTGGTCGCCTTTTCTGTTAAGTCAATCAACGTCTTTGAACAATCAACAAAATGATGACTGATTGATTGAAAATCTCTCACGATGTCAACAAAATGAGCCCCCATGTCAATATCAAGAAAAATTCTTTTTCGTCCCACCGTCTCAAAAATGGTTAATGGAAGCTTGTTGATCATGGCTTCTATGGTGATTTTAACCTTCGATAAAGTTTTTTCTATGTTGTATTTGAATTGTTGTATTCTGTTGCTAATTTGTTTTTGACTAAGTCTTACTATATCGAATGTACCTTTGAGTTCATTTATAGGGGCTCAAGGCTTGTTGATGCCATTAGATTGTTGTTTTTATCTTTTGATGGTTTTTAACAAGTGTAGTTTCCCTTGTTGGAAGTGTACATGCTCGAACTCCAATCGATTCCACTCCTTCTTGAAACCCTTTTGAAATCGAATAAAAACATACCAAAATCTCAATACGAGTATCTGAAATCATGCATAATGTAATCAAGAAAGCAAACAATACTCACGTAGTTATTGAGTTGAGAAATAGAAGCTATCCACACGATTTGTTTTAAAGTAGCAAGGGAGAATCTGCGAGATAAACTTTCGTTCATCAATTATGATGAAGGTGGTGCAAGAGGAGCCCCAAGATATGATGGAGCTTGTAGCCATATCGTCAACCATTAAGAATAGCTAGTCAAAAACAAAGGCACGCCATAGTAAGCCATTGGACATGATGGTTCTAGTTGCATTGATCCATTGTGGCTAGTATCACCACTAGATAATTCACCATCACCATCACCATCACCATCACCATCACCATCACCGTCACCATTACCATTGCCTATTTCTCCGATGGCACAAATCATTGCATCCCCGTAGCCAGCACCATCTTCTCCTTTGTTGTTGCCACCATTTCCACCACTTTGATCATTGTCTTGTGTTGTCTCCATTGCACCACAATGGACGTGAACCACCAACACATAATAGGCCTATTTATACATTCCTCTAGCCTTTCTATCATGGTTTATTATGATACGTACTGAAGGATGTCAGTGTGCTGTATTTTTATTCTTCACACCATAATGCATGTTCTATTTTCATATTATTTGTATATTATTTAAATATGTATGTTAGAAATACAAACTATTAACATTTAAATGATAATAATCCATACTAACAACTGAATCAGTAACTTTTATACAACATATAGTTATGACTTAATTACCTTAATTACACTTATTTACACAACATATGTATTCCTTATCTATTGTCTATTTACAAAAATAAAAATCCCGTAAACATCAGTTACAACTTACAAACATAAATTAAAGCTACAGGTAGCAGCAGATGTTACGCCATATCTTTCTTTTTTACTTCTTAAATTTTAAACATACATTGTGGAAGTATTATTTCCAAACAAGCAAGGAAATTGTGGCTGGAACATTATCATCATGACACTTGCATGCTACACATGATTTTGAGTTGGTCAAAATATACAAGTTATTGAACAATATTTACAAGTAACAACATGAAATTATAACAATGTAACATCAAGGGAATTGTAACACCCTAGGTGAATCCCACATCGGTCATAGATAGGAGAGATTCTTGTTTCATAAGAAATGTCTCGCCTTTAATATTATTAATGTGTTTTAGGCGTATTTGTGGTGGATGAGAGGAGAACTCCACAGTTAAGCGTGCTCAGGTGGAGCAATCCAGGGATGGGTGATATTCCCGTGAAGTTTTCACCCGGGCAACCAAAAGCAAATCCGTGAGCTCCTCGTGGGCAAAACGGACAATATTGGTGGTATGAGGGGCCGGATGTTACAAAATGGTATCAAAGCCACTCCTGTATCGTTCGGGATGATGGGGCAAACCTCATCAAAGATGGTGAGTCCCCGGGGGTGTTCAGAAGGACACCTTAGGCAAATCTCACATCCATAGATGGGATGGTGGGGCAAACATCATCAAGGACGATGAATCCAAAAGTGGGGGTGTTTGTAACACCCTAGGCGAATCACACATCGGTCATGGACAGGAGAGATTCCTAGTTCATAAGGAATGTCATGCCTTTATTATCAATGTGTTTTGGGCGTATTTACGGTGGATGAGAGGAGAACTCCACAGTTAAGCGTGCTCGGGTGGGAGCAATCCAGGGATGGGTGATATCCCCTGGAAGTTTTCACCCGGGCAACCAAAAGCAAAGCCGTGAGCTCCTCGTGGGCAAAACGGACAATATTGGTGGTATGAGGAGCCGGATGTTACAAAATGGTATCAGAGCCACTCCTGTACCGTTCGGGATGATGGGGCAAACCTCATCAAAGATGGTGAGTCCCCGGGGATGTTCAGAAGGACACCTTAGGCAAATCTCACATCCATAGATGGGATGGTGGGGCAAACATCATCAAGGACGATGAATCCAAAAGTGGGGGTGTTTGTAACACCCTAGGCGAATCACACATCGGTCGTGGACAAGAGAGATTCCTAGTTCATAAGAAATGTCATCCCTTTATTATCAATGTGTTTTGGGCGTATTTGCGGTGGATGAGAGGAGAACTCCACAGTTAAGCGTGCTCAGGTGGGAGCAATCCAGGGATGGGTGATATCCCCGGGAAGTTTTCACCCGGGCAACCAAAAGCAAATCCGTGAGCTCCTCGTGGGCAAAACGGACAATATTGGTGGTATGAGTGGCCGGATGTTACAAAATGGAATCAGAGCCACTCCTGTACCGTTCGAGATGATGGGGAAACCTCATCAAAGATGGTGAGTCCCCGGGGGTGTTCAGAAGGACACCTTAGGCAAATCTCACATCCATAGATGGGATGGTGGGGCAAACATCATCAAGGACGATGAATCCAAAAGTGGGGGTGTTTGTAACACCCTAGGCGAATCACACATCGGTCGTGGCCAGAAGAGATTCTTAGTTCATAAGGAAGGTCATGCCTTTAATATCATCAACACATTTTAGGCGTATTGGTTGTGGATGAAAGAAGAACACTACAGTTAAGCGTGCTCAGATGGAAGCAATCCAGGGATGGGTGACCTCCCTGAGAAGTTTTCACCCGGCAATCAAAAGCAAATCCGTAAGCTCCTCGTGGACAAAAAGGAGAATATTGATGATATGAGGGGCTAGATGTTACAGGAATGTTCTAGTTGCTTTTATTAGCACCGTATATTCAAAGAATGAAGTAGAGAAACTCAAATAAAGTAGCCTTAAGCCCTTTATGGACAAAAGATTAGTTGATGTTTGTAATTTGTAAATTGTTTTAAATACATAAAATGGACTTATGGCATAGGCATTAGGCTTAAGGGGAAACTATTTGTTTTTTTTCTAACCGACTAAGTGACTCATATTTGACTGACATCCCGCTAAAGATGAAATGCTTCACCCGATCTGAAACCACTAACCATGTAACTATAAATATGAACGTTCTAACTGAATCAATTTTGATTGGATTTCTTGGCCAAATTGTAACTACGATTTTGAATGGACTAAACCGAATCAGCAGGGTTAGCTAGTTCGAATAAACTATTCAAAATGATTTGGTTTATGCAGTTTGATCTCTTTTCTTTAGAACGGTTTGCTTTAAAAGTTTATCAAACTGACAGGCCTAAAAAAAGACCGGCAGTTTTAGCTTTTTACTACGGAAAAAAATGAAAGAGAAATAACTTATAGATATATGTATTTTGAGTGGGCAGGTATCACTCAATATTATTCTCTTCTTAACATTTATTTTATTTAAATATCTTTTTTTTTCATTTTTTAATTTGACGGTTTGTATAGCCTTGTTTCAAATGAACCCGAATGGTAAGTCTCGCTACTGTATGCATAATTTGATCCATGTAGTACGAATTTTCATATGTATATACTACCCAATACTAACTATTTATGTGTTATATATATGTATAAGTGATATTAAATCATGAAATATTTTCATAAAGTAACACTGATAAAAGATCATGAATCCATCATTGTGTGGACAAGTACTTGAGCAACGTCATCATAGATTAGGCACTTACTAACTTTGGGTAATAATAAATCACTCACTTCAATTACCTAGGGTTTAATTATCTTATATTCTATACATAGGTGCCATATTTATGCATACTCAAGAACTTATAATACTTAAGATATAATCAGTTATATATCTTCAAATTAAAAGTTTAAAACTCTTGAATAAACCCTCATAAGAATTTGCAAATGACCTCCTTTTTATGGACCAAGTAGGCAAATAGCACCATTATCATTTGATCCTAACACAACCTTCCAAACAAAACAAAAAGCAAGCCTCATTAGACTGAAATTTTAGCCCAACAAGACCCGCATTTGCCTAGCGAATAGGGGCACACAACAAATTCTATACCAAACCGTCTGCATGTGTAAATATGTAGTTACAGAAATACAGAATCAATAAACATCACTCCATATGGATGTAAAAAATGTAATCAAGAAAACACACAAACTAACACTCAAATGCACACTTAAGCAATCAACATGAAGATTAAAGCAGGAATAGTGATCAAACCAGCAAAAGATAGCATCGTCTATGATCTAGACGTTCAACGGGCCTAGCCTCCTCATCGAACGATTGAGACTGTTACTTCTTACTGGTGGTTGTGGAAGATTGAAATCAGTGTACATATCTGTGAAAAATTTATCAACAAGACCTTGATAAATCGGACTTGTAAGTAGGGAATAGTAGTGTAAAACCTCTTCTATATCTAACACGTGCTCTTCATCCTTCACATCCATCATCTCCAATTCCTTCATTTTCTGCTCCAAAGTATTGCTTTGATTTTCACCATTAGCAGTTTTAGAGCACCCAACATCTTTCTGTTCAAGGCTGCTACTTGCTACTGGTTTATGATCTTGTGAGTTGATCATGCTTCTGTTTGATTTGGTGTCATGCTTTTCTGAAACTTCGATGTTTTGGTTGATGTTATTGCCATCAGCGTCCCACTGCTCACAGAATTCTTTGTAGAAAGTGTCGAGATGTTGCATCTTTGAGTTGCCGAGATTACTGGTGGAAAAAAGGGTCAGAGATGGGGCTTTGGTTAGCTTTTTGTACCCTCCAAAGATGAAGGATTTGAAGTTTTGGAGGGTTTTGTTGAATAACTTTTTGGTTTTGAGTATTGTTTTTCTGAGCAGCATTTGTATATCTGTCTTTGGTCTCTGCTCAAAGATTTGTTTACAACATGAAGCGCGCGCACACGCACACACACACACACACACACAGAGAGAGAGAGAGAGACTGTGTGTGAGAGAGAGGAAGGAGATGTAGAAAATGAAATTTAAGGTGACAACCAGGGCAACTAGCCTGTTATTTAATTCTAAAGGTGGCAATTTTGCATCTTATCATCAATGGGTAAATCAGAAATTTTAGTTAAAATGAAAACGGGCTAGATGATCTATTTCGACCCGGAAACATTCTTACCCGTTACCCAAGCCGTCCATCTATTTTACCACTCCTAGTTACTCCCATTTCCCAGACAAAGAGTATCCATTTGATTTTTGCTGCCAAACAAGTTGGTTTGTTAATCCAAAAAACTAACAGGATGTGCTTGAGAGTAGATTAAAATAGAATTTATTTAAGCTAAAAGATTGATGTCAAATTTATTTCAAATGCAGAAGGCTTGAAAATTCAAAATAAGAACTGGGATCTTTTATTGGGACAGGAGAGATTTTCTTTCTTTTTGTTTGCACACTAATAAAAAGCAGTGTGCATGACTTGAGATATTGTAAAGATATATAATGGAATATATTTTTAAAGCGAAAAGGGGATGTGTAATGATAATGTACACTTGAATATTTGACCATATGTTGTCAAAAGTGTAATGCCACTGATTAAGGAACAAAGTTAAAGATGTAGGGTACCTGCTAAATTTCTTTCTGATGTTTAGAGTTTCTCTTAGCCAAATTTAACTCCATGGTACCTGCTAAAATTCAATAGTGTAGCTCACAAGAAATATATGTACTTGATTAAAAAAATTATCATAGGAGAAGGATCATAACCAATTTTAAGTAGAGCACTTTGAGAGCCGCATAAACACATATACTTGTTACTTTCTTGTAACTGCATAACCACCACCTCTCTCTATTTCCCTCTAGATACGGCCAGCAACATGTACACATTTATACGTTTTTCTACTTAAAACTTATTCTATATTGAACGTTTGAACGTGCCTCTATCAAACGAGTTGCTAGATATGATGGAAAGTAAAGCATTAATCTTGATACAAATGAAGAAAGGTACTTTCCACTCATTGTATTTATTAGGAGCTTAGCTGTATGGACCCTTCAACAATCTTCAAAAAAAGTGGTACCAGTGTGTTGGTGAAAAGAAGGATGATTGAACAAAATGCATTGAAAGCAAAGCATATGGCATACAGGGTATTGACATCAAGACAGTGGTGTCAATTTCCACTGTCGTATGTGAGTCTGACAGATGCAACTTGATTAAATAGATTTAATTACAACAAAAATGTAATATAGTTTCATCATTTTATGATTGTAGGTAAGAAGAGTTTTTTCTACTATATGTAACATAAGTAACATTCTTTAACAGTTTAAATGGGGTGGGGCATCAGGTTTTTGATGACGAGGCAGTGTATCATGTTACCACCTTGCTATAGAAGACTGGTAAAATTTAAAGGATGTTACATACATTGAAAAAAGATAAGTTTTTTCTACCAGTCAAGAAAACAGTGAAATTTTGGAATGAGAAACCTATTAAAGAAAAAATACTTCAAAGGGGCTGACAGTCACATCACAAAGATTGAAATTCAACCAACGTACCCCCACCTATGATTGTACTGAATGTAACCCTTCCTCAGTCCCCCCCCCCCCTCCTTTTTATACGGGCTTATAACAAGTCACATACGGACGTATAAAAAGTAGTATACGCCGTTTACAAGGCGTATACGGCTTTTACGAGGATGAATAAGAGCATACAATATTAAACTTAATCAAATCAACAGGGTTGCATTCAGCAAACCCACAAATGTAATTTACTTCCAACTTTTATTTAAAAAGAATCTACTAAAGGTAAAACAGTATCACCAGTTTATTTAATGGTGCGGCAGTGTAGTGGTGCCAGGTGTCATATCACCATTTTACCAGCAATAAAAAGTTATATACAACTAAAGTGGAAAAAAAAATTTCTTGCATATAATTACAATAATGTCAAAATAAATAACATTTTGGTGTAAGAAGCCAGAATCACACATGTAACAGGAATTACAACTCAACCAATATGAGAATGACACGTATCATATAATTGAGCTATTAATTAAGACATTGATTTCACCAACTAGAGAAGGAAAAGTACAAAATTTATAACGACCCTTATAAAATCAAAATACCGAGTGGCTATGGGCTAAAGCGACTTACTTTTGTGAAACTTAAAGAATTGATGAAGTAATCGGTGAACTTCTCCATAATTACTGGTTTTAGAAATGAGACGGTTTTTAATCCAATGTGGAAGCTTGTTTGTCGGGTGAGAGAAATTGTGTTTTGAGGAATCTGATGTGTAACGTGTGTCTACCAACAAGATTGCTGCATAATCATTAACGTGCCTAATTGCCCTGCCTGATAAACAAAAAGGAAAAAAGAACATATAAACCAACCAGAATAAAAAATTTACAATAAAAAGAAAACAACATAGAGCTTGCCCAATAAACTGGGCAGAGAGAGTTAAAAAGGGTACATCTATTTGTGCGATTCTCTACTTAAAATTGGTTTTGTATTTAACAACACTACACACACATATATATCCTACTAACATTCATAATATTTACCCATTCCATAACAAAATGTTAAAATAAAATCACTCACATAATAAACAAATATGAATACAATGTTATTACTCAAAATCACCTCTGTGCCATTGAAACAAGCTATTAATTATTATAAGTGAGTGATTATATTTTATTTGCTATGAAACGAAAATGTAACATTTTTTAGTATAATCAATATTTAAACAAAGATATTATGGAATTTTCAAGAATACACACCCAAACTTTTTATGTTCAAAGTTGAAGATCATAAGATGATGTTGAATAAATATCAGCCTAGAAAAAAAAAGTATACAACACATACCGATTGACTGATTTACAGCTTTCATGCAAAGATTTTCATAATACTCCCTTCCTCTATGCTTGCAACTTCTTAAAATCTCAAATCCTGCTTGAGCATCTCCATTAAAGCATGTACCATTAGAACTTTTTATCGGGTCACCAATACGGTCAATATGTTTGACCCGTTCCATTAATTCAATATCAGATGGGCTTGGGTATGGCAACCCAACCATGACTATACATCGGCCCAACCCGTCACTGAAATTAATACCTTCTGAAATCTTTCCTCCAACTACAGCAAGAATCACAGCACCATTATATGCAGTACCCAATGTTGAATCAATTGATTCCTTGTATTCTTTTAGAATAACTTCAACTTCTGTATTTTTTCTTGGCTCTCTGAATACACGTTTCTTTTTCATAATTCTAACAAGAATTCCAGAAGCTTCCCATGCATTGTAGACATATTCTTCATAATCAAAGGAAGAGAAGAAAACTATTATACCTTGTGGAACTACTGTTACTAGATTACAAAGTAGAAGCCCCAACTCCCCAACCTGTAATTTTATGCAAGTTATCATGCATTAGTAATGTTATAAATTTGGTTTTAAAAAGCATGAGGCGTTCCAAGGCCTCTACGTCCCAAAAGCTGAGGCGCGAGATGAGAGCTTCACGTGTGTAGGGCTCTCAGTATTAAAAAATTTCTATAAACATAATTATACATAACATTTTCTACTTGTTAATAATTAATCACAAAAACATACTTATAACACAAGGGGTTAAACACAACAACAGGTTGAAAGCAGCAGGCTGCTAGATTAAGGATTAAGTGTTACTGTGCTCATTATCCAAGAGACTAATACTAACAGTAGTATGACCAGAGTCCCAAAACCCATGAATGTTTGATCAGACAAAAATTGGGAACTAGTACAAGAAGCACCTCCTTGGGGCACCTCGCGCCTCTGCCTGTGAATCACCGCCTCAGGCCACTTCATGTAAACGCCTCGTTCAAGTGCCTCGAGCCTGAGGCGTGCTATTTTAAACCAAGGTTATAAATGCATAAAACAAGCTGATAGGTCATATCAAACAGATTATAGATGAAGGTTTGATTTGGTTGCGTTTTACATCAAACTAGTCATATCAAAAAGTCTGTAAGGGAAACGAGTCGAACTGATAGAAAGTCAGGTAAAGACTAAAGACTATATTTTAATGCATGCTTTATTCAAATATTTGAATTATTAATATTATTAAACTAATATTTCTTCCATAATCAAAATTAAAGCATTAACTATTTACAAGAAAATTTTAAAAATGAACAAAAAAAGGTTTTTGGGTCACCGTCCCAACCCATTTTAACCCGAGTAAAAAACACTTATTTGACCCGTTACCCAACCACCCATCTTTGCCACCTATATTGATAAACAGTAATAGTGAGATACTGACCATGGCTGATGTACTTCTAGAGCTATAGCTGAAATCAAAGGGCTGACCCGAAGGCCCAGTTGAAACAGAAATAGGTAAAATATTATCTGACGAAATTATATGGCCACAAGAGAAGAAATGCAGCTGATCTGGCAGCAACCATGGAAAGAGCCGCACCCGTGTTTCTTCAATTGGTTGGAGAGTCCCACCAGCCAATACAACAGCATGTGCTTCATTAACAATCTGCCAAGTGTCAGTTGTTCAAAGTTAACCTTAGCTGAAATTCTAAGTAAAACTCATGAAATATCTTTTCCCACGTGAGCCAGTACAACATACAATATGAAATTTTTAACAAACCTCATGAAAGATTTTTTCTCCTGTAAGCATAACATATTTTAGATATCCTCCTTGTTGTCCAGATTCTGTTGGTTTTGATCTTGAGATTATTATTCTCCCATCACTATCATGATTCGTTAGTGAGAGCAATATACCAGCTAATGCCCGAAAAGCTGATAAAATGCTTGTAGCATCAATTTGTAAGCTAACTATTTTATCTCCATATCCACTAACCTAAGAGACAATAATAAAGGCAAGACCATGAGCACTTTCGCATATAATAGATATGCAATCAGTAATCACAAAACAAAACAAAAAAACCAAGAAAGCTGCTCACCTTGTGAATCATATTACTGTCTTTGATATATTGCAGCAATTTTACCAAGTTTATGTTGTCAATGTTGAGAGAAAACACAAATTCATTGATGCATAAAGAGCACTCTGAGCCACCAGAATTTACCGAACTAGAATCATCCTTGTTGCATAATGTTTGTATAAAAGCACGAGTGAGAATCATTAATGTTTGAATGTGCCTTCTATTTCCTGGTCCTAAGAGGTTCTGAAACCGTTGAAAGTAGCCCTCTAAACTGGAATTAACAAGTTCCAACTGTAGTTTGATTTGAACTATAAAGTTAGAAGTATATATAAGATTCAGTTCTACAAACATCACTAGCAACAAAAGACACAAGATAAAAGATTCAGTTCTACAAACATTACTAGCAACAAAAGACACAAGACGCACTTTTTACTAATTAGTAAAACAAGAATAATAGAGAGTATGTATTAAAAGGGTTCCTTGCATAAACAAAGTAACCAACTTAAAACTGATTTCTACTTTGGTTAACAATCTTATTAAAGGCTAGAAGAAAAAACTAAAGCTTTCAAAAATTTGATAAAAACTAGTTACCTAAGATACATAAAACGGATTAAAATCAGCTGCCACACCATTATAGTGCACGCCGGGTAAAATCAGCAAAATAAAATGAAAAAAGAAAAAAAAAAGATTCTTGCCTTTTAAAAAAGATTGTTACCTTTTTATGCAATTAGCCGTACTACCAAGTAGCTACTAAATGGTACTCGTTTTACCTGAAACAAGGTAACTTTTGAGTCATACATGCTGATGAGGGAGTCAGCAAGGTTGTGTGCCTCATCTATGATTACAACACTATTTTTCAAGCTTAAACCAAGTGATTCCCGGGAAGACTTAGAAAGAATAGACTGATAAGGAAGAACCACAAGATCAGCTGCAGGAACCATGCTTCTAGAACCATAGTATGGACAAGTTCCTAAATTGCCCCCAAGGCGAACAAGATCTTCAATATCTAGTGGGCCTTTCTCAGTCATATCATTTCTGAACTGCTTTTGTAGCTTACGTTTGATAAGCATTGGGCATCCACTTAAAGCCTTTGTTTGGCGTTTCCTTTCCCCAGCACCCGTTTTCTGAAAACTAGCATTAAAAAAGTGATACGTTCTGCCAAAGTAACTGACTTTGCCATCATTCAAAAGTAAAGTTTCAATAGTGTTTCTTATCCCTAAAGCATCACAGTATATAAATATCAACTAGAGTAGACAACACGTAGAAACTATTACAGATGCCATTTAAGGTAGATGTGTAATAGAACCAAATTCCATAAGGTGATAGCATGTTAGCAGCCCTTCAAAACTGTTAGCTTTCCTTACCTTTTTACATTACTTGGTATTCAATAATAAGTGAAATCTTTTTTAACTTTAAATACACCAATACAAGCTATTCTAAACGGGTAAGTAACCACTGGAAACAGATTCCATTGTTGGAATAATAGCAATCATTCACTTATACCTTCATTTTTGAAACTTGGTTTTTCTTGTTCTTTTGAAGATCCAAACATCGCTCATTAATAAGAGTGGAATTCCCAAGCTTCAACACCTCTGAAAAATTTCATCCCAAATAAATTAATCATGTATTTCTTTAATGGCAATAAGCAAAAAGAAACAAGAAGTGCAGTTTACCTTCATTTATGCAGAAGTTCTTCCTTGAGCCCAAACATGCAACCTTTACCTCATTAGCAAAAGCGGTCTTCTGCAATTCTTTTACAAACTGTGATAGCTGTGAATGAGTTCTACTACAGAAATAAATTTTGAAATCTGTTTCTTCTTCTCCGTCACTGAGTTCTCTATCCTCATCTTCACCATCACTCGAAGACGAACTGCAACAAATTCCTCCCCTCTTTCTCTCACATAACCCATTCTTCTCATCTCCACTCTCATATTCTTCCACCAAAAACTCTTTATCATCCAACTTCTCTCCGTCACCTCTCACTGTCAGATTACTATGTTCCAAATCTACTTCAACTTCCCTCAACTTATTATATAAATCTCTAAAACTCTCCTCAAACTCACTTTCACCGCGTTTTTTACCACTAAACCCGTATCTTTTCTTCACCTTAACCTTCTTCTTAGGGCTTTCAACCTCTTTAACCCTTAACCAATCAGGTTCATCATCACCATCTGACCTATTATGATCTCCATTCGCTACACTCTCACGCGTATCGACTAAACTTTTGTTATTCTGAACTTGCTTTCGATCACAAAGCCACTGCAAAGCGCTACAGATGATACTTAGGGTTTTCCCCGTCCCTGTGAGCAATTAATTGAAGTTATTACTATTCATTGCGCTGTGATTGAACACACGCTAACATATGTAGAAGAAGAAGTGAGATTACCAGTGGGGCTTTCGAGCATGGCGATTCCTCCTTTGTTAAGAGAATCGTAAAGAGCGTTCATGAAATCAATCTGAATGGAGTAGGGTTTGAATGGAAAAGCCCCAAATTTCTGCTCCGTCTCTACGCCCATTTCTCCGTTGTGTGCCATCGACATTTTCCCGCCTGATTTGACATAGAGTTCTTATAGATGAAATATGGGCTTTTTCCGATTAATTAACTTGGGCCTTACGATACCCATTGTCCTATTTTGATATTTGCCCTAAGAAAGAGATACGATAACTTTTTTATTGTTTTTTTCGTTTGATAATGTTAATAGAGATAACATTAAATGATAATAAAAATAAAAGATGTTTTTAAATATTATATGACAATAATAGTAAAGGTAATGATTTTATTTTTAAACTAAGCAAATTGGATTTTAATAATTCAAACTATCACTCAGTGGTCATTGATAATTCATACTATCGGTTTGACCAATAATAATTCTAACTTTTATATTTGTTGTCAAAAGCAATCTTAGTAACGTAATTATTTATATATTTACACTTGATTTTTATTTGATTTTACTCGCGATGATGATTGTAAATGAAATAAAGAGGCACACAATGAAATGGAATGAAAATCAAGTGAATGTAAATCAATAAAAATTATGCTATTAGGATTATTATTTGTAACAAAACTGGAAGTTAAGATTATTATTGGCCAGTTTGATAGTATGAATTATTACCGGATAATAGTTCATAGTTTGGATTGTTAAAATTCAATTTGCCTTTAAACTATCTATACTATTGTGATAGTTTTGTGAATCTTATTTATTTAACTTATGTAATATACTAGTTTATCCTTGCATGGTTGTGTATGGCATGGACTACATGGGCCTGAAAGAACAGTATCATTTATAAAATCATAACAAACCTACACAGGTGTAAATCTCTATAATATCTGTATTACACATGAACTAACAAATATAAATTCAAATATTTTTACATAACAATGTTGCATTTTACAACTAATTTTAGATTGTAAGATGAATACACAAATAAATGAAAAATTATAAATGGTTCTCACAATTTTCGTAATATTAGTGGTTATAAAAATAACCCTCCTCTCTCTCTCTATAACCGTATCAACTGTCTATAATACTTTGTAAATGATGACAAATAGGCCATGCCCAATTTCCATCCCACTCTGTATATCCTTGAATCCTGTAATATTGTTTGTATATATAAAATGAAAATTGATTCTAAAGCTCATCTTTTGCCACATGCTTCTCATCATGCGCCTGTTCTTCTAAATACTTGTTGATCTGTATCGCCAACTCTTTCGAGCTAGACTTTGTAGGCAGCTTAACCTACAAAATTTGCAACTTATGAGCACAAAAGATTAGCCAAAAAAACAAATACTTGAGACCTGAAATAATGCCATGAAAGAAATGACTCACCGGGTTCGATTTATTGCTCGCTGGGTAGAACAAAAGTGTCGGATAGCCTAGAACCTGTAGAACCATAACGAGTGCTGAATCACAAATATGTTTGGTGCCTATTTGATATGTGGGTTGGATCATGTACGAAAACTTGGTTTAGCTTGACCGGTGAAAGTTTTATTTCCAAAAAAATTTATAATAAAATATGATTACCAAAATATGACTTGGCACGTATTTGGCCCGTTCAATCTTTTTGACAAGTTTTATTCTAGTAATTTTCTTTTATTTTCAATGGTGTGACCATCAAAAATAAAACATAACCCAGTTTGACCCACTCATATATAGGTCAAAAGTGCCACCCTGATTCACCTAGCTTTTTCATCTTACCCATGTGACCCTTAAAGATAAAAACATAGTTTTGTTTTTTTTTAACTTCATCAATCTGACCCATTATGTAAATGGTCCAAATTGCCACCTCAATTCTATTCTTTACCCATTCATATGTAAATGGGTTGAAATTGCCAGATAAAACATACTCATATTGATCCATTCATATGTAAAGGGGTCAAACTGTCATATCTATTATACTAGTTCTGACTGTTAAAAAGATATATCACAGCTTGATTCTACACTTTTCATATGTAATGCGTCAAAATTAGCACCTTGAGTCTACTATTTTCAAAGCACTGACCTCAAGTTTCGGGTGCTCGTTTACAGAGGCATCTATCTTTGCAAAAACCAGATTTTCCAACCCCTTAAAGTGTTTCGCCAACTTCTCCACTTGTTTGCTTGTGGCTTCACAGTTCAAACACCATGGTGTGTGTATCTTGAATATGATCAACATCAAAATATATCAATTAAGATCTTTCTAATGGAAAACGTGAAAAAAGAAGAGTGGATCTTGTCTTAATGATTTGTACAAATGAAGAATGATGCTTTCAAACTAAGTAAAAACACATACAAACCTCTAAAATGATGTTCTTGGAGCTTCTTATAACCAAATCATCAAACGTCTTTCCAACAATGGTTAAAATACCGGCACCTTCCTGCTATTTCACAGCCAAGATGATGATCATTAGTAACATGAGAAAAATAGTTACCACTGTAAAACACCAAGTTAAAAGCACGGAAATTAATCATTTTTGTAATATTCTATTGATAATAGGTCAAATAGGAAATATTAAAAGATGCAACTAAACTGAGATGGGTCAAAAAGTTTAATATTCACCCATTGCAAACCATTATGTTTAGTCGAAAGAAACGGATAACTTTTCATAATCATTTTTGCAAGCATATTTAATATGTTAATTATGAAGTTCTAAAATAAAACATGTAAACAGGTCAACCCAATCTGGCTCGACCAGTCTTGACTCTTAACCTACCCCAAATTACACTTTTTATCCGAAATTGTTTTGACCCATTACCCAACAAGTTCAAACCACCAGTGTTGTCACCTAAACAACAACATATAAGAATCTTACGTTATTTGGTATTGTTTGGGACTTGTAAAATGGAGGTAAAAGACCCTTCATAAGCCCCGAACCAAACTCCTAGAGAAAGAAACAATTAAATAAAAAAAACCATAGTCAGATTCACATGCATAGAAGTAACATTAAAAGTCAAAGTGATCTAATCAATACTTCTATTTTTGCTGGTGTCGGATCCGACTCTAACAAATACTTGGCACCAGTTTTGTAATCGAAGGCAGCTACCTATCGAACACATTAAAAGTCATAAACTATCATCAGTAATTCTTGAACCAAGTGAAAGAAAAAGGATATCAGTTGGTATTAGACGTAGGAGGCAGTTGTGATCAATTTACTTATGTACGGTTTGATTCAGGTTGTGTTATGTCTTGACCAGGCCAAAGAATAAAAAAGACCTTAGCTCAAAAGTAGACGGGTTGATGGTTTAAACGGGTAAAAAAAAAGTACAAAACTTCCAAATTCATGATTATTTATAAATTAGATTATTATTGAAATAATATATATTAGATTCAAAAAGATTCAAAATTTTTGGACAACAAAGTGTTTCGGGTCAACCCGACCTAGTTTGACCTGTATAAAAACTACCCATTTTGACCCGTAATGCAACCTAACTGACCCATTCACTTTGCCATCTTTAGTTTTCGAGATGTAGATAGACAAACTAACAAGAGTGTCTTCTGAATCTTCAAGCCCAAATAAAGTCAGGAAAGGTTTTGCAAGATTGTCATCTTTGATGTCAACAAACACAAACATTATCTGCAATGAGAAAATCTTATTAAGAAATGTAATTATGATAAGATGAGATCTAATATAAATCTAGTTCAACAATACTAAGTTGTCAACCTTTGATTTGAACTTCCTGGCAGCATCTTGAAATGTCTCTAGTAATTTCTTGAAATTATCCTCTTCTGCAAAGACATAGACCTGGAACACGTATACATATTATTGGGCACTTCAAGATGTCAAACAACAAACAACATAAGAAATGTTTAATCACACAATTTATCATGTTTCAAACACAGGACTATGGGGATGATTGGATATGTGTTTCGAAAGTGATTATCTGTGACTTCGATTCACAAGTTTGGATAGCTTACATTTGCTTATTTTATATGATTATTCAAGGGTCAAATAACTAGTGTGATAATATCTGCAAGAAAACTTTTTAAGGTGGGGTTCGAAAGTGATTATCTGATTTGAACAGTTTGTAGTGTCTGTGTTAGCTGCTTTCGCTTATGATTATCCTAATACTCATGGGTCAAATAATTATTTTGATACTAACAGCAAAAAAGTGATTATCAAAGGGAAGTAAAATTAGTTATATACCCCTCTTTATCTATTACTGTTTTACTTCGTTAAACATTCATAATTTTCCAAACACGGAACATTAAGCTGCAAAAGCACATATCCAAACACATACCTGAAGTTTATCGCTGGCATAAACTTTAACTGAATTCACTTGAGTTAGAAAATTGACCAGTGGAAACTTGTTATCATTCAAAAATTGCAGAATCTTGTCTTTCTCGAAAGCATTTTCTACAAAAGATGTTATTTATACTCGATATAAAATGAACAAAAAGATGTTAATGGGTCAACCCAATCTGCTCAAGCCCGTTTCAACCAGTACTAGAAATTGACATGTTTTCAACCCAACCCATTTTAAACTTCCCATCTTATCACCTCTACGGTTCATGAGTATCAAGCTAATGGATTTTATGCTGCTGAATCTTTAACTTACCATATAAAGTGTATCTTTCAGGCTCACTTTTCACAATACCAAGAAATGGGCTACTACTAGAGGTTCTAGAATTAACATCTGGAAATAGAATACTGGCAATCTGGAAATCGCTCGTCTCAACAAATTTTTCAGGCTCACTTTTCACAATACAAACTGAACCTCATTGTCGCTAGTTGCTGCTTTTACAAATTCTTGATAGTAAGGTCCCTAGCAAAATTTTAGGCAGTTACAAGAATTTAACAGTTAGCAATGATTTTGTTTAAAAATAGGTATGAGTGATACTAATGCTTTTGCAGATAAGGTCTTATTTGAGTAACTACAAATTAAGAACAAGAACTCAAAGGCACATACCTCAAATTTATCAAATAGACCAACAACAAACAAAGAATGTTTTTGAAGGAAATTGTTAGCTTCATCGATAAAATTGATTCTGATAATCGGGGTACCTGTCTTCTTCCTCACCCAGATCACAATTTCTTCCCTAAATCACTCACCCAAACACCAAAAAAATTAAACAAACTTTTTACACAATATATGCTTCTTGGATGCTTGTCATATTGGATTTAACTAGCCTAAAGGGTTGCTTGGCTGTGTTTTGAAAATGATTATTGCATTTAGAAGAATCATAATCAAATAAGCATAAACACTTTTCTTCATCTTTACCCTCAAAAGTCAAAACTGTTAAATAAGCAATCTTAAACACCCATGATACCAATTATCTTGAATTTCAGATGATCATTATCAAACAAGAAGTAATCATATTAAGACATCCCCTGACTCAGTGTCTAATGACTATACCTTAAAATTCTGAAATCTGTACATTATTCCTTTCGACACCACATCCAAAAACCCTAAAATTGTATGAAAATACAGAACAAAATAGAAATCTTACGATGAAAATCCACCGGTATAATGTTGAGAACTGCCATTGACAAACAGAAGCATAGTTGGATACCCTTTTATCCCAAGATTCGAAGCTACTTTCGGATACCTTTCAGCATCAATTTTCGGCATCAAAACAGAACTCTTTAATTCATTCAAACAACTAGCAGCTTCTGCAAACCTAGGCATCAAATCAGCACTTCTAACATCCCATGGTGCATAACCCATAACCAACACATACTCATTTCCATCAATAGCTTTTTGGGTGTTATCATTATTGAGTCCAAGAACAATTCTTTGAGCTTTGCTCAACACTTCTGCCTCAGATGATGGTTGGGGGATGATTGTTCGAATTCTTCTTCGTCTAACGCTATAAGATCCTCAATGTCATCAGAACCTTCACTGACTGTTAGATTGATCAAGAAACTGAGTGAAATCAGAAGAATTATTGTGAGATACACCAATTTTGAAGTGGGTTTAGAGTAAACATCATAAAAGATTTGTGGGTTTGGAAGAAGTGTGGATTGTGATTGAGATCTTTATTGATGTATGTAAATGGGTCAATCAAGATTTATGTATTTAGTAAGGGTTCTTCAAGAATCACTTTCTTTGTGGGAAATTTCAAATTACAGGGTAATAATGTGAAACTAAAATTAAAAAAGACGAAGTGGAAGAACACTGCTTTTATCTTCTAGTACGACGTGCAGGGACTAACGGGATTTAGGTTTGGTCTTTGGGTCGTCTTTTTTCGGTTCTTGTGTTTGTGTAAAGTATTTTTATAAAGAAAGATTCTAATGAAAGTCAATTTTTTTAAAATAAAGATTAAAAAGTCAAACTCGTTAAAATTAAACTATTTTAACGTTAAAAAGTCATGCACTTTTCATGTAGTCGTATATGTTTACCTTGACGATAATGGGTCGTGTTAAAATTGCACACATGTTTAAGGTGTTGTTTATGTCGATTTCATTTGACTTCGATTGAGTGTCGAGTTTTTCTAGTCGAGCGATCAGTTTTTCACTCAAAATGACACATATAAACTCCCTGGTGTGTTTATATGGAGTGCATTTTCATGTTAAGGATACTACATGATGGATTTTTTCACACTAAAAATACATGTTCATTTCTGAAATTTGACTTTTATGTTTCGAGAACTTACTTTGCATAGCTTATTTTCAAAATATACCTTTTATAAATTGATTGATTTTATTTGATATAGCATAAAAAATGTATGTGTGATCAAATCACTGAAAATATGATTGTTTATAATGTATTTACAATCCTTACTCGCACATAAAACTTCAAATTTATCATATGATCACATAGTTTCCAACAAATTAATACTATAGTAGTATAGTGTCGCAATTAAGATCAAGAGTATGATTTTTTAAATGCAATTAAGACCAATAAGCCTGTATTATGCAATTAAGATCGAGAGTATGATTTTTAAAATGCAATTAAGACCAATAAGCTTGTATTATGCAATAACCAATTATAAATTATAATTTTATAATTAAGAAATGAGAGAGAGGAACCAACTGAATCGATTCATCTTTACCCATAATTTGTAATTTAAAAACATGATCTCTTTCTCTTCTTTGTTTCACTTATACGTAAAAATATATATCACCTACCTATTTCATGTATCTAGTGATCTACCTTTATACGTATTCACTTTATTTCTTAAAAGGTGAGTATTGTATTTTACAAGACATTTTTAATGATGCACACATATGTGCATACAAAATTTTGACGGGCACATAATTGAAATCAATTATTGTGTAATTTTGTTGAAAGTAAAACCAAACTTTGTGATATCATATCTATTTATAGATACTTTAACTCCCACTACCATTGTTCAAAGTTCAAACATGTCTAATCTAACTCAAATAGACACACCTTGACTATAATAACATCATACTACCAAACCTACTAAAAGAAGTATACAAAATCATCTCCTTTCTCCTCTGTAAGTTAATTGGGTAGTATAATCATTATAAATCATATTTATGAATGATATTTCTAGGTGAAGTCAACATATATAGATGATAGATCAACTCAATAGACATTTTATACAGAGTAAATTTTATGATTGGTCCTTGTGGTTTTATACAAATTTTGGATTTGATCCCTGATCTCTTAAAGTTGCAAATTTAGTCCCTAATCTTTAATTTCTTTTTCATTTTTAGTCCAAGATCCTAACTTTTGTTAAATCTAAATGCTAATAAAGGGTATTTATGTCTTTTTATTTTTATAGAATTTGTTTATTGAGGTTTACTCATCTCCCCTTTACATTTTTATATGTATGCCTTTATTTTAATCAACTTAACATTTTTATTTTTAACATGTTCATATAAAGTATACTTTCAGATCAAGATTGGTTGCCCTAACTATCAAGATTCAAGAAACCAATTGCGTCAACAGTTGCATGGATATGCTTAGTCAAACCATCTATTAACTCATCAAACACTTGAACCCCAATTCTTATAACGATCTAATGGTGTGGTCTATTGGGTCTTAGTCAAGAATAAGAGCAAGATATGTTAGCAAAGATTTTGAGCAGACGACTTGCTGACTTAGTATAGTTAGCATTCATTTCATATGCATTACATTACGTATCACTTAGTCACTAACCCACTATCACACTAAAGAAAACAATTCAATACACAATGAAGGAAATATGCAGAACAATAAAGTAGAAATGCAAATATGCAATAAAGAAAGGGATTGCATGGCAACGTGGGTGAACAAGGAATCCATCAAGAACGTACCTACTCGGCACCGTCGCTAGTTTCATGAAATTAAACATTTTTATTTTTAGAATGTTCCTATAAAGATACATATAATTATGATGAATTAAACCCTGATAAATGAAGGTTATAAAATTACATAAATACCCCTTTGTTAACATTTTAGTTTAACAAAAGTTAAGGAATTGGACTGAAAACGAAAGAGAAATTAAACATCGGAGACCGTATATACAAGTTTTAAAGATTAAGGATCAAATCCAAGATTTAAATAAGATCACAGGGACCAACCATAAATTTTACTCTTTTATACCACACCAACCAACATTTACACATTTTACAACATTGCAAATATGGCAAGTCTTGACTATAGGAATTCAGACACATATTTGTGATCCATTTTTAGTGGCAAAACACACACACACACACACACACACACACACATATATATATATATATATATATATATATATATATATATATATATATATATATATATATATATATATATATATATATATATATATATATATATATGTCACTCCATTTTTACAAATAACTCTTTGTATATATCATTCATTTGTAGATGCAATAATTCTTTCTGAATCTGATTGGTTTGATTGCGTTGTTTGGCAATGTCATATTGCAAGAAATTTGCCTCCGATGCTTCGTGGTCACCAATTTACCAAGAACCTCCCCTTTTGAGCGGATCTCAAACTCTAACTTCATTGGGATTTCAAAGACTCCGGTATCAGAGACAACTAGGCTAGAACCCGCGCCATACAATGGTACTTTTATTGCTTCTAAGCTCACAATGGTCGTCCTTCGACTCTTTCTTTGTTGATAGTACTTCTTCAGCTAATATCAACATAACAAAATTAGTGCACATGAACAATTTCACTTCAAATGTTTAAATTTGGCTGTGTTCTGTCTCAAACACTCAAAAATTAGGGGTGAGCAACAGGTCGGAACCGAATCGAACCGGACCAACCCGCCTTTGACCCGAAACCAATAAGTGGTTTATATAAAGAACCGAGAACCGGACTATTTACATACGGTTCAGCCGGACCGAACCGAGTTAAACGGGCCGGTTCAACATAATATGATGGTCTTGACCGCAAATGTTTTTTAGGTTTGTGTTTTTCGCCGAAAGAAAAATGAACTTAAAAATATAAACGAAACCAATCAATGGATTTGTTTCTTAGACTCGTTATTGTAACATAGACAAATTGGTACCGTATTAAAATACAAACCGTACATTAGTTGTCGTCATGACCCCATTTACCAGCAAATTTAGGTGTATCGTGCGGTAGTATTCATCTATAATAGATTAAAAGTTTATTGATCTGAACATTTCTATTATATGCTAATAAAATCTTTTTTATATTTTTGGTGCTAAAAGGGAAACCATTTAACATCTAAAAAAGCAAAAACCAAGTCTTTTATTTGCCTAATTGTAATCGAGCCGGACCGAAACCGAGCTCATACCCGCGAGTTTGGACCGAAACCGACCCATAACCGTTTACAAAAGAAAAGCCAAACCCCGTAACCGCTAATCCATACACGGGTCGGTCTCAGTTTTCACGGGTCGGTTCGCGGGTCTTAACCGAGTCGACCCACGAAGTGCACACCCCTATCAAAAATATTTCATATCAAACAATTTGGCTTAATAAAACCTATCTAAGAGTTTATTTTTATTCCACACAACCTCATAAATCATTTTTGTTAAAAAGGGTAAGTAATGTTAGTTCTAACCTGACCGGCTGCAATCACGATATCTGAATAGACTAAGTTCACTGGTGTGGAGCTAACATGGATGCCAAAGAATGGAGCCGGGTTATGAACACCTAGTCGCAACGAACCATTGATGGTTAGCAACTTTGTTATTACCCCTGATGAGTCTGAACCTTGCCCTATGTAAAGGTTATTCACAGCCAAACTCTACAACAAATGCACATTGTCATCATCAATTAAGAATAAAACTAAAAGCCAATTCAAGATTCCAAGATTTTTTATAGATCATGTGTTACATGATATCTAATAATCATACACGAGTTTCAGAAATCAATCCCAATTCAACTCATGTTTCTAACATACAATTAAAAGGGGAATTGAATTTTAATAATACAAACTATTAATTATTGACCGATAATAATTTATATTATTAATTTGACAAGCGACGTCCCAACCTTCAGTTTTACTACCAATGTCAATCCCAATAGCATTCGACTTGTATTTGTTTTACGCTCGATTTAGCTTGTATGTTTTTCCATTTCGTTCAAAATCATTATTGTGAATCAAATCAAGTGAAAATCAAGCGTAAATATTTGATAGTTATGTTACTGAGACGGTACTAGTAATAAAAGTGAAAGTTAAAGTGATACCAGTCAAATTAGCAATATAGATTATTATCGGCCGATTAATTTGAATCCAATATGTCAAATAAAAATGAAGGTGAATTTAACAAACCTTAACACTGATCTCAGCTTTATAAGGTCTGGCTGCACCCCATATAATCAAGCATAAAATAGTAAACAACACAATGAAGCAGAAAAGTGCCATAAAAGCCTGCATTATTCTAGTAAGCCTCTTCTCATCATCATATTCATCATACTTTCCTTCTTCCACTATCACATCACACTCCGGCCAACCCTTATCATTCCTTTTCCGGTGAACTTTTCTGCCCGAATGTGACCGAAAAATCCCCGAAAACCGACTCGATGACGAGTTTCGTGAGTGCCGACCCAATGAAGGGTGTGAAGGAGACTCCATAGGACTCCTGAAATTAGGTGTAGCTTGTACTGAATATGATTTATCACCATCTTGAGAGTCCCTTGATGGGCTCTGCACAAAGTAAACAGGTCGTTTTGGTGATCTTGATGGTGATGATGGGGCTAAACTGGTGATATCAGACTCTGATTTCGTATGCAACATGTTTATGATTCTTGAAATCTTGAAATCTTGAAATCTCTATGGGGTTTCAAGAAAATGTTTTACAAGATAAAGATTGAGCTTTACTCCACGAAATTTAGAGAAATTGTGCAGGACATACGGTAGTTGAAAATCTTTAAGAAAACCCACAAATTATAAGGAGTATGCATAGATGATGATGATGTACTCAAAGGTGTAGTATCAAGAACATCAAGAAACAAGAAAAGACACAAAACACACAGTTTGTGTGTGTGTTTATCTTCTTCAATTGGAGATATGTGGTGTGTTTTTGTGAGGGTGAAAGCTATGGTGAAGTGGGGTTGTATTTGCAAATTGCAAAATGCATTGGTGTTGTGTAGGACCAACGAGTGAGATGTGAGCAAGGGGTTAGATCGATGAGTTAGAACTCACCTGCACCAAACAAATGATTACCGAACCTTAATCCGAGCCTACTTCCATGCCTACAAGGATTATTGCCTTCAGAATAATAGTATACAGTGTCGGCAACACCCTCTTTATTGATATTTTGGTAGAGAATAGATCTTATTAATATTGTAAATAATATATTATTATATTATATATGTATACCGTTTACTAACATTCTTATACATTATATGTACAACATGTTTTAGGGGTTGTATTTAATTTTTATTTTAAACCAACACTTTTACATCTTTTATAATTTAACTCTAATATTTTTTACTTTTAACCTTGGTCCCTATACTTTTTATATTTTAAAAATTTTCGTTTTACATTTCGGTCAACATTTTGTGAGTTAACACGCCGCAGAGTGCGTGTGTAGTTCAACATTTTTACGTTTATTTTTTTCCCGTGTAACAGTACCGTCGCAACACGCTGGTTCAAGATCAAAATTAGTTATTGTTTTATATGTTTTATGTTTTGCCTAACGATGGTGTGTCATTTGTGCTATTTGACATGATTTTACGCCCCCCCCCCCCCCCCCGCTACAGCGTCGGGGGCTTAATACTAGCTAATACTAAATTTCCTTTTTAAACATGAAATTCACATTAACCAATTTGTTCTTAACTACATCATTTATACATGTCGAGATTGAACCCTAATTATTGGAGAGGGACATCATAACACCCTCATACCATTTACCGTGTTCTTAATCTTTTTAATGACAATAGATATTTAAAATGTCTACTTATGAAAATTTGAACCCAAGTCTTTTGAGACCTTTCAGATGTCTACCAATATATTATCTTGTAGTTGTTGACTACATGCCCCTAATAAGTATAATATAATTAATTAATAGTTATGTTAAGTTTCAGAATTTTATTATCAATGATTAGTTATAAAACCTATTAAATTGAAGTTTATGTTTTAATCAATAGGATGGTAATTGTGAATATGAGATTAATTCACTTGGTAGAGGCTCTACCTCTTAAAGAGGAGGTCCTGATTATAAACAATATAATTCAATGTAATGTACGAAGTAAAAAATTTGACACTAAAAAAAAGTAGGATGATAATTTATTCAGCAATTAAATCATCATTAATGGTTGTTGAGAATCAGTTAGGATGAACGTTTTTATTGCTATATGAGTCTCATAAAAAAATTTTGTAACAGTTTAGCTATATTTTTGAAATCAGAACGATGTAGACGCAATTAAGATTTAGTTTTTGCCAGCAGTTTAGATTTTTACCTAAGTTGCGAATAAATTTATTTTATAGCATAAACTTTTTTAATGACTTATCCCATCAAATTTGGAATTCAATATAGAGTTGCATATTAAGCCTTGAAGCATTAATCAATAATTTATTCAGCCACGAAAGTATACAATTATGACTTTAAATTAACCATCCATAATCAAAGAGTTATTACACACATAACTTCATTATCATCAATAGTGTTCATTAGTATCTCTAATTATCTTCACAGATTTAAACCTAATCTTTCAGATCCCACTAAAATATTTACTTGTACCAAGACATTTTCACCTAATACTTGGAAAAAGTCAGATTTTATAGGGGTGGGGGCAGAATTTGGGACCCTTTTAAACCAAAAAATTATTCATGTTGCATATGTATACCTATATTGTAGCAGTAAAATCACTGATCTTCACATTGTAAACCAGCTTTGATATTATGCAGGGTGCTTGAAATAAGTGTATTAACCGAATCCACAGATTCCATACTGAGTTTAGATACGGACGAGTCACTTGTGAGGATCTGAAATCCAATGGTTAGCAATGACCCGCATTCCCAACTTTGATCATCTGCCTTTGATGATATCACCAAAGGCCTTGTTTCAATCCCATCAGGTAGAATTGAAAAACCCGAGGGTAATATGGCGATATTGCTAGAGTCACAGCCAGCCATTATAGATTGCATGGCGGTCACAGCCACTGGCGCACATACCACCATGGATTCGTACGTGTTTGTGCAACTATCTTGGACCATCCACATGTTCTCCTTCCACTTCATTGTCTGCATGAAATAAAAACAAAAAGTTTATATATGGCGCAAGATAAAGGTCCTGACTTGACCAAAGGCGGAGTAACACTATGCTAAGGCGGTTCAGACGTTCAGTTCAAAGAGAATTTTATTTTCTGAAAGACTCCGTATATTTTACTGAAGTAGCATATATTCTTTGACTTCCTTGCCTACTGAAACAAGTAAGGTTGGCTTGGGTTAAACCTTAAATACTTTTTGTCGAAATCTTTTATGCATAATTAGTATGTCAGATATGACTATGGAAATTATATTATTTCGATAGTAATCTAGCAAGTTTTTTTAAATTGAAATGGTTATAAGAGGTGTAAATACATTTGGTTGACTCTTGACCCATTGACCTGTTTCCTATTTTAGCCAGCTTCTTATAGCAACCATTGAACCATTAGAGATAAAATATGACTTCACAAGTAAATGAACTGAAATTCCACCTCTACAAAAACTATAAACATATCTTACATGGATGGAGACCATATTTCCTTGATCTTGTCCTTTTGCCAAGTTGGCAATAGATTGAACTGGGCCACCATTTAACATAATATCCCACTTGACAATTCAGGCAAGAATATAAACATCGAAAATTTAAATCTTTAGTGTAGACTTTGTTTAGCATAATTATTAGAAAGTCCAAAAGGAGTAATGGAGTATATGTATACCTCATTTCTTCGAGTTTCATCTCTTAGAAAATCAAAAAGAAGAGTGTGAGAAACTGGCAACCATATAGATGAAACTGCACATAGTATCACACCTAAAGGTTCACCAGGATCATTTAGGTTCTTTCTTAAAGCCACCCTTATGTCATATCCTATCTTGCTTGGTATCTTTTTCCATGTGTGATAGCTTGAAGCTCCTAGTGCTCTACTAAAACTCCATGTCATTCTTTGTGCCAATTTTAAAATACTTTTCCTCCCTGCTAGTGTACCAATACCTGAAGGGATGTCCACGTGCATACAAAAACAATATATGTAAGTACAGTATGAAGATGTAGAAATTTTAAGGGTAAGTACTTAATACCATAAAAAAGAACACAGATTCTCATTTTGACTTAAAGAAGTCTCTCAACCAAGTTTTGACATCATGAAGTCCTTCAACTTGTTAAAGTTATATAAACTTTAGAAATTTGTGGTAAATGTTAGTTACTTGCACAGTCAACACATACATGGATGCCATGTATGCGTTTTTCTTGTTGTGGATTTGTGCAGTTTTTTGCTAACATGGATAGCTATTAGATGCCAAGGTTCTAAGGGCACCCACTATCATAGACTTTTTTAAAAGTTTGCTATGACATGCCATATCAACAACCTATAAACCTTTTCTTTTCATAAACCTCTTTCCACTATCCTTAAAACTTTTAAACGTTTTAAAATAGGTCCCACACTCCCACATATTAATTTTGGAGAACTTTATGATGCTAAAACAAAATTAAGAAAGTTGTACACCGCCTTAAGATTTTGGACCTCTTCATGGAACTTAAGCATGAAACACAAACTCACTATGATTAAAAACAAAGCGAACGGTTCCATTTTTCAACTTTTTTTTGAATTAGAATAGTAGATGCTCTAAGAAATGTTAGTTTGTTACTTTGTTAGGTTCGTCAAAAGAGTCATTAGCATCCACATCAATTAAAATGGCAATGTGGCATCCATGTATGTGCTAAGTTGCAGGTAACCAACATTTTCCATTAATCTCACAACTAAGTATAAACTTAGTAGGAGTTCAGGGACTTTGATATATCAAAATCAAGTGGAGGGATTTTCTCATGCATAATGAGAACGTATATTCTCTCTTTTTATGTATTAACACAAATCCAAATACCACTAGAATCCTTAGTAGGAACATTTGTTGCAAGGAAGAACACAAGACGCTCGCATTGTTGCTGCAATGTGGCCCTCCAATGCCTTGCTCCAAAAGCAAGACCACTATTGATGATAGCACGGAACATAGAATGACCTATGCTTTTTTGGCACTCCCAATGCTCTACCCATGTCACCTAACACAACACGTTGGATATGATATTATATTTTTCATGCATCATTATAATTAGGTGTAATATGATTATTTACCTTACAGTGACCATTTGATTGGTCCTCAATGATGCAACCAGATGGCCGTTTTCTACATCTAGCTAAGGACGCATCAATGTTTTTTTCTACATTGTCAATAGAAATGTCAACAATTGCCCACTTGTCAGCATTCAATTGCTTGGAATATCTCACGAAATAAACTTCTCTTGTTACCACCAAAGGAGTTAGCATTTGCAGCTCGGTAAACATCTGCAACCAATATGAAAAATTAACCAAATATGCCCAAATGTAGGTTAATTGTCCAATTTTTTCCCTAGACGGTTGATTGTTTTGACTTGAAGCATGCGACTCACCAATTGAATCACGCCGTTTCTGTTAACACCTCCATTACAAATAACATCAAGGGTAGCTGCTTTTGAGATTATGCATGAAAACATCTCTTCATATTCTTTCTGCGATAACATATAAGATGTAAGAAAATGACGAACAAAACCTATCCAAACAAAATTCCTACCATGTCAATCCAACTCATCAGCTCCATTTTGACCCATGCTTAAAAATGACCCATTTCAACCCATTACCCAACCTGACCATATTACACCACCTATAGGTGTGACCCTGCTTTGTAATAGGAGATAATGAGTGCAATTAATCTATACCACATCCATGAAACTTTGAACTAGCCGTGGGAGATCCACAAAAACAACACCACTATCTCTGGATGCCTCAATGAATTTCAACTGTTGAACATTGCTTGAATCAATGGTGGAGAACTTGTTCAAGTATTCATCATAATTAAGTATTTCTCGACCCGTCTCAAAGCTCTTGACCCACAGTGGTTCATTAGCACTAGCCATCTGTACAAGCTCGTCCAAAGCCAAATTGACAATCTCCACTACTCTAGTTTTCTCAAGCCCAAATACCCCGCTACATAAATCTAATGAGCTTTTGTTTTCATGGTCGTTTCCTGCAGAACACGAGTTTGTTGATGATGATCCCTGTGGATATTTCCCAATTGATGTCTTTAGTTTTTCAATCTACATAAAACTCCAGTTTATTGATATAAGTTAGGGGCAAAGCTTCAGGAATAACAACGATCAGAAACAAATAGCTAAGGGTGTTTAGTTTGAGAGTATCAGTTTGACAGTGCTCAAGTATTTTTGGTTTAAATATATGGGTTTGATACCTGTCAAATAGGATATTAATTATACCCACCTACAGGTTGGTTTACAAATATCCATACTTATACCCTGTTAAGAATATCAGTTTATGAGTAAACAATCTTTAATAAAAATATGTTAGTTTGTTAGATATTTCAGGGCTTTACTATAGAAAAGGAAAGTAAGGGTGTTCTTATGAAATAAAGTGAAGTTGAAGGTTGCAATATCTAGGAGCTGAAAGAAGAGGGGCTTAATCTGGATTTGAAGAGTTTGCACTTTGGGAAAAGAGGAAACAAGAGTTGAGGAGGATAGTTGTTAAGAAATCTCACACCAGACAAAACTCTCCTCTTGTTCATTCTGCTTGGAGTAATGATAATCATCCCTGTAACAATTAGGGATGGATTCTTCATTGGTTATCATCTGTCTTGATCACATAGAGATACAAATTGCTATAGTAATTGCAAAAGTTTTGGGGGATTATGGTTTATTAGTAATCAGAATTTTAAGATTTTTTTATTAAAATTGGGTTCTGATGGTTTAAATTATGTGTTCAGAATTTTATCATACCTATTTTAAATCCAACTACCATCAAACCCATACCAATAGTGATTCGTGAGTGCAAACCAAACGCCACCCTAATGCAGGTGAAGAACTGACAACTACCTCAGCTTTAAGTTTGGTGTTTTCCACTCGAAGCTGTTGTTCATCAATGTAAGTGGTGACATCCTTGCTAGAACTACCAAAACCACAATTAGTACAGGTACCCTTCTTGATTGCTTCCCTTAATAACTTGTTTTCTTCACCTAATTTATCCAACTCTGATTTTAATAACGAATTTTCATGGCGTTCCTGTATAGCCTGCAAAAAGCAACATAGTTTTTCTATCACTTTTTAACATAACAAAAACCATCACATCTTATTTGACATGCATCTAACAAAATTTTTACAAGATGAAGGGAAATTTGATAATTAATCACGGAAAAATGTATATCATGATAGTAAATATGAACACCTTGATTTGGGTACGACGATTTTGAAACCAGAACTTCACTTGTCTGGGATGAAGACCTAACCGCTTGCTTAACTGTTGTCTTTGCTTCTCATCTGGATGAGGTGACTCCTTAAATAGTCTGTAATAGAAGGTCGGCCATTAATCTATAACAGAACCATGCACGATGTCATGCTGACATGCTAAATTGTATATCATTCACAAATGATAAATGCAATATGCTGACGCACATTGTAACAGGCTTCCCTCACTTATCAAGGACAACTTTATGCCTTTAGGGGTTAGCATCAATGGAGGGTTATCAACCAAATCTATAGAGAATGGTAACAGTTATTATACGTGTGAAGGTTATTCAACACCAAGTGAATCCATATAACCAATTTGCATATGTTTCTCAAGATAAAGAGTTTCTACAATATGTGAAGCTTAATTAGGCGATCAAATGGACAGCAGACAGAAGTTCTGAGGTAGAGTATGACTTCCAACTACTTTTAGAATATTTGACCAACAACATAACCAAATCTTTAATGCTTCTGAACAAGATAGTCATATCATAAACTCAAAGGACCAAATTTGTCATTCAGCACAAAGACATTGCATATTTATATTCATGTTATATGCACATGTGACGTATTGTGCTTTTAAAATAATATTCGGACACACATGCTGTGGTTAGTAGTTGCCTTGCCTTTTTGTGATTTCAGGATATACACTTTATCATTAAATTATACAAGAAAAGAGAGACCATTACATGATGACCTTTATTTAATTTCTTATTTATATTAAATTAACAGTAGCTTTCCCTTTTCTTGTTGTTACTCACAGCTGAATTAGCGATCCTATTCAATGTATCATCTTACCCAACTACCTCCATTGTCACGAAAGATTATTTTATAGGCTATTTTGATGACGACTGTCCACCTCTTGGAAATTAGCATGTTCTTGAGTAGCAAGTTACAATCTACCAACTACTTATCAGCTATCAAATGCTTCTCGTCCTTCCTGTAAATCTACATGAACCTTAGAAACTAGGGCTCCGATCATGTAAGTTTATGTGAATCCATTCCTAATGTTATCAATAGTGGTTCTAGAACTACAATCGGTACAACCATGCATCGAATTGCATCGCTTATCTGTTATCAATCCCTAAATAATTTAGAACTGAGGAGATTCAACGTCACCGGAAATAAGATCTAGATGCGTCCGGCAAGGCAAATTTGAGTAAAATTCTCAGGATCAAGTGCATGCACAATCGATAATCATGTGCATGTTTATGTGTGGACTAAATTTAGGGCAAAAATAACAAAAAAAAAACAAAAAAACGACTGACGTACGCTTCCATCTCACGGATTTGTTCAGCGGTGTGGCGGTGGTACTTTTTCCTCTTCTTACTTTTGTTCTTATCATTACCGTCGTCTCCGTCATCGACGTCAGGATCAACGTCGAAATCGTCATCGGATCGTGATCTCGCCGCTCCGGAGGTCTCGCTACTGATCTCCGTCACCGTCGTATTAGCACAACCACCGTCCTCTCTCCGATCATCCGCCGCTTCCTCTCCGTCACGAAAAATTCCCTTCCGTATAAAAAAACAACGAAAATCACATACGAATCAAAATCAAAGCATAAGGAAGAAGATGAACAACAACTTACGAGAGTGAGAGATAGAGAAGTGGAGGGAAACAGGTCTCTGGTAGAAGTAAGTGGCTTATTATCATTGGAAGACGACATGAGTAGTGCATAAGAGTGTTTTCGTTTAGCTTTTTCTCCACTTCTTCTGCTACCGATTCGCCATGGCTTTGGTGTGTTCGTCTGCTAGTGCTTCTAATGCTTTGGCGGTGGTGAAGTGGCGTCGTTTTCGTTGCTTTTGTATTGTATTGTACTGTGTGCAGGAGTACCCTGAGAGAGATAGAGAGAGAAAACACAATAGTGTGTGTGGGGGTGATGGTGGATGGAGAGAGTGGGGCTGGTAGGGGTTGACCATTAGATAGTGTTGGACCAGTAGCCCCTTTCAACTAACTCCTTTTATTTTTAACCACGGTTAGACTGCAGGTTAAGTTTCTAACTTTTTTTATTAACATCAAACGTGCGACCAACTTTGAACAATAGATGTTATTTTAATAGGGTCTACTTATTCATTTTCTAATCAGGACCGCACCTTCAAACTCCTCAGGAGAAAACTCATTGCTGAAAAAACTTTTTGGCTCAGCTCTAAACATTTTACTCAGAGTGAGATTTGAATCCATGACCTCCCAATATTTACACATGACCGGGTAAAGGGTTGTTTCAAAACTGAGAAAAAATAGGTATGGGTCAGTGGTGTCGGAACAGGTCAGACACGAAAGAGTAATAATCAAACACGCTGACCGACCAAAATGTCTGACCGGGTTAGTGGGTCAGACATTTTGGTCGGGTCAGAAACAAATCAAACAGCCCCTAAAGATCATTGGTAGGCTAAGCTTCAACTAGTACTTTTTTTCCCTACCAGCGACGTTTCAGGACTTTGATTTTTTATAACTTTTTTTATCTTTTTTTTAATTGTAAATGTCCGAACACTTGTGATCATCTTGACAAATGGATCCCCCTTTCGTTCAAGTAGTAGAATATGATGATCCGCTCAATGTATTTAGGACAAAGCTTATAATTGAAAAAAACTCTTGAGCTCAATGAAAAAACTGTTTAAAATGACACTCGAACACATGATTTTTTTAGGAGGTCATGAGACTACGATTCAATTAAAAGCATTTGTGATTTTGTTTCTCTTTTAACCAACATATTTTTTTTCATGAAAGGGTAAGCCGTATGCAAAACACCTTGTTTTATGAAACGTTGAAAACAGTGATAACAAAATTAATGTTTCATTTTCTTTAATTCAAAACTTTATTTAAATACGAGAAATTAATGAAATGTATTATTTATTAATTTGGCCAAAAATCATGAACAAATTTTAATTTATTTATTGCACCTACACATGGGTAAATATATTTAAAATACATATAACATGATATGTGTGGATAACGCCTAAAAGTAAGATAACATATGGGAAAAAATTAATGGTTTTAATGCATATACACGTGCGGGAAACTGTCACAGGATAGTAACGAAATTTCAAAAGTGTTCAAATTTGGTCACTTGTGCATGTTTTTTTCAAATTGGACTACTAAATTATCTTAAAAAAAGTAACGGAGAAGAAGACGTAAGGGTTGGAATCTTCAATATATGATATTATATCAATATATATAAATATATGTTAATTATGTTAAAAATAAATAAAATTACCACGACTTCATGCCACCGTTCCACAATAGCATCAGAAAAAAGGAAAACATATTCTCTGATTGAAACAAAAAGAAAAACATGTTAAAACTATGTTGAAACTTATAATTTAAATAAATCATGAAAGACCAGCGACTTAATATAGTATAACGTTTTTTAAACTTGAGTTTCCTAATTGGAACACTTTTAAAGCATATTTACTATTTTATAAAGTTACGCTTATACCATACGTATTTATACGTAGAACTAACAAAAATTCAAAAAACAAAACATTGATTACAATTTTTTAAAGATTTAGGTTTGTTTCTTGCAATAAATTAGTGTTTCGAAATAACTTTACGCTTATGTAAAAAGTATTAGAGAAATTGAGAATCGATACTAAAGTGCTTGAAGCCTAATGATATTAAGGTATCTTACAAAGACGTATCTTCTAAGCATGGACGGGGTCAAACTCCAGTTTGAGCGGTTGAGCGGGAACATCACTGCCTATGGTTTGGGTAGAGGCTTCGTTCACGTTCCAAGTTCATGAACATGCACAACATGTTGGTCAACATTACTAGTTATTGGTACCTGATCATTGCAACATTTGAAAATGATGCGGATGGTTATGGGTTCGAAGGATTTTCCTCCGTATATTTAGAGCAACGTATTATATATATATATATATATATATATATATATATATATATATATATATATATATATATATATATATATATATATTGATTAGAAGCTTTCGTGAATAGTGTAATTTTTACGTTTTTAGAACTGGCCACATTATTTTTGAATCATATTCACTTCATAAGCTAGTATTTTTTTTGTCCCTTTCTTATTTCTTTATTTTAATAACCTATTTATTTCACTAGGTTGTAGGTTCTAGCATCAACTAATTTATTTTGTGTTAATGTGAAATTTTGTTTTTTAGAATGAAGGTTTTGAGCTCAAACTCATGCATGATGTAAGATTATATGGAGTAGTTTATAAGAATGAGATATATATTAATTAGAAACTTTCATGAATAATGTAATTTTTAGTTTAGGAGTAGGAGATATATATTAATAGCTATTTATTTTGTGTTAATGTGAGACTAAACTTTCATTATGTAATAAATTTTTTACGAACAAAGTTTATATTTATTTTACATGAACAATAGTCATATATATATATATATATATATATATATATATATATATATATATATATATATATATATATATATATCTCTTAGAATCTTGGAATGTAAGAATGTAAGTTAAAGATGATGACTAACCATAAAAGTATATATACGCTTTTGTAACTGTTTTGCCAATAATCCTTAGCTCACTTAGTTAATAAGTAATACTCATGAAATGTAAATATTGAAAAGTTATGGGTTCAAGTCTTATTTTGAATGTAATTATCAGAGTTTAGTCAGTGGGTTTTTCAAGTAACATGTTTACTTCTAAGAGGGTTGAGGGTGTGGTTTCGGTGAATAAATGGGTTCAATTAAAACAACATATATCCTGCAAAACAGGTTCGCACATTTACCGTTCAAGGAAATGTTTGTACTATTTCACATGCCATAAAGTAACATATTAATAATTAAGATGTTTGTATTGTACTAATAAATTAGCCATTTAATAATAATATATCTTATGGTCCATGGTGGGGTTGAGTCGAGTCCAAGATTTGGAGTCTACCAAATAAAAGGTTGGTCCCTTTTTAAGATGTTGGCTTCCAGCAAAGGTTGGTGCAATTAATGGGGATGCCGACGGATGCATATACATTAATTTCTTTTGATAAAACATATTAGTTCTTATGATTTTTTTTAATAATAACATTGTCATGTATAATAGATTAAAAGACACGTTATACGTTTAGACATGACATTTAAGATCGAATAATTTGTAGTTTAATGATATCAATGCGTCTATTAAAGTACATATTTATATGAAGTTAAGGGTTCAAATCTCATAGTGAATAATTGATATAAAAAAAAGTTAAAGAAAAAGATATGAGATTTAAGATTTATTTTTTCAATAATTATGTGTGCTATTAGAATTATTGTTTAGACAATGTATTTTTTGAGTCTTGATATTCAGTGTTAAAGAAGTACGTTTTTTTATAATAAAACTCCTAATGTTCATGTTAAATTACTTTATTTTTTATTCTGGCATCTTTTTCACATACAACATTATCATCCATCTAATTAACTTCAATTTTATTACACAGATGACGGAAATTATAAAATTTAAAAAATAGTACATAGTCTCAGTAGATTGTCACGGTTATAAACATAATATTAACATCAAATTATTTGAGCGAAAGTTATTGCATTAGTTGTGACCACTAGGAAATATATTATATATCTAGACTCACTGATATGAATTTATTTTATCCCTTCCTCATCATGCATCGAGTGCACATGCATTATATCACATTAGACACAATATTGTAGTATTGTTGATTGTTTCATAGTATGATGTGGTTGTTAATTTTGGAGTAATACGACATGCTTTTCATTTTAATCTAGTACTCAACGACATATAACACTTGATAATCATTTTGCAATCCTATCATAACAAGGAAAACACCCCATTATCTTTTACCCGCCATCAGATGGTTTGAGAAAAAAATAATGCGGAGTTGTACGAGAAACCACACCTTTATATATATTATATATGCATGAAAAGAAAAAGTTAGTTGTACTCAGTAATATTACATGTATAATCCACAAATACATAAAAACTGTGAAAATTATGATGTATTTATATATCCAATAGATACATATATGTTACACAAATGCAACAGATATAAGCCTATTACAAGTTACATATTTATAACTCATTTCCGTCATGAATATGTATCAAATGATTTTGACAATTAAAACAACTAGTTTGATATCCTACGCGCGTTGCGCGTCATAAGAAACAGAGGCTCAGAACTTTCTCATCATAGCCACGAGTTAACGCTTTTACCAAACAATGAGTCAAAGACAAGAGGCAACACAATCAGAACAACCTTCATAAAAAGTAATGGCCGGTGCCAACTAAAGTGCATCGATCAATAGTAACCGTCCATACTCCACCTCAAAGCTGAAACACGTTTTTACATGTCATCATAGCGAACAATGTTTTGATAATTGCAGCACGCGATGCCTTACGTATAAGAGCACACATGTTAGAAGCACAGAAACGGTTGTTTGTAGCAGCTGCAAACATCAGGTTCACCTCGCCGTAAAAACAAACATAACCTTTTTTTTCATCATCATCACCTCTAGACCATCCAAGATTAACCACTAAACACGCAATGAACAACGAACAACATGCATAGGGTCTCAGATGATGTTAGGATCATCATCATCGACTACTACACCATGTAAGGGTATCGTCATCGACTACTACACCATTTAAGGGTCTGTGATGATATTAGGCTCATCGTCATCGACTACTGCACCATCCAAGGGATGAGAAGTAACAACCAGCTAAAGAAAGTTTAGATGAACCATTATTTTGGGGTCTCAGATGAGCCGACCTCATCATCATCGACAACAACATTTCAAACCAGAAAAGCTTCAAAAACCCAAACACTACAACAAACACATGTATGAAAACCAGTAAATACAAATCGTGGATGTGAAATTCAACAACACCAAACCAACACCTCTATCGATGTGTAGTGTGGACACCACCAAAAGCAACCGGTGATGGCCACCGGCGGCGTCCGATGATTACAAAAGAGAACCGTAGCCAGAGATAGGAGGTCGCGCCGCCACCGTTCACGATGACAAACTCAGGCAATACAACAGAGGTCCGCCCATCACTGGAATAACCATAACCCGCCACCGATTGCGAAGCAGCCGCCTCCGTTTCAAAATGAAGTAGATCTTAACCGATGGAGGGCGGCAGTGCGACAATCGAGCATATCGGCGGCAACGACCACGACCATAGGCCTAATCGTCACCGAAACAAACCCAAAACCGCCACCGGTTGTGAAACCACCGCCACCGTCACAAAACCAACCAGATCTCGACCGAGTAAGGGCGGCGGCGATGCAGGCTACCACATCGACGCGAGCACAATGGCAACCACGACCATAAGCCCAGTGGGTTGAGATCTGCAAACCGGATGCGCCACCACCACGGAAGGCATGCAAGCTGAACCCAAACCGGATGCGCCACCGCCACCGAGACGGTTAAAAACTGAAATCGCCCACTTGAAGCGCCACCGGAGGTGGGGGTCGACGGTGTAACGGAAGACGATGGCGGTGCAGGAGGATGATGGTGGCGGTAAGGGAAGCCCAATTGTCGATATATACAAAAGGGTGATGCTGAGGGGTTAAAATGGAAAACTTTAAAACTTATGTGGCAAATGTCTAAAAGGCATACAAGCAACTGCTGAAGGCAGTTGCTTTTTTCATAGTATGTAATGAGGTATAACTTTGCTTAAATATACTTTAGACAATTAGAAATTAGATCACTTATGAATTATGTGATTGAGTAGTGGTGGTTTTACGGTTTTCAATTATAAATATGGTTTTCATTTGATTACTTTTCTATATGTAAATTTCATATTAACCGAGATATAAAATTCTAACAAATTAGAACTAACATGTAAAACAATATATTTGAATTTTAGAATTTAGGGGTTGAAATCTTGAAGTCCTATAACTCCTCTTTATCATATAATATAACCATTGAGCGATTTACTTTTTTTTTTTTGCAAGTTTTTATATTTTTCTTTTAAAAAACTTTTGTTCCTCCTAAATTCCATTTAATCCTACATATACCAGCGTTTGGAAAATATTACATTGCAATATTACTAGTTCATTACCACTTTTACGTTATCTGAAACCATTTTTCGTCCATTTTATTTGAAATAGGGCCATAGCAATCACAATGTATTATTGTTATAATTACATAAAAACAAAATACATCGCTTAAATTAGACACAAATTGGAAGTATTATATTGCCGTCTTATAAAAAACATTGACAAAATAAAAGCTTCCATAAAGTTTCTTTATTTTGTCTCCGTTTAACCCTTTTAATTATGAGCTATAAAAATAAAATTGATTTGACATAAAAAATTATTGCAATTATTTTTTCCAAAAGAACATAAACAATGTACAAAAATACAAACTATAAGTGGACAAAAATCATAAATGAGTTGTACAGTAAACAACTCGATCACTTTACGAAAAATCAAAATAGAAAAACTCTACGATAAAGAATTAGCAGTTAAAGATGACGTTTGATGGTCCCTAATTAATAACATAATACTCAATTAGCTCGTTACCTTATATAGTTAGGGGTTAACTATTGTATCCGAAGCAAGTGATGTGATATGTGCAGTGTGACAAGTGTGTTAAACCGTGAAAATAGTTAACTTCATGAAAAAAAAAATGATTTTCAAAAGACTTGGGTTATAATATTATATGAACATTCAATTTTATTATCAGGACATCTCACACCTCACAATCTCTCTCTATGTATGTATCTATATGTATGTATAGATAAAGATAGATAGAAAAAGAGTGTAATGAGTGTATTTATAACAAACCTTTGTTCAAAATATTCTTACTCTAATAAAAAAAGTAAATAAGAGTGCCACATGTTAGCGTAATATTTATTTTAGTCAAACTTTTTTCGTTTTTCTCTCATATTAAATAACTATATTAATTACTAATAATATTATTTATTTTTTTTAAATTGTAATATAATTAGTTTTTTAATAAATTAAGAAATAAATCTTTTTATTAATATTATTTCTGTAGAAATAGTTTTTATAAAAAGAACTTTTTTTCTAAAAAATAAACTATTTTTACGTAATACTTTAACTTCATTTTATTATTTTATTATTTATATTTATTACTCATACGTAATTCAAAGTCTTAGTATATTGTTTTATAGTTAATAATTTTTATTCTATGTAATATTTTATTCATTCAACCTGTGTAATAAACGGATTTACTAAAGCTAGTATTATATGTAAACCCTCGTACAACTAAAATGTTAGATAACTAGGATTAATACCCGCGCTTCGCGGCGGATAACGTCTTTTTTAAGTCGTATTGAAACCAGTAACATGTTAATTAATTTTACGGGATAAAATTACTCGCATATTCAAACAAAGCATACGGATAACTATAAACATATGCATAAATAAAAATATCACAAGTTCATATAAAAAGAAAAAGCTTTAAAAATAAATTAAATATTAAATTTAATAAATAAAAATGAAAGTTACACATGTCGCAACCATTGTCATGCCTATATGAAAACTTATTTTACAACCATCACATCTTGGCACCCCTCCCTGAGTTGTTTCTAGTAAATCTATTATATAGTTATAATTAAAAAGAAAATAAAAATAACATAACACCACTTTGCTCCCTGCATAAAAAATTGAACCATTGGCTTTAGCAAGAGTAAGTTACTGTAGATCCAGTTTCAAATTGTATATATGTATAATATTTGAAACTCCAAAAAAATATATATAAAAAGATTTATGTTTGATATGTCGATGAAAAGAAGCAGGCAAATTTGACATTCGGCTCATGGCAGAACTCTAAAAGTTCTTTAATACAACTTTTCAAAGATTGGACTCAATTCATGTTTCATACAAAAGTTATCCATGTATCCAACGGCCCAACAAATGTTACTACCCTACGGCCCAACCCATCAAACTTACCCCATCTCTAGACATCTACTTGCTTTGTTTGATCCATGCGAATACTAATGGCTAACAATCGTATCGCCCGATAGGCGATGAAGTTTCATACTAGTGACATTTAAATTTATCGTCATCAATGTGTCACGGGTTCAGGCAATGTGCCTTGAGTTCACGGTTTCAAACCCTGTAAAATATGTATTAATGGATTTAGAAGTACAGTTTAAAGAGCATTATCTTAAACAAGGAGATAAAAGAACTTTTACTAAAGAGGCATCGACTAAAAAGACTCCAAAATTAATGGATTAGCATTTAAGAAAATTTCAGCCCGAACCAACTAAGGGTGGATACTGGATAGATGAATCTAGTATTAAAAGGTGTGTCTCATAAAAAAAAGAAGGATTTTAAGTAAGGGTGCAAACGAACCGAACTCGAGCTCGTAAAGTCTCGAGCTCGGCTCGGGCTTTATAAAGCTCGGCTTGTTTCAGGTTTTTTATCGATCCGATTTCAAGTAGCTCGCGAGCGGCTCGACTCGGCTCGTTTGCACCATTAATTTTAAGGATGCGTTTGGTTGAAGGAATGAGATGAAATGTAAATGAGAAACTAGTATAATTTTCAAGTAAAAATTGTGTTTGAATGAGCAATTAAAAATAAATTTAATGGAATGTTTCATCTCAAATTCTCTTGGTTGTGAGATTCCAAATTACCTCTCAGGTGGAAGGATTTTAAAATCCTACAACCAAGGGAATTTGAGGTGAAACATTCCCTTAGGTTTTACATTTCATTGCCCACTCAAAAACAATTTTACTTGAAAATTATACTAGTTTCTTAATTTCATTCCATTCCTTCCAACTACTGCGTTTGGTTGGAAGGAATGAAAATGAGAATTTAGTATAATTTTCAAGTAAAATTATGTTTGAGTAAACAATTAAAAGTAAACTTAAGGGAACGTTTCACCTCAAATTCTTTTGGTTGTGAGATTTCAAAATCCTTCCACCTAGAGAGGAAATTTAAAATCCCACAACCAAAGAAATTTAAGGTGAAATTTCCTTGTGTTTTACATTTCATTATTCACTTAAACATAATTTACTTAAAAGTTATATTAGTCTTTCAATTTCATTCTATTTCATTTTATTCCTTTCAACTAAAGATAACTTTAAATGTTTGCTGGTTAAAAGATAAAAGAAAGAATCAAAGAAATAAAAATCCGAACCGAATACCACCGGAATCAACGGAAGTTTCTACACGCGTCATACGTTTACGCCAATGGATATATAATTACAAAAAAGCCCAAACGGATCTAAGTTTAAGATCGTGGGTATACGTGTCACCCTACTGCTTGTTGCCCACACACCTTTTGTCTCTCTCCCTTGGTTCGTACGGGCGTAAAATTAACTCCTCGTACCCCACGGCGCACGTTATCACCCCTCCACTTTATATCCCTCCTCCTCCACAGTTCCCACCTGAACAACCACCACACTTTTCGCCCCCTTTTTCTTTACTTCCCTTTTACTTCTCACAGATCCACTGTCACTATTCCCTCACATCGGCGCATGATAACGCGGTTTCACCCTTTCTGTCGCCGGAGCTCACCGACGGCATCCACATATCGCATTATTCATTCAGGTAACGCTATTCGGTTTCTGTTTTATCACTTTCATCTGCAAACACATTTGAATTCGCGCATTTGCATGTAGGATTACCGATTACCTTTTGTTTTATGTGTTTTCATCTGTGAATGCGATGGATTTAATGTTTGTTTGAGCGACGGTCCTCAAACTCCTCATTTACTCTGGAATTAGATCGTTTTTGCATATGATTGCGTTCTGTTGACGTTATGGATTCAGGAGTTTAGTTTTTAACTCTCGATCTGAATCTATGAAGGAGCTATTGGATTGAGGAACACATAATCGCAAGCATTATCTGTTTTTTCCTTCGTTTATTTGGTTGATGATGATAATGTGAATATGTAATCGGTTTGTGCTTTTTTGTTTGATTGTTTAGACTATACTAAAGTTCTAATTCAGATACTGCTAGATACGTGGAGACTCGTGTTGAATTGAGATTAATTGTGGTGGGTACTGGGTAGGGCATTCGTTATTAGTGAATTCTGTTTATGAACGATTGAGAATTTGAAATGCAATTGATTGATCATTCTGGTACTCTGGTTGGCAGGTTCTGTTATAATATGAGAGGGCGCCAAAGGGAACAGATACACTCTACATACAAGCGCACTTCTTCCAGAGATCGTCTGAATGGCCAGGACAGAGAAGATGGTTTAGGAGGTACCTCTTTTAAGGAAAAAAACCAGGGCAACTGTTGAATCCTATTTCCACTTCTTGTTTATAGTTTAATTTGTCACGTAACTAAGTGGATTAAGGTAGAAAACATATAACATTTAAGTGGAAATCATTTAGAGGAAATTGTGAAGATATTAAGGCCCTCCCATTCTCTTGCATGCTAAAATGTTATCTTTATACATCTAAGTGGACCTAAGATGAAAGACCACAAGAAAAAATTAGCATGATTAATTTTTATATGCTTTTGCGAATGCCTAGAAAACAACTCCTAATCCAGCTTAAATAAAAGCCATACATATATTTTTATGTAATGTTGTTTAATGATGTCAAAATCTTGCAGAAGTTGACTTCATCTTCTTTTCCCTTCATGATCCCTTTATTTTATTTTCTAGGAATTGGTATTTTATAAGGATGTCTGATAATTGACTTGTTTGTTCGTAGGGAATTCAAGTCATGTGCAGAATGATTTAGGAAAAGGATCTGGAAATCCCCCTTGGATTAGATCACTGCCACATGTCATTGTGGCAGCTCTTGCATCATTCTTATTTGGCTACCACCTAGGGTATGATCGTTTTATCAAATTTCAGACTATTCTAATTTTACGAGGCTGTTGACAGGTGACTAATTAAGTTTAAATTTTTATCAAATGTCAATCTTGAATCCAGGGTTGTCAATGGCACACTAGAAAGTATTTCTTTGGATCTTAGATTTCATGGTGATACAATGGCTGAAGGTATGTTCTAGAATGAATTCTACCTATATCCTATCTCTAATTCCTGTTGTTTTTCGTGTTACTGATTCCATTATTTGTAAAATGAAGGTTTGGTGGTAAGTACATGTTTAGGAGGTGCTTTTATTGGATCTACAATCAGTGGGTGGATTGCTGATGGGATTGGACGTCGAAGGGCATTCCAATTGTGTGCCATTCCACTGATAGTTGGTGCTTCATTGAGGTTGATATGTTGTTTTATGCTCTTTAGCTGTTTAATTGCATTCAGGTTATTGCTTGTTCAGGATTGGGACATTTAATTACTTCCCAGTAATAAAGTGGTACTTTTTGGGGTTTGGAGTTTTCCACTTGGAGACGTGTAATGATTTTAGACTGTACTTTGTAGTGCCACATCAGACGGTCTTGGGGGTATGCTTTTTGGAAGGTTTCTTGTTGGTACAGCCATGGGTGTTAGCCCTCCTGTTGCAGCTCTGTATATTACTGAGGTATGAACTTTGAATGTTGATTGACTTCTTGGATGTTGCCACTTTCATATTATCTTTCTCCTGATATTTTATCATCAAAAAGTTAGGTTTCACCAGCTTTTGTGCGTGGCACTTATGGAAGCTTCACTCAGATTGCAACATGTCTTGGGCTTATAGCTTCTTTCTTCATTGGTATTCCAGCAAAGGATGTTCCTCGTTGGTAGGTAGCATAATATACTTGATGATTACTTTTACCATCTGGATCGGTTTATGTCTACATGAAATGTGACATGCTGAGTTTGATTTGTAATAACGCTAAGTTGATTATTGGGTCAGGTGGCGGATCTGCTTCTGGGTATCTACTGTTCCAGCAGCCTTACTTGCTATTCTAATGGAGTTCTGTGCAGAAAGTCCTCATTGGCTTTTGAAGGTTAGAATGGCTCTTCGCGCTCCTTTCTTGATCTACCTATACAATTTTTTTGTGCTTATTTATCTAGATCTATTTAAAACATCTTGTCAAATGTTTGTCAAAAATCAGGGTTTCCTGTTAGTTAACTCTAGTGTTAACCTTAGAACAGTCTTAGTGCATCTTTGCCATATGCTAGTGCTCGTACAAGATCGTAGTTGCCGACAATGCCATTTAAATCTTGATTAAATGGAATCTTTATATTTATTGTTGTTTTGTTTGCATCTTTAAGTATCTATGAATAATATTGATTACTCTAAAAACTCCATAACCTATCATTGTCATAAGAGTCCTAATGAGTTAAGGTTGATGTGAAAGGACTGGCTAACTTAGAGATGTCACAAGATGATGCTACGAGGTTATTCAGGCGTTCCCTTCTTTCATAACACAGTATTTAAGCTTAAAACATATCTAATTTGCACATGATTAAAGAGTTGATAATTTTGCATGGTGCAACTACGTGGTACATTATGAAGATATGAAATTGTGCATGGCACATGTCATATTAGTAACATGCCAACCTGAACAAAAAAAATAATGTTACATGATACGTGGTGCTCTTCTTAACTCATAGTTTTATTCCCTTTTAAGTTCTATGTGGACATAATTTTGCATGATATGTCATTAGCATCCTTTTATTCTTTGGCTAATATAGAGAGGAAGAAGCGCTGAAGCTGAAGCCGAGTTTGCGAAGCTTTTAGGAGGAGTACATGTCAAATCTTCAATGGCAGAATTGTCAAAGTCAGATAGAGGGGATGAAGTAGATGGAGTAAAGCTTTCAGAGCTGTTGTATGGTCGTCATTTCAGAGGTATATATATCACCATATTCACTATACTATTTTTTCTTGATTAAAATAAAATCATATATCTTTTAATAATAAGCTCTATTATTCTCTTGCCATGAATCAGTGGTTTTCATTGGGTCTGCTTTACTTGCTCTGCAACAATTATCTGGCATAAATGCTGTATTTTATTTCTCTTCAACCGTCTTCAAGAGTGCTGCAGTACCTTCAGATATTGCCAATATGTCTGTTGGAGTAGTGAACTTATCAGGTTATATACATCACTAAGTCATACCTTGTACTTCATTGGGAATCTATCAAATATATTTTTGAATTTTTATTTTAATTCTTTTGCAGGTTCAATTGTAGCAATGGTTTTGATGGATAAATTGGGAAGGAAGGCTCTTCTTCTTGGCAGTTTCATGGGCATGGTGGCTAAAATTTTCTTACTTTTCGTTCCATGATTGCATGTTTAAGATGTTCATAAAGAATTACTCGTAAAGAGGAAGCCAACTTTCACCTGATTTCTAACCAATCTATATTTGGCCAGAGAAGAACTTTTAAAGTTTTAAACTTTAGATGTAAGGTAACTACCCAAGAAAACCAGGTTTTTTAGGTGCCATGTCAGCACCACATCAGCCGCCCTTTAGAAAAAGTCAACATGGTCAAAAGTTATCAGATCGTCATTTTTCACTTGTTACCGGGTCAGGTTACCTTATATTAGAATTTATGAAAGTTTGTTGCCTTAAATTAAACTTTTGCTTAAAACTGAAAATTGGACCATTGTTGGTTACCTCTTCTATGAAATTTTCCCTTATGTAATATTGTCGCTTGTGGGTTTGCTCCCAATAATGTTGGGTTCTCGAGTACAAACTTCCAACATTGTATTTAACCCTTTTTTTTAAATTGTTTTGATTATTACAGGCAATATCAATGGCCATGCAAGCAGTTGCAGGAAGTACCTTAGTATCAGGGTCTTCAGTGGTGTACCTCTCTGTTGGTGGCATGCTTCTGTAAGTAGTTAACCTCTTTACTATTTATTCACAGTAATTAAGAAGCAATATACCTCAACTCAATCAGCCAAAGTAAGATTGGGGTCAACAAGCAAATCTTTCATTTATACCATTGCAGTTAGCAGAAATGAGTTACAAGAACAAAAAAATAAAATAAAAAAGGGAACATGCTCTTGAATTGATTGACATGTTACATTTGGACACCCAGATCATGATGTAGTTGTCAAATGCAGGTTTGTCTTGTCATTTGCCATGGGTGTGGGTCCTGTACCCGGGCTTCTCTTGTCAGAAATATTCCCAAGCCGAATTAGAGCAAAGGCAATGGCAATCTGCATGGCTGTACATTGGGTAAATACTCACATTTGGTTTCATTGTTTGCAGATATGTGTTGTATATATCATATAGTTATTTTCATATAATCCTGGTTTCTTTATGTTAAATTACTTTCTTGCACTTATTACAGGTTATAAATTTCTTTGTTGGTTTGCTATTTTTGCGGATGCTGGAGCAACTTGGTTCACTAATCCTGTACACAATTTTTGCAAGCTTTTGCTTTGTGGGATTTTTGTTTGTCAGGAACAATGTGGTGGAAACGAAAGGCAAAACTTTGCAAGAGATTGAGATGGCACTTCTTCCGGCTTAGTTAATGGTACATTATTTGTTTTATTGGTGGCTCATTTACTTAAGAAAAGGTTGACTGGGGTTGTGTTTATTATAAATGGATCAAATCTAAAAAAATTGCTAAAAGAGGAAGGGTCACACGGGTTGAAAGTAGCTTAATGGTATATTATTTGTTTTTATTGGTGGCATGCAACCTCCATTATATATCACCTCTTAAAAAATCATACAAAAAATGTTTACACACCAACCTGACCGTTTTGACCCGTAAAAACGGCTGGTTTCATTAAGAAAGTTGTTTTGACCCATGCATCTTTCTTCCTCAAAGTCTCAAACTTTTATGCTTTTCTCGGGATTCTATAGTTGGTATTTTTGTCTGATTAACATCCTTACGATTTTCATCTAGTCATGGTATGATATACAGGTCGACATGTTCGTGGGTATTAATGTGATGCAGCTGTGGTAATAGTTGTGCTTTTCTTCCTGGATTCAAGAAGCCGTGTTTTGGCGCGATATGCAACTGCTATCACTGGAAAGTATTATTGAGATATATTCTTTAGGAAGGGCATTATGATCAGGTATAATGTTCCTCCATTCTTGGTTTTATATATAGTTAGTTAGGTCGAGCTTGTTTCTACATTAGAATGTGGGGCCATAAGCAATTAGTAGCCTAGCAAATTAAATACTTCTTTTTCGACTAAAATTTGTAAGTGTCCACTTATGAGGAACTAGGTATATGTTTGTTCTAGTGGTTATTATTTTAAGGTTATCTTGGATTTTGGTCTGTAAATAACAGGACAAAGTTCATGATAAAACCACGTTATTATTTTTACTTGTATCATTGTATAATGGTTACGCATGAACTTTATATCGGGTATCTTTATCTTTAATAATTAAGAGTTGATTATGGTTTTTATCTATGTGGTTTAGCGAAATTCCTGATTTTCTTTTTCCCATGTCGCTCTGGCGTATCATTTTTTGCCAGCTTTAATTCTTGGTATTAATGTCGTTAGAATTCTGATTGATAATTTGTTGTGAATTAACCCATATGCTTTTATTATTAAAAAATAAATTATATCTACAAATACCCACTTGAAAGTATTAAACGAAGGAGCCGCTATAGATGCATCAAGCAACATCATCATACAGGCTGTGTTGGCAAAAATTATCAGTCGTTTATGCCTTAGTGGCTTAGTCAAAAGGCTATACAATCCTTATTACTTACATCAATCACCTCCAACATTGATATCTCAAAACTTTTTTAACCCTCAAACCCTGTGATCACAAATTCTAGTTTTTAAATTATCGATTTGAATTAAAAATAACAAAGTATTAATATTTTTGTTTATATTTTTGAATCATATAGCTTTTATTTTTAACCTCTGTAATGCACGGGTCACTAACCTAGTTACCATCATAAAATGTTTGAATAGATTCACTTTGCAAAATCCATGGTTGGAAATACTGTGAAGCTTTTAACATATCTTAAACAATCTTGTATATGTTTTCCTCGCCTCTTTTGTATGATTCAAACCCAAAACTAATGAGTGATACCAACCGTCCAATCCGTTAGAAGTCACCGATGGCCAAGTTTGATTGAAATATATTTGAGAGGGTCTTCATGCCCATGGTGATGCTTGTCGGAAATACGGTCGTTGGTTATTTCTAGCGTATTACCTGCAAACTTTTTAGTGACACAATTACAGACGACTTTTAAAATTAATTAAGAAATTACTTTTACCGATAGATCTGAAAAGAGTTATGAAAACAATAAATATTTCTTTATTTATTGAATTTTAAAGAATTTTTTTAGTGATGAATTTTCTGACATAATTTTGTTTATGTCAAGCGAAAAAATGTTGCACGAAAGATTAAAAATGTTATTTATTTTGTTTCGGCTTTGAATATAGCTAAAATCACATAAATAGATATAAAAGCAAATGAAACTATAAGTTAATATGATTCAAACTTTATACAAATCATCCAAGGGTTTGGATCTTTGGGTTGTTCTTGAGTTAGTAGGGGTTGATTTGGGCGTCAAATTATATATGATCACCCAGAAACAAATGGGATTTGTCACATGATCAGAACCTAGAGCATACAAGTGGTCAATATTTATGACTAATGCTACCAAAGGCCTCTCTTGTTATTGTTAACAAGGGGATGCCGAATAACCCATACTAACCACCCTCGTGATCGGTGATTTATTGACGTGTCCTTCATCTACAACTCTTCAAGAATCTTGACATCTAGCAGATGTCCTCAAACGCACAACACAAAGCATCACCACACGATATCACAATAAAAACAAGTAGGTTGATACCAACCAACCAATGGAACTGCAATCCGTTGCATATCACATAGGGCAGAAGCAAAATATACTATTTACGTTCCAGGAGTCCCATACTTTTCTATATTAGTGTGCCCTACAATCTATACATATGATTTGATAGAAAATACAATACAGTTGAATGTATTTTTAAAGATTACAATAATTTTTTTTAGGAGATACTTAATTATCATCAATCAAACTGACAAGTAACAAAGAAAGTAAACTAGACTAGAAAGTAAACTACATTAATGTTTTTGTTTGATGAATTATGTATATTGTGAACTCTATCAAGAGCCTAGGAGGTTTATGGGTCACATGTTAGGGTTTAAGATGGTCAATTGATCACGCAAAATCACCTTAGGGGTTACGCTCACATCAACTTAAACGTTAAAACACATTTTTAGCATTGATAAAGTTACGTTTTAGCGAGCTTTGGAACTAACAAGCATAGCCAAATAGATATATGCATATACGCTCATCTAATCAAACAAACCTCTTGATTTTAAATTTGTCAATAACAAAATTTAAGCTTTATTTGTTTGATATGTTAGTGAAAATTTAAAAGAATGAGTAAATAATATTCAAAACGAAACGAGTGTGTGCATGTTTAGGATCGCTTATTTTTCATATACTTTTGATTTATTAACTTTTAAGAAGTTAATAAGTCAAAAATATGTTTATTAATCTCAAAAATATTTTTCAAACTGAAATGATATTTTAAAAAGTAAAAAAGAGGTATTTATTAACTTTTAAAACTTCTTTTAGTTCAAATCTTTATTATACCCATTTTATTTTTAAAAGTATATTTTTAGTTATTTTATAACCTTTTAATTCATAAGTTAACCAAAATAAATAATCTATTCTGGGCTTCGGTTTGACATAACAGAATACAGTTTACACCGCCTCCATCAGTCCACCCCTTTCGCCGTCGTGGCTTTCCCGTCGTCCTCCGTCGTCCTCCGTCATCTTCTTCCGTCATCTTCCTCCTCCGGTCAACGTATCTATCTCCTTCCCTTCTGAAAGGTATCCATGATTTGAAAATCGTAACATCGGACTCAACTGGTGAATTGGAGTACGTTTGACACATTATCACAATCCATAATCTTCAATAGTTTTTCCATTTTAAACATAAAGGGTAATTTATTTGATATCACAATCGCCACAATTGTTCTCATCACGCCTTTATTTGTATATATCACTTTACCAGATGATCTTTACTATTTCGCATCGAGAATACAGAAAGATATTGAAAATCGTGTGTGTGTGTATGATCACACACATAATTTTCGTAAAGGGGTTTTGCAAAGCCAAAAGCTTTTAGTACCAAACTTCAGAATTGGCTCTCTCGTAGAGGGGAAATTTATTGCATGGCAACTGTTCGACGAAATGCCTAACTGAGCGTTGTGTTAACTTTATGTTTTTTTAATGTAGATTTGAGAATTGAGTGAAGTGGAGTATATATAGAGAATGGAAAACGAAGAGGATCCTGTGAAGAGACAGCAGATTGTGGATGCACGAGCAAGAAACATCAGTCACAATGTCCGTTGCTTAGAGTGTGGTAGTCAATCAATTGAAGAATCTCAAGCTGATATTGCTATTCTCCTCAGGAAGGTGACTTTTTTTTCTTTTTTTTAATTATAAATTTGCTATACTCAAATCTGTTTTTATCGTTTAACTGTCACCGGAAACTTGGTTTTAAAAAGCGTTTGGCACTCTGACGTGTTTAAGTCTAGAAAGGGGCATGATGCGTGAGCTTTATGTACATGAGGCATTACATTGTGTATAACCAAATAAGCTTAATGCACAAACAAAGAGCTACATCACTGCCTACATATATATTTTATATATGAGTCTTTCATGTAAATCATTCATAATGTCTTTATCCTATTCTCATTTTACATATCAATGGAAGTTGTATTCGTCCAATTTAGACCCCACATGTACATGAATTGACGCCTTAAGAGCCTTAGGCGTTTTTATAATCATCTCATGCAAATGGCAAGAAGTCATTTTAAACACATCCTCATTATGAATGTTTTTTTTTGCAGCTTATTCGTGATGAAATCAGATCTGGAAAAAGCGACAAAGATATCTATAAAAAGCTTGAAGACGAGTACGGGGAGACCATACTATACGCTCCAAAGTTCGATTGGCAGACTGCAGGCTTGTGGCTGTCACCGGTTAGTTTCATTCTTTTTGTAAATTGGTTAGTATTTGAATCTAACAATGGCTGTTGGTATATTTAAAACAGCTTCTGATTGCTGCTGCTGCTGGAGGAATATGGGCGTACGGTAGGCACAGGCAAAGGACTAATGTGCACTTACTGGCTTTAAACCTTACTAGAGGGATTCCACTGACCCCTAAAGAGAAGGAAACCATGCTAGAGATCCTAACCCCACCCCCGCCTGCAGGAATTCTTCCTTCATCACCATGGTGGACTAGGTGGCTTCCTAAATGAGATACACGTTCTCGATTGTCTTAATGGTTCAAAGAGGGTAAGAATCTTTGCACTCTACTATAATAATATATACCTGTTTGTAGTATGATCTTGTTGATGATTTCATATTCTCGGTAAAGCAAGTATGATGCATGAGTATACGCTTTGTGCTTTGTATTAATGTAACGTGGTTATTTCTGTCTTTAAGTGAGACATTATCAATCTTCTAGCTAGTTTCTTAAACAACTTCCTTGAGTGGTTTGGTTATGGCTCTTTGGTTTCGATTAATTTGAGCAGAGGAGTTTGGTAAATAAATTTATATTCAAAGTGCATGAATTAATAACGTGCTTTGCTTTATTTTTTAGATAACAACGTGATTTCGTGTTTAGTTTCTTGGTATAGCAATGTGCTTAGGTTAATCTTAGCAGCATAATGTTATTTCCAATTTTTGGGGACTTGAATAAAAGAAACATGGGATTCTGCATTGTGTTGTTTATGTCGTCATAGGCATGAGGCATAGTAGCCCTGGCTTATATGAACTTACATATTCTACAGACTACCTGTAGGATTATAATCCTTTAGATCAAGGGTGTAGATGTTGAATATTGGGGATATTAGGTTACCGGAAATATTCTAAAGGAATCAAAATCAGCTAAAGAAAATTGGAACGTGTGATGCATTTGGATAACTAAACAATCCTAAAGGAATTGAGACCTGTCATCATCAACGTCACCACTCACCACTGCTGTTGTTGCAGCCCCCACCATCACCACTGTGGCGGCGGTGGTGGTAGGAGAAATAGGTGGTGGCGGCGATGATGGTTGCAATGGATGTATGGTGGGGTGGCAAGTCGACAAACAACATAGGAATTAGACATTCCGATCCTTCGTTTGAATAGCAGAGTTTGATATGCACCCAAAACTTGAGCCATTGTGTGTATATCTAGGTGACCGGAAAGGAGCTGAAGATCACATTGGCTGCTGAAGAACAATAAACCAACATTTTCTTTTGTACAAGTGATAGATTCTATAAGTTTTGACAAGAATGGTTTAAGTAATGAGTTCTTTTTATAATTATAATGTGACTGGTTGTAAAAATTCTTAATGTCCAATAACAAACATTTGATGGTTATGGTTCCATTTGTTCAGTGATGGGTAACCCTCATATCTACTTAGAGGCTGTTTGGTAGTCTCTTAATGGTTCCATAAGAGGCTATCTCTGAATCGGTCAGAGGTAGGAGTGTTTGGTTCAAAAAATAATGCCTTTTAATTATTTAGTTTGGCTCTTTAACCATTCAGCTAGGAAAAGATGCTGAACGAAAATATGGACAAAATTAACCGTAAAAGCTTTGCATCCAGCATTCCACCCTTTCCCCATAAAACTTCACCGGTGTTACTCTTCCTATCCTCATCTCATCCCGCACCTCGTCATCAGCCGCACCCCCGTGCCGCTGCACCCGACTGCCCTCGCACTCGTCACCCGTCGCACCCTATCACTAGCGCACCTCACCGCCCTCGCACCCCATCGCCGGTGCACCCCACCGCCTGCGCATTCCATCGTTGGGTGCACCTCGTCATCGATTGGCACCATTGCAGGTCCAAACCTAGATCGATTCTTGCTTTCAAAGACTCCGGCCATAATAAATCTTCTTCTCCGGCAGCTTCTTGAGTATTTTGTTTGTTGTTCAGGTTGTTAAACTTGAATGGTAATGGTGGTTCAAGTTTTCAAGATTGATGAAAAGTTATGAATTCTAAGTTTCTTGTCATTGGTTCTTTTAGGCTTAATTGTTGCAGATATTGAGAGTTCATGGTCCTTTTTATTTCATATGGGTGTTTAGGATCTAATTAAAAGATGTAATTTTATTATCTTTATGATGAAATAGTAGCCATAAGTGATCTGTTAAGATGGTTCTGTAGAAACGATGTCGTTTTGTATATTTATTATGTCTTGTTATGAGGGGTAAAATAGCCATTTTGTGTCGTCGTTTAGAGATGGAACCAAACAGTACTTATTGGTTTAGTACTTATCGGTTCAGATCCTCTTACCTAATTGGATTTTTTACTGGTTCATCATCTAATCACACAAAAATTATCAAACAGCCCTTAGTTACAAGTAAACTTTAAGAGGTATTTAAGCCTTTTTTCTCATCGAGAAGAAGACTTTCTATTCATCTAGCTACCCATTCCAATCCGGATTGACTTTTCAATTCTCTCGTCTTAATCTATGCTTATTCTCATGTTGAAGGGTAGTCATATTGAAAACTTCCAATCCCTCATCATGAAGAGACTAACAATGTTTTGTTTTAAAGCAAAATCTCTTTTTCGAAGGTGAATTTATCTCCTCGCACCGCTACCTCAAAGTCCTCAACCACCGGTTCATACCCACAGATTTTGAGAGCAACATTTAGCTATTATCATCATATCACCATCTTGTACATGAACATTTTTGTGGAACTAAAACAAGAAATTGATTGTTTATAATAATCATTCACTTGTTATTTGTCAAAACCATTTTACTTGAAATTGTTCAAGTATTTAATAGTTACTCATGAGACATAATTACCCAAGTTTCTAGCAAAAATATTATAAAAGAATGGACTGAATTTAGGTATGAGTGTTTTGTTTTGTTTGTTTCCGTTTACTTTTAGCCTTTTAGGACAAATAGAGGTGGAGTTAAAGTATTCCCGGCCCATATTAGGGATCCACTTACAATTATTATCATAGCATAATATGAATTTTTGCATATACACATCATGTCAAATCATCCTTTGAAAATTACTAATTCGTACTAATAATTTTGTGGGTTTATATTCCCAAAAGCTTCACTATGAGACATACACATTTTAATTTGACATTATATATTATATTAATATGGTATGTTGGTGGGAACAGTAACTTTATTTTGTGTTTTATTTTTATCATTCCAGTTATATACAAAAAGTATGAAAAATTACCCAAAAGTGCATCTAGATGAAATGGTTATTTGCATTTTGATGTACCCATCATCCATTAAATGGCACAGGTTCGACGAGTGGTTCAATTTTTTAGATTTTTCCATTTAACTCGCATATATATAATTTTACTATATTTTACAACTAAATTAAAATCTTAACTAAATCTATAATTTTACTATATTTTACAACTAAATTAAAATCTTAACTAAATCTATATTAACTTTAATACTAACAAATTAACGAGACATTCTTTTAAGTCAAATCCGTTGTTATATTTTTGTTAATATAAGACTTATTTAGTTGTGGTACATAATTTTTTTTTTTGAATTTCTAATAGAAGAAGATTTCTCTGATGGTAGTTTCTAATGCGTACCCCATATCCTTTTTTTTCCATATATTTTTACAAATACGTAATTTGATATCAAAGTACGTTTTTACGGAAGTGTGATTTAAAAGTTGATCACTGCTATAGTTAGATGCAAAAAAACAACTATTGTTCAAATGTTCAAAATGAGATATTATGTTTTATTCATTATCTATTCTTTATTCTGAATAAAATTTACTCGATATAACAATAACAAAAACTGTTTGAGTAGAGGTATAAAACTTTTCGTATTAGTTCAAGTAGTTAGATCATGTCTCATTCTTGGACTAGCTTATATATTCAAGCTTTTTGTGAATACGTAATTCCTGTCACCACATGTTTCCGCTGCATCGCGCGGGCGTATATACCTAGTTAGAATGATAGACCCAGACTCTATTATTGAATGAGATTAGTGACCATTGATTCGAGGTAAAGATGTTTCTTGAGAGATGGGAGATGGTGGGTGGTTGTAATGAGGTGACCGTGGTTCTATGGTTGTAGTTGTCATAGCTGGCTCCGAGGAGGCGCAAAATGGACGTTTGATGAGGACTCATTTGTTCAGGGGGCATAATTTTATAAAAAAGATTTTATATAATATATATTTTTTTTGAAAAACATAATAATTATAAGTTATAACTCAATCAATACTTAACCTAATTATGTTTTGATTTTATTATCTATCTTTGGGTCTATTTCAATAATCCATTTACTTAATTAGAAGTCTATTCTTAATAAATAGAATACAAACTTCATGGACCATGATCCATTGTTATTTGTTAATTTTTTTAATTGTTTATACGGTGAATTAACTCAATTGAGCAGCACACTTAAATAGCAAAAATAACAAGCGTAAAGGCTGCTTCAGGGTTTTTCTGCGACTGTTGTTTTGTTACTTGTTTGTGCCCGTTATTAGTTGGTTATTATATGTTATTGTAACACTATAATTTTACTTTGTTTAGTAAAACGTGTGTTTTCATTCAAACAAACTACTTTATATAATTTAGTTCATTAGGATTGAAGTTTTTTTTGGGCTTGACCAGGAGTTGTCTTTGTTATTATTGTCACAATGTCACGTGCTTGTGTGTCACGTAATCAACTATGCATGTTATCAGCTAAAGTAAATTTTATCTACAAAATATCACATCAACAGAACTTGATAGGAACGTTTGTGAAGTGGAAACATTTGTCATACTAAAAACCTTTCTTTATTAAAATTCAGATATTAATGTTATTTCAAAGAAACATTTTCGGTATAACTTATTTGTCAAAACAACATATGAACACAATAAATTATAGAAGTGAATTATTCATCAGTTAATCATAAGACAAAGAAATTTTCAAAATAATAACTGTGAGGGCGGAGGGAGCGGTGAAGGGGTACCGTCCCTGCCTTGAGGCACCGATGAATTTGTGTGTTTTGCCGTTATATAAAAACTCACAAAACATCAGGTTTTTCATCATCTTCAAGTTTTGAATATAAGTTAAGTGATTAAAATCTAGATTTTCTATTTAGTGTTAGTAACTTTTTTTACTTAATGAAATCTAATTGTTTAGAGATGGGAAATATAGACTTTCTAGCTTTAGGAAAAGAGATAAAGAATATAAAAAAATTTTGATAACTTTTGAAACCATATAGAATAAATAAAAAAATCGGTGTAAAAGCCCAACATTGAAACCATATAACTTTTGTTCATCCTGAATTTTAGGGACCAATTTTAGGTTGATGCATTGTCTTTTACATAAAGAGTCATGCCCCTCTGTCAAACCAAACATAATTTTGGACATGATATGGATTGTTGTTTTTGTCTTAATAAAGTTTAAATCGTATTTTATACCAAATAATATTTTAAAGTGGACTTTGAAACAACGTTACACAACTTTACATGCTAAAGTCATGAAAACAATCTTGTACAAAAATACAGAAAAAAATACGTACATCAAACCTAATTATCCCCGCACCCCGCACATGCAGTAGCTCGTTGCGTATTTTCAAATCAAATATTATCTCGTGTGATACAATCACCAAGTGTTTGTAACTTCAAACAACAACATGGTACAAACAAAAAATTAAACACACTTAATATTATGTTTACAAGTATATTATCAAGTTCGATCTGAAACTATTAAAGACATCATAATATTAATCTAAACAAAAACCTATCAACACCACAACCAAACAACTGCTCTCCATCATCTATCATCACACAACAAACCAAATGGAACTAAACAACACCCCACATCGATCCATTGTATCGGTTTTTCTTGTTTCACCAATGCTCGTTTCTTCATTCTTTCATTCGGGGTTGAGATCGATCATAATTTAATCAGAATCCGATTGCCTACATGATAATATGAAGTATGAACCACCTTTCTTGAAATGCACTATATATTTTCAAGATTTTGCAAGAAATGGATCATGATGGCAAACTTTTGAAAAGACTTTGCCTTTCAACCGCTATGGATCTTGCTCTTTGTAATTCTTCAATCGAGTCATCAGTATTACTAGTTTTGGGATTGTTTTTCGCGGTTTCATCAACACAAGGACCATAAGCCCAACTACACAACATAAAGTAGAACAAGTTCACAAAGCTCATGATAGCTAGAACCCAATAATAACTATCATACCGCCCTTGGTTTATGTTAGTCGCGATCCATCCTTCTTTACCACCATGTTTTGTGAGTCGTTCAATCGTGCTTAAAATAAGACTAGCCAACAAGTTAGCCACTGCCATTCCTAGCAAAAACAGAGAGGCTGCGATGCTAGACATACTTTTAGGGAACTCTGAATAATAAAACTCGTTTTGGGCGATCGCGCTAAAAGCTTCTGCTAATCCATGTAGGCAGTATTGTGGGACCAACCACATTGCTGACATGGCGATAACCGCTTGTGGGTTGTTGAGTAATCCTTGTTTGATTGCATGTTTTCTTCTAGCATGTTCAACTATGGCGGAAACCACCACAGCCAGAGTGGAGATAACTAAACCAATTCCCATTCTTAATTTAACACCAAGATGAACTGGTTTCCCTCTTATTCTTGATGCCAACGGGATTATAACACGGTCGTATAGAACAACCCAAAGGGCTAAAACCGCGATTGTGAAAAAGGCGAACGATCCAGCTGGAATTTGGAAGCTTGATCCCATGTGTCTATCCATGGTGCTTGCTTGGATTACAGGAAATGAAGATTGACTAACGTTTATAGACATCATTAGTCCTGAAGACCATAATGGTAGAACTCTGATTAGTGCTTTCAGTTCTTCGGTTTGTTCTACTGTGCATAAACTCCAAGGGTCTGCAGCAACTCCATCTGGGGTCAAGTCTTTTGGGTTCTGAATGATGCAAGCTTTGTTCAAGAACCTGCATAAAGATTAAAGTTCATATCTTGTAAACATTAGAGGTTTCAAACTGTACCAAAGAATGACCCGTTTTGACCCGAAACCAGTTTGACCTGTTACCCAACACACTTACACCTCTAATTGTAGTAAGTTATGATTAAAGTGGCCATAATCTTTACCTTAAGTTCTTGGTGGGCAGAGAATCAGGTGAATCCTTATGGTAATGCCACCCATCAGAATTTGGTGGTTGAGAAGGGAGTTTTCTGTTCTTATAAGCAACAACAATCACTTGTAAAAAGCTGGTAAATATGCTCTTTTTAACTTTCATTTTCACATAAAGTTTAGAAGCAACAAAGAACATAAGTGTTGATAACAGCATAAGAATTGCAGGAACTCCAAAACCGACTTTCCATCCAGCATGATCTTGAATATAAACTATACCAGTGAAGGCGATTAGAACCGCAGTTGCACCAGCAGCATAATACCACCCAAAAAAGCTTTCTAATGCTCTTTCATTGTTCACATTATTTTTGTTGTCAATTTGTTCAGCACCGAATGCTAAAGAACACGGTCTTACACCACCGGACCCCATGGAGATGAATATGAAGGCAAAGATCAAGAAAGCAAATTGAGAATGTGTTGATTGTTTGCAGGTTTGTGTAAACTGATTGCATGGAGGTGGTTTTAGTTGTGGGATCATTGTGGTTAACCACAGCAAGAACATCCCCTGTTATCACAATAATAAACAGGTCAATTAGTTGTATAAATATTGTAGTAATCAAGAAGAAGAATAGTATGATTACTGATAAAACATATGTTCTTGAAAGTGTAAAAAAATGCAAAAAAGTGTCTAAAAAGGCATTAATTTTCCATCATTTTAGGTCTCCCCATTTCAAATTTCCCTTTAATAACAAATTCTTAGTTAAATTAGAGATCATTCTATTGCAATCTATATATTTTAGCAACAATCTTGAAACTTAACCTTAAAAACATAACACTTTCCTACACAAATGATACATTTTGTATTCCTTGAAAACTTTGGGAACTGCAATGTTTTTTTCACTGAAGTCAATAAAGTTGTACCAACAGAGTGCAGATCTTATGCAATGTAAACCATTTGAAAATTCAACATGTATATTTCAAAGGTAGGGACTGGGCTTCTATCAAGGCATTATGATATAGGGCATGTGGACCATGAACAGAAGCATTTCTATGTTCACTGAGTTTTTGTGACCCAATTTAATTTAATACCATCCTGGTCTTTCTTTCTGATTCAGCAATCTGGTCAGCAAAATTCTTTTTGCAAGTCAAAATGGTCAACGTCAGAAATACTGTTCAAAAATCAAAAGGCAACAACGTAGGATTCACTTATTAATGCAAGATTCATTGTACAGTGAATTCACCCAAAATGTAAGCAATTGAGGATTTCATCTTGATGGTTTCTGCTCTTACTAAAAGTTCAGATTTACAAACAGATAATTATAAAGAAGATAGAAAAGTAAAAACAGATTATTATAAACAAAAAGCTGAAAATATTACCAGAAGTGAAAAGCAGGAACCCAAACCAATGGTGAGAAACCGACCCAGATATGAATCTGAAAGAAATGCACCCAAAACAGGAGCAAAATTGGTAGCTGCAGTCCAAAGAATCAGTATGTTTGTGCCTTTAGCTACACCAATCTTGTAATCACTCATCAAATAGAGTATCATATTGGGCACCAACCCATAACTAGCCACCTTCTCAAACGCCTCATTTGCTGCATAAAGATCCAAGATTTAACAAAAAGACCATAAACCCAGATCAAATCAAACACAAAACTTCAAGATTCAACAACCCATGATGCAAGATTACATAAAGTTTCAAGATTTGAACTCAAGAATGTCGATAATACAATATTACATACCTATGATGAAAGGCATGGTGATTAATCCACCTTTCTTTGGTGTCGAAAGCTGTCTTTCATAGTTCAATTCTTCCACTTGCTCCCCCATTTTCTTTGTGTGTTTTCTCTCACTCGCAAGACATACAATGTGGGGGTTTTCCCTTTATATACTGGTGCTAGTTATGGGTTAATTTATTTATTTAATTTATTAAAAAAAGAAGTGAGAAACTGTTGAACTTTGGATATGAAATTGATCAAGAATGGAGTGTGTGTAGTCGAGTCAGAGTGAATAATATTTTAACAATGAGAACACATGGGGTTTGGTTTCAACCAGAAGTCCAATCTCTACACTGCTACTTCTCAGAGTTAGTGAGTGATAAGAAAGGGCAAGACTGAATTTTTCTTTTTATTTAATAATAATTTAAAAAATTATTATTTATTTATTTATTTCCGGTAAATAAGCTGAATTTTACTGCGGTGGCTTGTGGGGTTCAATCCATGTGCATGTACGTAGACTCCAGTCCCCACCAACTTATGCCTCGAACATTGCCAAATATTTATTTTTTATATAGTATCATTACTGTATTTTAGGTCTATTTTAGTATATTTTACTGAAATTAATTGCTTTTTATATAAAAGAACAGTACTTATTAATTTAATCAATAGATTAAGCTAAGTGAGACTAGATTATACAAATTTACTGGAATCTTAAAGATAAAAAAAGATTTTTAAAATACCGGATAAATATATTTTTATAATGTTATTATTTATAGTTTTTCTTGTTAGCTTTTCCAATAAGCACTCTACAGGCTTTTGGGATCCGAGTTTTCTCATGTTTCATCAATCAAAAGTCAGAACAAACTCTTTGCTTCCAATCCATTTTTCACATTTCCAAGATTTATACAGTTTCTATAAGATTTGTCACCAGAATTTGTATTATTATTATTATTATTATCATTATTGTTTTTTACTGATTTTTTATTTTTTAAAGAAAAGAGACAAAACAAACACCGAAAAGTTGGTTCCGTCCGTAACAAGTAAGTTGTAAACTTATGCTTCATAACTCTAAAAATAGATTGGGTAAATATCAATAATGTAAAGCGTAGTACCTATAACAATAAATATTTTTGACACCTACCAGTGAGGCTGAAGTTTTTTTATGTTTTCTATAAAATTACACAAGCCCGTAACAAAAAAAAAAACCCAAAATTAGTCTTTTTATTGTTAGATCAAAGCAGTGGCGAATCCGGAAATTTATTTGAATGGAGTCACTATTTTTAAGTGCACCAATTATACGGATGTGGGTATAAAAATTGTCGGGTCAGATCGAGCGGGTCAAATTGGTCATGTTATTAACAAAAAGATACAATAAAAAAATCATTATTAGATTGTAAAACACACAAGATATATAAACGATGAGTTTTACAAATTCTAATAAAACATGATATGGTTGTTTCATACAAGTTTTTCATTTATTGAAAATATTGCATTACATCTCGTAAGAAGGTTACTGAAAGAACTTTTTTTTCAATATAACAAATGCAAGAATCATTCATGTATGTATCACTCGTATGATTACGCAACTCCGTCTTCACATGCTTCATTGAAAAAAAACTTTTTCAAAAAACTAACCAATTGATTATTGACAATCCATTAAGTCATTAGTCTTGTGTTTGTCTTTCGATTTCGATAAATCATCCATTCAACCTCTTGAGTTTTGAATTCAATTTGCAAGGCCATTTTTAGGTATTTTTACTATTGGAGTTATCGTCCAAAAACACAATTATGTCAATCGAAAAACTAACATATACATCTTCATATAGACGTGAGAATTCACTATATTCCTGTGACTAGAGTCCATTGATCAAGCTAAGTATGGATCAAAGTTGATGAGACAATTAATTTTACTTCACTTAGTCCTAAGTGTTTTTAAGAGAAAATTCTGATGATGAAATGTATCTCCCCGTCTAAAAGGTCCATCCCTAACCTAAAGGTTGATCATTCTCAAGTTGATTATTTACATATAGGTCAAATGATTTTTTTACAGTATTACATGAAAAAACTTGATATATATCTTGTTAACACACGAAACTTATTGATTTGTACATAAAGAAAATCATATAATCAATACTTCTTAAAGCACGTATATAAACACACATTCACATTAATAATATGCGTCTCTAATTATTCAACTATTAACTACATAACTTGTATAATAATAGATACAAAAAGATAATAACTGGATATCAATATATTATATTTATATATTAAAAAGCAATCACTTTACTATAGTGGTTTTGTGGTTCTTTATAATTTAGCAACAACAACTGAAAGTTTAATTTTTAGCCACTGAATTCATAGCTACTGTGAGGTTTAAAAATATTTGAATTTTGGCACAAAATCTTTTGGGTTAAAAATTTTGGCAAAAAAACACATGTATAATTTCTAATTTTTTATTTTTATGTATTTATTTTTATTTTGATTTTAAGCCTCATGCAGTATATAATATAATTAATTTGATTTTGTAAAATTTTTGTTTTCTATATAACTTTCCTTTGTTAAATTTTTCAAAAAAAAAAAGAACAGGTATATAACTTTAGTTATTTAGTTAACGTTCCGATGTAATTTTTTTGTAAACGTTGTTATATTCAAAATCGGAGTGTTTTTTTAGCGTCGTAAGCTATAGCTGTTACTATTCTAATACCATGACTAACTAAATGGAATATGAGTTAACAATATCAAGTGACAATAGTTTCTATGGTAATGAAATGCTTTATGGTTTTTACGTGAGAGTGATAGTTATCGCGACACATTTATTATCTGCGCTTTAATTTTTGGTACCATGACGGGACCCGCCACAACGCGCGGGATGAAAACCTAGTTACTATTACAAACAAATATATATTAAGAATGAATTTTCTTAAAAATAATTCGAATGTAGCATATATACACATCTTATTTAATTTGTCAACATTAATATTTAAATATTTATATTTTGTTTGAAGCATATATGTACAAGATACAATGTTACTTCAATTATATTTAATAAAGAACTTTTCTTAGAAATCCATTAAAGGTCAACGCTTGTTAAATGCAATCATTAATAACAATTATGAGGTTATTAAGCTGCAGCTATTGTTATCTATTAATATTACTAGGCTAAAGTCCCGTGTAACACACGAGTTCAATTAAAAAATATTATTGTTGTTGTAAGTTATAATTTTGTTGATAATATTTTGTATATCGACTTTTATATATAATTTTTAACATTAGCTATATCTAACATTAGTAGGTTTTCTCTATTAATATTTATACATCTAAATAGTGTATAATATGAAATGAAATAAATTTTTAAATAAGAACTTTAACTAATAAACAAATTAAATTGTACATGAAAAATAATATTTCAAATTCATAAACATACAAAAATTTATTTGTATACAACATTTGGTGTTTTGTTGGTTATTTTTCTATCATTATCTAATATTAATAATTTTAACATCTATCTACTTTTAACTCGAGATAATGCAACATAAAGCTGATCATTATCCATGTTTAAAAACAAAGTAACTTTGGATAGCGATTATCATTGGCTCTTGTTTTATTATATTTGCATAACACACTAATAACAACAACTGTCTTCTTTGAAATTTACAGAAAATTCTTTTGTCTGAATGTGTCAAAGTCAACCGTGGAATAAAAATGTGATTTTTAATATTATTTCTAGATACATCAAAACAATTTGTACATATCAAACGAACTCCTATAAAACATAATAATAATAATAATAATAATAATAATAATAATAATAATAATAATAATAATAATAATAATAATAATAATAATAATAATAATAATAATATGACAGTATACATAAAAAATAAAAAAGTTAAAAAAGTAAAAGCATGTAATACCTCTTTATAGATTGACCGTTGAAGTAGATCAACTTTAAAAAAAATTAAAGTAAAATAATATTAATCAAAAAACATAATTATAGAAAATAATAGGTTAAATCATAATCGTAGAGGATGAAAGTTCAAATATAATAAAAAATAAATATCTTTTGTTGAAGAAAAACTTGATAAAACCGAAACCAAAATGAAAACATAAATGAAGTCTTTCTAATGCGATATCATCAGACTTTATAAAGACAAATCGCAAGTGTTGTAAACCTGGGATGGTTGAGAAATTTTTTAAAATTGAGTATGATTTCATTTCCAAAAAAATGATATATATGAATTCCTTCAAACTGAAGAGGAGTCGATTAAAAAATTTCGTAACTTTTATCAGGATTTTAATATAAATCGAGTATTTAATGAAAAAACACAATCAAGGAATCAATTTCATAGATGAAGAAAATCATAAATGATTTGTACAATATTTACTAATAAGTTATTTGAAAAAAGAAAAAATATCGGGTATGATTTAATTTCCAAAAAAAGATGTGCTATAATTTAGTGTTAAATTTCCAAATTTTCTTTAAATATCTCTTGTATATAAGTTAACTTTTAGTTAAATGAACATAGACTAACACTAAGAACAGATACATATTTAGGCGGGAAATAAAAAAATAAAGGCTTAAGAGAATGTCATGTGTCACTAAAGTTATTGTTTTATTAATAAGTATAGATTATTATTGATATTGCTTTGGTCTTTGGCCCCTCTTATAAATTCTAATTGTCACATTGGGCACCAAATCAAATATGGTTTTGTGTTACTTGCAAGATACAAAGTTAAGTATTTTTTTTAATTGTCTTTTAGGCAGGTAGCTCAAAATTTTTGGAAGATTTGGGTTTAAATTCTCACATGAGAGATTAGGAGTTGTTTAGGTTTGTGTGAGTCGCCTCTAGATTTTTTAAATTGTTTGACTTAATAAACTAAATAAGCATATACTACTATGACTAAATGACTTAATAATTAAAATATATTGCTAATGGCCTTCTAGGCCAATGTCATGAGGTTGATGGTTTGAGCTTGTGATTATTTTAAACATCATGTTTAAACCTGACTTAAAAGGGTTTTACAGTAGTGAATTTTCTCATTGATGATATTTTTGGATGAATCAGACCTGAACCATTAAATTAATATTAATGGTTGACATCACGTATTAAAAACATTTACTCTAATATTGGGTATAGCTTCAAACGGCATTAAAAAAATAAACATACGCTATAATGACTAAATGATTAGTCTTTAGTTAATTACGTGTGGACCTTTAATTATGGGTTTTGGGTGATTATGCTAGCGGCTAGCCTTGTTTTTGGCCCAAACATAATTGGGTTTCGGAGTTGCATCTCAAAGTAGTCAACCCTTCCACACCATAGTCAACAATTTATGGTCAATGTTTTCGTCTATAGTCAACGAGTTTATGGTCAATGTTTTCGTCCTTCTTTTTATCTTTTCAAGATTTAGAACTAATATGTTTGTCCTATATTCGTGTATTATTATTTTTAATGTACTAAATCATTCTTCAAGAGTAAGTAAATAGTTCTTTAAACAAAACATTTTAGAGAGTAAAAGACTCAAGCATGTTCTAGAATGAAGGTAAAAGAAGAAATTTGTGAAGATGGGCTTGTTTTTCATTTTTCAAATATAAATTTTATGGGGAATGAGCGGCATATGTTGAAAGTAAGAAATCCATTACATCCAAAGAATTTGTAAATTTTAACAATTTCATATTGTTTAGGAAGAAGTAATATACTGAAACATAGATCTATAGTCAGTACTTGGCTTCAACACTAAAATGAGACATTGTAGGGTTTATGTTACACATTAAAGGTAAAGCTATGTGTACAAACCAACCACCGCCATCATCATTGGTGCAATAAACAATAGGAGTAAGAGGACTTGCATAAATGGGGTCACGGTCAAGAGTGTCGTGAGCGTATCAAAAATCCTTTCGAGTGTCGTAATATGAACATATTTGAGTCATGCAAGTGTAAACACACCTATTGAACTACATTAGAGATACCGCGTCACGTAAATGAAAGGCATGCACTAAACTTAGTAAATCTAGCTCTTTTAGTATTATCAACCTATTTTTAGAGATACCGCGTCACGTAAAGGACAATCTAAATAAATATTAATACAAGTAAGAATATGTGGGGTGCATACTTGTGTTATACTATTATGAATTCTAGCACCACAATCCCGAGGACCGAAGGGGTAGCTAGCGACAAGGGGTTATAGGGGCATCGTCCCCGACAAGGTCTAAGAGCCTCATGAGGGTCTTATTGCTCTATTAGCAAGTGATGCTCAAGACAATAATTATACTATCAACGGTAACTAGGACCAGTAGTAATCTAAACTATCTACAACAACTGTTATCGACAATCATTAAGTTGTTAGTATAACTGAACATAAGCAAATTGGACGAACTGAGTTACCGCTGATAGGCTAATCATAAAAAATAACTTAATTACTACCGAATGAGTTCCTCTCGAACAATTACTCACTGATAGAAGCTAGCGCTGATGGTAGCCGATAACTCTCTACATGTTAAACGCAGATGACTTATTATTTCAAAAAAAGTTGTGTTGTTTTAAGCAAACATTACGATAGCTCCTCAATTATAACAGAAGTGTTTGATTTGTTGTACACATTTTTTCGGGTGCAATTTTCATAAATATATATACATTTTGGAATATCACAATTATTTCAAAAAAAGTTGTGTCGTTTCAATCAAACATTACGATAGCTCCTCAATTATAAAAATGGAAATGCTTGATTTGTTGTACACATGTTTTTGGTGCAATGTTCATGTTTCTCTTTGGAATATCACACAATTATACTTTAATATGAGAGTGCTATTTATGTGAGTGAGATGTGTATTAAAGCTATTCCAAATTACAAAACGTACAACTAATATTCGTAATTTCTTTATCTTTACATGCTTCCAAGAAATGTCAATGTCGAGTCACAATTGAAATGTTCATTGAGTTTTCGTTTTCTACAAGAATTGTTAGATGGATATATATTCTTCTTCGACAAGTTTGCGCCAGACATCAAACATGTAAATAGTATGTGCTGATGTTCATTTGGATGGTTTGATGGAATCTCAATTATGATATGTAGAGTTGTTTGCACCTCTCATTTCGGCAACAAACTTACAAAGAGTGTATTATTATCAGCGTGTATTATTTGTATTAACAATTAATTGCAAGTCGTTTATGCATTAGACTTCAACATATAATTGGATGAACCTTGTAAAGCTAGACACAATGTTGCAATTGAACAACTTAAATACAACCAGTTTATACACAACATAAGGCCCTACGTCATACACTAACGCCCAAGACAGTGCTATCCGACGTGGAGGCATTAATGGCGTTGCACACCACCCTTGGCCCGGCGTTAAGGGGTGTTAAAACCCTCCTGATGAACTTGTTAAGGGGTGTGATTCAAGGTGGTATGTCTTTAAATTTATTTAAGAAAAATATTTTTTTAAGCTGTAAAGAATTGTAATATTTTTACGAAGAGGAACCTTAAATTGGGCGAGAAAGATGAAGATCCAACGTAGATTGTTTTATTTTTAAAAAAAATATTTTAGTTTTTGTTTTCTAGTAGTTGGGGTCTACAAGCCGGATATGTTTTGTTTTCAGTATATTAATTATATAGTTGTTTTTGTTTTTAGAATACATTATTTAGCTTTATTTATCAATTTATTTTATAAACTTTATTAACATTAATATTATTTATATAAATACAATCTATATTATTTGATGAAAATGGGTAAATTTATTTTAATCGTGTAATGCTAAAATATTGTTTATTCTTGTATTTATTTATATTAAATGTGTAATGTTAAAATAACATAAAAAATGGGTGATGTGGAGTTAACTGTGGTAAATTTCAATAGGGCGAGGTGGAGTGAAACATAGTAAAGTGGATGATGTGTATTACGTGAAGTTAAAAGAGTGTTAAGGTACACCTCATGGTCTTATAATCAATAGTGTATTAACAATTAAATACATGTCAATTTTTTAAAATATAGTACCACTATATAATATCCTTGATTTTGTGATATAATTTTTATAAAAGGTAATGACCTATATAAAATCATTTCATTAGAAAAATAAGCTTGTAAAACTAGATTTAAGAATTTAAAAAAAAAAAGTGTAACATTTGCAGAAAGTAATTATTATAAAAAAAAACAGATATACCATTTTTGCATCTATGTGGAGTATAGTAAAAGACTGTCAAATTTCATATTTTACAGGAAGGAGAATAAGTCATATAACGTAGAAAGAAACCAAACACATAGATACAAATGCTAGAATATTAAGATGAGGTAAAATGTCACTTCATATTTGTATTCTTTTGACTCATTGGAGTCAATTGTTGCATTATTGTGCCTTCATCGTTCCTTGGATCAATTGAAGTCATATCCTCTTATGGAACCCACTTCTTTTTATATGCATCACAATGGCTCAAGAAGATGAACCCGTGTGTTAAACCAATAAGACCAAACATACACTCGTGTGCTTGCATATGCATATACGTTGATGTCTCGAAGGTTAGATGATGGGCTGCCTATGGTTCTTAGCGATCCTATGTTATGTGTTGTCAATTTATTGCTATAATATTGAATTATTTGTAGTTATTAGGTCCATCTACTAGATGTTTCTTTTAAGCAATTGAAACTTTAATGTGTGGTAGTAGATTGGACAACTAGCTTTGTTTTGTTGTTTAACAATGAAACCAAACATAAGAAAATAAACCAGAAATTGAAATCAGTTTTTAACATTTTAAATGGTGGAAACATTTCACTCAAGTTTAGCTAGCGCTCCATTTTGAACTAACCCACCACTAAAAAGATATGCTGAGTTGATACACATATATGTGTCGCAAATGCGTTATAAACAAACTTTGTGACACAATTACATTAAAAATATTCAGTAGAAAAAACCTGATTGTATACTTATATAATTATAAGATTTGAATACCTATTAAAGTTGAGTAACTTTATAGAGACCAAAAAAAGAAAAAAAAAACCTTGTAGTGATTTTAATAAATTACTTCGTAAAATTGATTACTATTATGTGGAGTTATCTCATATTTATGTAGAAATCATTTCATTTATAGGTTTTACTTGAAAAGCTAGTATATGCTAAAAATAATATTCATAAGTAGATGACTATATTTATCTTACAATGCGTGCTTTTATGTTATTTCTTGAGACATGTCCAGTCATGACTTTTTAATAATTATCAAGTCAACTTTTGGTGTTGTAACATTTGAGCATCAGCAACGCTCTCTCCTCATGCATCGTCACATCACCATTGCTTGAAAACTTCCCCACGAACTTCACTTCCTGCCCCAACCACGGACCACACAGCTTTCTTTATCCTTTCCTCTCACAAAAACCGTCATGGCTTGCCAACAAAGGCTCAGTCTCTCTCCCACCTTTGTAGCATGCCTCTCTTTCCTTCATCTATGCTTCACATCAGCGTTTGTAGGATTCTAACCAAATGGTCTTAAGGTCATGAGTTTTACAACAAAAAGTTTTATGAGACTGGATAAAAGGTTTATTGTAATGAATTGAAAAGAGAAACAATGAAGGAATCTAATCATCTTGGTTAACTACCAAGTTAATGGAGGACCCAAAGACACACGTGAAATGCTATGAGAATGACTCCATTATCTTTATCTCTTTGTTCTTTTTTTTATTTTATTTGAATTTTAATATATTATTGTAATAATTGTATAGTCAAAGATTATTGACGATGATTTATGAACAAACAAATATCCTCAAATGAGTGACAGGGTCCAAGTAGTCCAGTCCCAATATGTGTTATGTGTAGATCCTTTCATTTAAAAAGCAAAAGTTTCAACTTTTTGAGAAAATAACACACACATATATAAACATATAAACATATGTTTCTTTTTAGCATAATTAATAATATATTTAGGAATCTGTTAATTATAGAATTTAAACTTTAACCTGGTTGTAATTATTAAAATTTAGATCAATCACTAGGTTGGTGCTAGAACTGATATTATATTCTTATAATACTCTATTAGAAAATTGAAAGTGAAACAAGAATTTAAGCAAGAAACTCAACCCTACAAAGATGGGGAACTCTTGTGAAGACTAATCAAGGTCAAGTAGTTAACATCATTATCCAAGTGACTGTAAGAGGTACGTGGTCGATAATGACATTAATAAATAGTCCGAAAGTTGTTAATCGCCTTGTTTTTCATACATATATATATATATATATATATATATATATATATATATATATATATATATATATATATATATATATATATAATATTTTTGAAGTGTTTTTTTAATTATAATATGATCTCAAAGATTAATAATATTTTAGAAAATTTATATTCTCTAATAGTAAACAGCCCACAAATAAGATGACATCTTTAAAAATTTTGAATAATCATTTTTAGTAGTAAGATAATGATGATGAAACCATAAAACGATTCTCAACTTATATACTCATTCTAAGCATTTTATTTTCATTCAACTACAAGATGTATTTTTATATATTTTTGCATCGTGTATGATGTACTTTAAAGTAACGACGTTTGACAAATATTCAACAAACTTAACATCACAAATGATTAAAAAAATGAATTTGATTATAAAACACTAGTGTCACTTAACAAAGTACTCAAAATACCGAAATTAAATGACTATGAACACATTTTTATTTAAATCTATTCAAATTGATAAAAGTCACAATCCAGACTACCAAAATTATGTTTTTACCAAATTCTTCACAATTCCCTCTGCTAGTATGGTAGTACCACCCGATATCCTTACCCAAAGCCGCTACCAGAACCACTAACGGCGGTGTTGCATAAGTATTAGAAATACCCGAAACCTTTTATCGAAGGTGCGTTTAGTACCCTAAGACCATCGTGTATGGTTATCCCGCATATCATCGAGATCTCTCGATCACATCACACTCTTTTACTGTCACATGGAGCCCCCGCTACTCACCCCGTTGGTACACCCGATGTCATAGCACTATATTTTTAACTTAGCACAAATTTGTGAAAGTTAATTTTAAAGAAGTAATGAAAGGCTGTCCACACACTAAAGATCACTCTGTCACACATATCTTCAATTATTTTACAAAACCTACCCTTGTTATATTCTTGTCTGTCAGAGTTCATGCCTTCGAATTCAAATGTTTTTTTTGGCTTCTGACACAATTTTTCGTAGTTAGCTCAGGGGTTTCGTACACGCTTTTTAATGAAATGATTTCTACATAACATGATTTATTCATTTATGATAACAATTTTTTTATGATAATTTTTGTCTTTGTATAGTTGTAGATGTATATATGAGAAATATATAAAGATATAAAATTTAAAAATAAGATATATATCCAGAACATGTTATGTACAACCCTCATCTTTTTTTTCGGTTAAAAGCACCCTCCACCAACCCCATTTAGTAACACCTTGAAAAGAAAATTTGAATAAATTTGTTTAACCCTAAAATGGATATTTATATCATAAAAGTTATTGTGTGCAAGCTGTGCCTTGTATGTATTGCAAATTTGCAATGTAATTTGTATGAATAAATTTACTGGTGCATTAAGGTATCATCATATACATTTCTTTTATTTTCAGTCGACTACAATCGGCACAATGAGATCTAATCTAAACTTACATGACAGAATTAACATGTGACTTGAGATCTCGTAGAAAATGCGTTTGAGAGCTTTGTAATGGGAATAAATTGGGTGATAACACGAACAAAGATATATGTATGAGACATATGTCATGGTTATAAATTTACTTTGAAAGTTCTATATCTGTAGAAAAATAAGTAGTTTTATGATGGATAAATGATTTATTATTTCATACTACACGCTTTACATTTCATCATGTAATATCAATCTTATATATAATAGTTTTGTGGAAATGAGGACGTACCCATACCCTATATAATAATAATGTATCAACTTTCCCTGTTTGACATTCTCCTCACGTTACCTTGGAGCATTCCTCACCAATCCACTTTCCCTGTTTATTTTCTCTATTTTAGTTACTTCATTTACTTACACTACTAGTCCATTACTACTACACTATTCTCTCATGAATCATCATTTATTACTTAACGTCACTAGAGTTGGTAGTTTGATAATAAAAAGAGTTAAATACTTTTTAAAAATTATTTAGGTTTGAATCTGATTAAAAGTAGTTTTGGGTGCTCAAAATATGGCATTGCTATTAGAAAAGAAAATACAAGCCTATTTATAGATACATGTATATCCTACAACTAGGTTAGTATTCCGTGTATTACACAAGTTGAATAAACACAATATAAAATAATTAGTAATGATAATTATTAAATTATAAAATGATATTTTAAAATAAGATAAAATTAAAATTACGAATGAGTACGTACTATTAATGATAAAATAGTGATATCGTTTTTTTTAACTTTTATTTTTCCCAAATAGAAGTTAAAACATTGTTCTAAAACAAAAAAAATGTTTTAAGATAATGCCATTTTTTGAACTTCTGTAATTATAACTTTAAATTTAATTATTTTGGGTTATAAAAATTTTATTCTTTAATACACAGATTTTAAAATGTTTTGCATTCTAGTTTTTTGATGTAGAAATTTATATCTTTAAAAATCACATATATGAAAAGACATATTGGTTTATTAAAAAACTATTTATAATCCAAAAAAGTTATTAAATAATATCATTATTAGCTAATGTGATTATTTAATAGTAAACGCAGAAAATTAAAAATAAGAGATCGAGAATTGTGTCATTAAAACTCTTTGTTTAGTACAATAGATATATGTATTTTAAAAGGACACGTTAAATTATTTACTAAAATTTATGTTATGTAACTTTTTTTCTCTTATTTACTTAATTACTATTATATTCTAATTTTGTTTCTCTTTCACATCCACTCATACGATTTGTACTTGTAAATATGCATACATATAACTCCTATAAACATGTTAGCTTATTAAGGGTTGGTGCTATAAAAAATCGACTATATAGATATATATATTTCCTTTTTATAAAAAAGTCATTAATCTTAAACTAGTATATCAAAGTCACTCTACATATAAAGAATATGCGAAAAAAAAATCATTAAACTAACTTTTGAACATCAAAGTCCTTTAACTTGTAAGAATATATATACTTGTGATTTTTATAAGTAATGAATTTTTAACTCCTAAATATAATAAAATTTGATAAAGTAACATTCAAAAATTTCATAATTAAAAAACTAAACTTATAATTTTTTTACTTTGACCAGTTTAAATGTTACAAAAGTTATTATTTTAATAAAAATTTGAAACCACGTGCACTTTTGATGGACTTTTAGACTTTAATATATAAAATTAGTGTGATGATTTTTTTATATGTTGATGGACTTTTATATACTAAAATTAGATTTAGTGCCTTTTAATGAAAAAACCAAAAATAATTGTTTTTTATGGTATTAAATATTTTACAATATATTAAAATTTATTAAATCAAAGAATATCATTTCACGATAACGGGTTTACCTTAAACTAAAATCAAAAATTGATAGATATTATTGGGAACTTTTTAAAATATCCACATTCAAGCATCTCTAAAACCGTCTAAAATTTTAAATATTAACAATATCAGACATCTATATTTTCAGAAAATTCGGATTATTTAGATATAAAAAGTATACATAATTTTTTGTTTCCTATTCTATTTTCTGTTGGATTAATTCTGCAGAATCTCATGATGTTGTGTTTAAGTTTGGGTTTAGTTTGTAAAGTTTGTAAAATGTAAGGGGTTAGTTTGTATATTTTTCTACTAATGGTTGTTAAAGGTTGTTAGACGAGATTAGTATAAAAAGAGTTCTAGTTAGTTGGATAGAATATACATACTTTCTTCTTCACTGATTTCATTGTAATCGTTCTTGAAGTTTAATAAGAGTTTTGTGTTCTTCGTTCTGATACCTGTTCTTCAGGTGGTATCAGAGCTTTAGGTGAAAGAAGAACCCACTGAACTCAGGTGATTCAAAGGATCGAGTCGATTAACCCTCAAGAAACGAAAGAATCAAAGATTCGAAGGACTGGATCTCGATTCGAAACCAGGGAAAGATGGCAGCACAGAACAACCAGGTTGTAACGATCCGCGACAATGTCACGATCCCATTACAGTGCCCGATGCTCACCGCAACAAATTATTCGATTTGGGCGGTAAAATTGAAGGTAATCTTCAACGTGCACGGGCTGTGGGAAGTGATTGAACCGGCAGAGGGAGCTACGATAGATCCCAAGAAGAACAATCAGGCAATAGCCTATTTGTTTCAGGCGATGCCGGAGGATTTCGTGTTACAGGTCGCGAGCCTTCAAAGTGCCAAAGAAATATGGAAATCCCTAAAGACAAGGTTCGTTGGGGTAGACAGGGTGAAGAAAGCACGACTGCAAACAGTGCGCAACGAGTTCGAGAATCTCAAGATGAAGGAAGGAGAAACCATTGATGACTTCGCTGCAAGATTATCAGTAATAGCATCAAAGGCAAGAGAACTCGGGGAACCATTAAAAGAATCGGCCCAGGTTCGAAAGCTACTCGACTCTGTGCCAGATAGATTCCTACACATTGTTGCCTCAATAGAGCAATTTGTAGACCTGGACACTCTACTTCTTCCGGAAGCCATTGGGAGGTTGAAAGCATTTGAAGAACGGACTGGAATGAAAGCAAAGGCCCCTCAATCAAAAGAGGGACAATTGCTGTTAACATACTCCGAATGGCAAGCAAAGAAGAAGAATCTTGATTCAAAGGCGAAAAACTCAGGGAAATCTGAGAGGAATTTTAAACCTAACAAAGGAAGTGAAGGATCGAGAGAAAGAGAGAAGGAGCATTGGAGGTCTAAAGCCAAGAAAGAACGACAACCGAAAGATAAGTCACGGATTCGCTGCTTCAAATGTGATGAGCTGGGTCACTATGCTTCTGAATGCCCACTCAAAAGTAAAGATTCAGAGGCAAATTTGACTCAGACCGTGGAGGAAGAACCGGCGTTACTAATGACCATCCACGAGCTGAACCCAAAAGAAATGGTGTTTCTAAATGAATCCAAAGTCCATCCCACCAACTTTGAACAAGAAGAGCAAGATTCCAGCATCTGGTACCTAGACAATGGGGCGTCGAACCACATGACAGGTAACAAATCTGTCTTTGCAAATCTAGATACAAATGTTGGAGGGAGTATTAAATTTGGTGATGGTTCCACTGTGGTGATTGGGGGACGGGGTTCAGTAGTACTAGAATGCAAAAATGGCGAACAAAGAGTCCTAAGTGAGGTCTACTATATACCCATGTTGAAAAGCAACATTATCAGCTTGGGTCAAGCAACAGAGGGTGGTTGTGAGGTAAAGATGAAAGGAGAGTACCTATGGCTGAATGAAAGTAATGGCAGGTTATTGATGAAAGTAGAAAGATCAAAGAATAGACTATACAAGATTCCTTTGAGAATCGGTGTTCCAAGATGTCTGATGAGTGTCTCAGACAGTGAGGTATGGTTGTGGCATGGCAGGTTAGGCCACATCAATTTTGATTCCCTAAGAACTATGGGAGTTAAGAAGCTGGTAGTAGGCCTACCTGTCCTAGATAAACCACTACAAGTCTGTAGAGATTGCCTGGCAGGGAAGCAAGCTAGGGCCCCCTTCCCAAGTCAATCACCTCATAGATCACAGAATCCACTAGAATTAGTATGTATAGACTTATGTGGACCTATATCACCAACCACAGAGGCTGGTAATAGGTATTTCATGCTTATAGTGGATGATTGTACAAGGTACATGTGGGTCTACCTGTTAAGATCAAAAGATCAAGCTTTTAACACATTTAAAGTGTTTAAGAGGATGATTGAAAATGAGCTGAGCCATAAGATCAAAACCTTAAGGTCAGATAGGGGAGGGGAGTTTATGTCACAAGAATTCTTGAAGTTCTGTGAAGAGGAAGGTGTAGCAAGACAGCTGACAACTCCCTATACACCACAACATAATGGATTGGTGGAAAGGAGGAATCGATCTGTAATGAATATGACCAGGAGCCTGTTGACTGCCATGGAATTGCCTCAATATATGTGGGCAGAGGCAGTAAGGCATTCAGTTTATGTTTTAAATAGAGTTCCCACTAAGGCTTTGAAGGATCAAACACCATATGAAAGACTCAAAGGACGGAAGCCTAATGTGCAACATCTACGAGTGTTTGGTTGTGTTGCACATGTGAAGGAAGTGCAGCCCCACTTGAAGAAATTAGATCAGAGGAGTCAACCAATGGTCTATTTGGGTGTTGAAACAGGGACAAAGGGGCATCGACTGTTTGATCCAGTTAAAAGGAGATTAGTGGTCAGTCGAGATGTCCAGTTTGAAGAGAATAGAAAGTGGGATTGGTCTCAGTCTCAACATGTGTTGAGCAATGGAATGCAAAGTGCAAGCTCGTTGGAAGGAAGTGAAGCTATACAAGTATCAAGCACTACAACCACTACAGAAATGCAACAATGGCCTGATGAGCAGACTCAAACAGAAAGACAAACTCAAGGTGAAAACCAAAGCAACACTTCAGTGACAGATTTAAGAAGGTCAAGGAGAGTGACTGTATTGCCATCCAGGTTTAATGATTTCATTCTAGACGATAGAAGGAGTGCTAGAACAAACACGGGTCCAGATGAAAATGAGAGTCTCGAATTGCTATTAACCCAAGATGGGGAGCCGTTGAACTATCAAGAAGCAGCAACCTATGCTGCTTGGAGGTCAGCTATGGATGTGGAAATACAATCCATAGAAAAGAATAAAACCTGGACCTTGGTTGAGTTACCATCATATGCAAGAGTGATTGGTTTAAAGTGGGTGTATAAACTAAAGAAGGATGCGTCTGGAAAGGTGACTAAGCATAAAGCGCGGTTGGTTGCAAAAGGATATGTGCAGCAACAAGGGATTGATTTTGAGGATGCATTTGCTCCTGTTGCCAGAATTGAAACCATTCGATTGTTACTAGCGTTGTCTGCAAAGATGAAGTGGAAAGTGTTTCATCTAGATGTTAAGGCAGCGTTCTTGCATGGGAAATTGGATGAGGAGGTGTACGTGTCTCAGCCACAAGGATATGAAGTTCAGGGGGAGGAGCACAAGGTGTATAGGTTGACCAAAGCACTATATGGGCTTAGACAAGCTCCAAGAGCCTGGAATAAGCGGTTGGATGAAGTGTTAAAGAGTTTGGGCTTTAGAAAATGTCAAAGAGAGGCTGCGGTGTATGTTAAGACAAAGACCGACTCTTTGATTGTGATAGGTGTATATGTGGATGACCTAATTGTAGCAGGAAGTAAACCAGAAGAAGTAGAAGCATTTAAAAGAGAGATGAGACAAAAGTTTGAGATGACAGACTTGGGTTTGCTGTGTTATTACCTAGGGATTGAAGTATCACAAAGGGAAGATGGAATATGTATTAAGCAAGCGTCTTATGCGGCCAAGTTAGTGCAGTTAGCTGGGCTACAAGATTGCAACGAAACCAAGATACCAATGGAGCCTGGGTTAAAGTTCAAGCTACAACATAATGGGAAAAATGGTGTCGATCCAACGGAATTTCGGAAGTTAATTGGGTCATTGAGGTATCTAACACAAACCAGGCCGGATATAATGTATGCGGTTGGTTATATGAGTCGTTTTATGCAAGATCCGCAGGAAGAACATTGGAAGGCTGTGAAACATTTAGTGAGGTATGTTAAGGGAACAATTCACTATGGAATTAAGTACAGTAGTATGAATGAAGGGAATCTGGTGGGGTATAGTGATAGTAACTATTCTACTGGTGAAGGAGATGGAAAGAGCACTTCCGGTTATGTGTTCTTTTATAATGGTGGTCCGGTATCATGGAATTCTTCGAAGCAGACAACAGTGGCGTTGTCTAGTTGTGAGGCAGAGTTTATGGCAGCCACGACCGCGGCTTGTCAAGTTTTGTGGTTAAGTGGTTTGTTACATGAGGTTACTGGTGATCAACAAGATGTAGTTGTGTTGAAAGTTGATAATAGGTCCGCCATGGCCTTGATGAAAAATCCAGTTTTTCATGGACGTTCAAAGCATATAGATGTTAAATATCATTTCATTCGAGATTGTATTGAGAACAATCAGATTAAAGTTGAATTTGTGGAAGGAACGTTGCAAAAGGCAGACATTCTTACAAAGGCTTTGCCAAGGGTAAGATTTACTGAAATGCGGCTGATTCTTGGCATGAAGTGGTTAGAAGGAGATTCTTGGAATTAAGGGGGAGTTTGTTGGATTAATTCTGCAGAATCTCATGATGTTGTGTTTAAGTTTGGGTTTAGTTTGTAAAGTTTGTAAAATGTAAGGGGTTAGTTTGTATATTTTTCTACTAATGGTTGTTAAAGGTTGTTAGACGAGATTAGTATAAAAAGAGTTCTAGTTAGTTGGATAGAATATACATACTTTCTTCTTCACTGATTTCATTGTAATCGTTCTTGAAGTTTAATAAGAGTTTTGTGTTCTTCGTTCTGATACCTGTTCTTCATTTTCCTGCACTTCAAAGTTCAAATCTACATTCAAGCATCCGTCCTAAAATCAGCTAAAATTTCAAATTAATTAGTAAGATAAAAATTCTTTTATTATGGTTTAATTTAGAGTAATGCTTTAACCCATCAAACTTATTATTATTATTTGTTATTGAAAACATGCTCTGAAAGCATATATCATCTAATCATAATTTGTTTACTTTATGAATAATCTTTTCATAATCATCATTCATCCTTTAGTTTAAACTTCCAATCACACGGAACAATGGCCTAATCACATATATATTAAACCAAATTTATACAAATTTAAGAGTATATATAGATCATAAATCAAGTATGTACGGGCATGTATGTTATATGTATTAAATTAAGAAAAGTAATTAAAAGAAAAGAGATGGGACCAAGAGGCCATTCCGCCAGTTTAAAAGGCAACAAACATTGCTTTAAAATGGATTTGAGATAATATTTGTGGTTTGTGCACATGGTGGGACGATTTTATTTGCCATCAAAAGCGATGGCAACCTCGATGATGACTTATCGAACCCTCATGGTCCCTACCACCACCACCACCGCCACCTCCGCCACGACGCCCCACCGTACGCCACCACCGTCTCTATTGAAGTTTCCATTTCTAATCATGCCTCCATTTAGTAATGTCAGTTCAACTAGTCTTTTCTATAAATCGACTTGGGCACATTCACCCCACCTAAAATAATTCAGGACTCCAAATTCAATTGTTTTAGTTGCTTAGAGTCAGAAATAAAATTTAACTCTTAATTATATGGTTAATCAAGTTTTAATAATTGAAGTTACATCCTATTTCGATATCATGAAATCAAAAGGGTGTGTTGCAAAGTCTCTAGAGTGATTAGAGTGTTTGCGGAGTGTCTGTTGACAAAAACCACTTTGACTGATTTAAACCATAAAAATTAATAAGATAATAAGCTTTATTTGTTATCAGATAATTTACCTTTAGATGATAAACAAGTTTTAAAAGAGGGATATTGTGATAGTACAGTGTTTTCTTTTTATTCAAAAAATTGAGGATTCAAATCCTACAAGAAATGAGTATGTGTGGTTTAAAGATGATTCGTATGGAATAATGTTTGTGTGAATGTGGAATTTATTTATAAAAAATATGATAAGGAAAATTGTTACAGCTGATGGAAATTTAAAACAAAAAACCAAAAACAAAACAAAATGCATCATGCACTTCTATGAAGTTGCTCACAAAAAGCTACATAACGCCCCATATCATGCCCAGAGAGGTGGTGTTAAGGCGTGATAGAAGTGCCACCTAAAATGGTCATACCACGTTACAAATGGTCTAGTTGTTTTACTTGTACCTCCTTTCAAGTCAGATATAACTTTTAAAAAAGAATTAACATTTAATGAGCAAATGTATTTATTTAGTCACTAATAACGTAGGAACACTATTTTAGTTATGCCTTTTATAGTTAGAGGTTCTTTTCAACTTTAGATTTTTGTTATTTAGCTCCTAATTTAAGTCATATCATGGGGGTTGTTAATTATTCAAATCATTACTAACAAACATATTAATTATTGCATAAGTGACTTGAGAAAGTTTCGAGGAGGATTCCACTGCCTATCTATGACAAAAAGCATGATATTATCACAAATCCAATGTCATTAGGAAGTCAAAATTTTCTGTTTATGGACCTTTCTTCTTGTAGGTTGTTGATGTTACACACACAAACGTACAAAGAGTGATTAAATTAAAATGATTTTCCTTTTTATAGATATAATTCATGACTTAGCGTAATTATCTTAAAGAGTAATTGAATAAGACTAGTTAGGATTTTCTTCATTTTCTATGTAAAGTTAGCTCCCCCGCAAATTTTCATTTTTTATTTATATCTAGGTTAGAAAACGTTTATTACACAAATTGAAATAAAAAACATTCAGTAGTTATTAATAACAATTTAGGATTATAAAACAATATTATCAAATAACATATGATTAAAACAATATTATTTAATAGTTATTTATAATACAACTAGTAAAAGACCCCCGCGTTGCGGCGCGAGCGTAAAACGGTTTCAAGTATCACCAATGTCACACTATCGTTAGCGACTACAAACCCAAAAAATGTCGTATTAAAAAAGGAAATAAAAATGAAAAAATAAAACCGTTGGGAAGTTGACGTTAAAATGTTGAACTACGCATATGAAACATAAAACACTAAAAACAATAACAAAGTTGATATAGAGACTCGCACGTTGCGACGCGGCCGTTAAACGTAATAAAAGCAGGGTTAACAACGTTGAACCACTCGCACACGTTACGGTGCGTTAATTTAAAATTTCAAAACGAAATGTAAAATAAAAATTTTATAAAAGATGAAAAGTATAAGGGATTAAAGTTGAAAATAAAATGTTGTAGGAATTAAATTGTAAAAGATGTAAAGTATTAGGTTTAAAATAAAAATTTTAAAGCGAGAAAAGAAAAACAAAAACAGTAAGTTGTTTTCATTACTAAGTTGAAAATTAGTAATATTTGATTTCGTCATTCAACAAAAATGGGTTTTCGCCCATAACCATCCTAAGAAGGTAATATAAAAAATAAAATAAATTGTTTCTCACTTTTCTGTTTTACATAATGCAAACTTAAAACTTCTTCATTATCAAATATTAATGTACATCTCTTCTCCCTTCTAATTTCTAAACTGTCGTTGAGCATCACATTGTTGGCTGCCTCGGCCACACAACCGCATCATTTAGACTGCTAATTCTTTTTATCCCTAATCATTAAAACAAGTTTGAGCCCTAATCAATGATGTAAGACGTTAAAGAAGATGTTAGAAAAAAAGTTGAGTTTTATGACATGTAGGGATTCATTGTGCATGTCCACGTGTTAATGAGAAAGAAAAGAGAGAGAATTTACGGTATTTATAGCTAGTGTATATACACATGTAATTTGGTTCTCGCTCAGGTACATAAATGACAAACACATGAAAGTGATCGGACCGATGACAACTTAACATGCCAAGGTATAGCATGGACCATTTTTAGGGTTATGGACCAATGGCCTTTTAATGTTGGATGATATTTGCGTCGAAAAAATATTAATGGTAAAACAATCCGAATGTATTATGTTGGTACACACAATTATACTATATGAATTGAAAGCAATATGTTATAAGCGAGAACTTACTGTCAAGTTGGGGGAGTCTCACTCAACTTTGGACCATTAAAGTTTTTTGTCTATCTTTTTAAAAAGAAAGTGGAAAAAATATAAATATTTATGTTCTAGAGTTTTTATAATAAAAAAAGTGAAAGAAATATTCTTTAATAATCTTTCATTCTTGTTTTCCTTCTATATCGGAAAGTGAAAAAATTATTATATTATAGAATGCACTTATTACTTATTAGTTCTAGACAGTGGTTATAGCTACAATCCTTTGCCAGGTTTAGTTTGTAATTTCAAATAAAACCATTTGCCAACATCTTTACTTCAGCTTGCCGCTCTAGCTGTTTTTATTAAAAAATACTACCGAATAATAACTAAATTTTAATTTTTTTAATTGGTCACTCATATATATTTTGCTCAAATTAGGTCATTAAATCATCTAATCGAGTTATCGTCAATTTATTTTGAGTCAAGAAAAACATGGAGATCAAGATGTGGAAGTGGAATTTCTAATATATGTAAATATATTAATAAAGTTTAAAAAATGTAAACTATATTTAAAAAATAATAAAATACCTAGAATCCGGCACCACTCCACGTCTGCATATATATTCTTTTAGTTTGCTCATGAGATAGAATTGGGTTTGTAATTTAAGGGCTTCTTTCACGCTAAGGTAGGCCCATAGGTGTGAGTGTTATTTCGCGGCCCATGGGTTGCACAAAATGTGGTATGATTTTAAGTTATTTAATTTTTACCGCTTTACGTAGTAGCAAACAAAGATGGGCAAACCGGGTATTGGGCCATACCTGAAACCGGGTTGGGTCCAATCGGATTCTTTTTTGTACCCGGGTATTGATGAACCCGGGTACGAACCCGGATAGGGTTCACTTACTTGAAAACCCTACCCGCCATACCCGGGTAGGGTAGGGTCGGGTCGGGTCTGGAACAGGGTCTAATACCAGGTTTAGTTTTTTTTTTCTTCTTCTTTTCTTTTCTTGTGTGTATGTCCAATACTAGGTTCAATATCGGGTCCAATACCGGGTTCAACTCGGGGTTTAAACGGGTGGGGTTCGGGTCGGGTCGGGTTCGCTAAAAAAGCTCAATAACTAGAACCGGTTCCAACCCTACGGTTTAAACGGGTCCAACCCGGGTATGCCTCCCATCGGGTACTATCCGTACCCGGGTCCGGGTCCCGGGTCCGAACCCGGTTTTTATGCAATCCTCTAGTGGCAAAATGCTAATATCATAATACGTTTTTTTACTTTATAGAAGAAGATAACTAATTTAGTATACTAAAATTCCTATAATTAATAATAAAACACGTATCCACAAAAATCAATAGTAACTTCGCTTACTAGCACAATTATCACATATGTAGATGTTACATTGTGAATCACAACTTGTGATTTTTTGTTATGCATATCTTATACATATAAAATGATTTGATCACTTATAGTCAAATCAAAAACTTTTTAAGTCGTGAACAAATTTGAGAAAAAAATATTGATAAAGATGTTTTCATATATAAGATTGTAGGTATATTTTTGAAGAAATTACCTTATTAATAAGGATGATAGTTTAGATAAGAACCTTGTTCGTGTAATAATTTTCTTGGAAGTGAACATTAAATATTTATTTCAAAATAAAGTCAGAAAATTTAAAACGAAGTTTATTATCAAATTATTTCACTTTATGTTTTTTTTTTCTATTAATTACTCTAAGAACGGACGGTTGTAAAGAAATTAAACAGTTATATAAGTCAAAATCATATAAATTTTAGTCAGATGTTACTTGTTAGTTAGAATAATTTGTTAAAACCATTTTAAAATGATGCATCATTGTTTTGACTTTTAAGTAATGTAAAATTTTCAATTTGCGAAGAGAGGACGCATCTGCTATTCTGCTAAGGGCTCTTAAATTTCGTCATTTTCATTGATCACGTTAATTTAACAAATTCAAAATTTCATTTATTGTATTTTAAAAATAAGATCTTGCAAAAAGCCATTTTGAATTGGGTGGGTAGTTAGTAGTAGTTGACTAATTCAACTACAAGTAGTTGAGTGTTGACTAGTTCAACTTGCATGGACCTTGCTACTTGCCTCCATGTGTGAGTTAGTAATGGGCTAGCTACTTGTGTTAGTAATTGTGTAATGGGCCTGATTTTGGGTTTATTCTATGGGTTCCTACTATTTATTATCTGATAAGGATTAAAAGTTCTTTGGGCCCGGAACACTTTTATGCAAGTATCGACCCAATTAGAGTGAGCAAAATCAGATTTTGGCCAAACCGGTTCGGGTGTTTTAAAACCGGTTCGTATCGAGTCAAAGATAGAAAAAACTAGATCACCCCAAATGGTTATAAGTAAAACCGGTTTGAAGTGGGTTTTAATCCAAACAAGTGTCATAGTATGTTTTAGATGCTGAAGCGATTTGAATGTGCATCGGTAGTTTACATCTATACAACTACACATGTTCTGTTTTGTACCGTTTATTATGTTTTTCTCTGAAAAAGAGCATGGCTCGAACGAAAAAATGATTTGTAAATCAATTAGGATTATGCTACTAGAATTGCCATTAATAACGAAATAAAAGTTAACATTATATATAGTTAAACCAATTTACCAAAATTAAAAATCCAATTAATCATAATGAATTGTATGGATTATCTAAGCCAATTAGTCATCATTATATTTTTAAAATCCAATTTACCAAAATTAAAAAAAAACATATAACTAACATTAAATTTTAAATAGCATATACTTAACTAGGTTAGTTACCCGTGTGTTGCACGGGTTGAAAAAATAAAAAAAAATGGCACTTGCAAACTTAAATTATAGCACGATATGAGATATGAAACAAATAAATTAAAATATTAAAGTTATCTTAATAGTTTGGGTATATTAAAAATGAAATGTAAACCATTTTGAAAGAAAAAAGAGAGCTTATATTGCATTAATAAATAATCTAATAAAAATATAAAATTTAAAAGAAAGATACAATCTTAAAACAAAAACTAATTAAAAGTAAAGTAAATGTTTATAAAGATTCAAATATTTATGTGTAAACAATATTTGAAATTTTACTTATTACTTGTATGTCTTTATCTAAAATTAGTAAAATTAAGTAATACTTTCTATATATATGTCTGAGGTTATAATTGGAAAGAGTATGTAGGTTATAGTTAAAAAATCAAAATTTTTAAAAGTTACGAAATATATAGATATGATTTTAAGGTTAATAATCAAGATTTTCAAATTGAATATGATAAGGACATGTGGCAATGTCTACGTGGTGCCTAGGTGTACAATCTAGTTAGACGTCATATGAACAATATTTAGTCTTTTATTATATGTTATAGATTATATATTTTTTCCATACTCCCAACTGATTTTTTCTTTTGCATTCTAGTATATATCACGATCGGACCTTGGTAGAAGATCGGCGGTTTTTGAAAGAAATATCAAGCCAACTTGCTTCCGTTTCTTAAAGTTGATGAGCTTGTTCATACTTATGTTTAATTTTTCAACACTCTCTTTGAATTCCAAATGTGATGTGTTTGATGGTCGTTTTCGGTTATTTTTAATTCTTGGCAGGTGAACCGGTGATTGTTTAGCATCGACATCATCCTCGGTTACGTTGAGATAAGTTGTTGTGCAGGCATCCAAGCTAGCTTTTGTTGATGTATACTCGTTGGACGAAAATGTTTCTTTCGTTTGGTGTTTGAATGCATAGCTAGAAAATATAATTTCATAACCAAGTACAGAAAAGTGTGGCTATAGTGTGATTTTTGAATATAACATTATGTATTTATAAAAAAAAATACATTTTTAACAGTTAGTGTGCAACAGCTATTTCTCATCCCCCTAGGCATCTTCCATTGTCTCTTTCGAGCTCTTTCACGTCGTGATGGGGTTCGCGCTACACCATCTTAGCGGCTCATCGCGCCCCAGTGTCGCGATGTGCATGATAACGCGTTACCAGCTTTTCACTCCATCACACCCCTATTTCTCTCCACAACACATACTCTTAGGTCTTTATAGATTATAAATTTTAACACCATTTCTAATTCGTGAAGTTTAGCTTCAACAAGTTAGTAACTAGACCAAACTATACTTTGAGTTGGTTAATTATTTAAAAATTATAAACATTACATATACAGTGCTTTTAGTATAAATACCATTTATTTCAAAATGATAAACATCGTTTTACAATCAACATCTTTATAGAAACAATATATTTTTAATTTGAGCATGTGATAGTAATCTTGTCAACTATCACTGTTATAGGATGGGAAGAGGGACCCGTTTTCACTTTGGTTTAGCAATTTGACTATTACAGAGGTCGCTTATAGAATGAATGCCTCCACTACTTGGCGTTTGGTTGAAACGAAAAGATCAAATAACGTTGATTATGTTTTATCCTTATTGTTACCGACGGCCCATGTCTAATGAGTTTATGACCCTACATTTCCTACATTTGACAAGGGGATAAGAATAACTAAAGGCGAAAGCGTACAACAAAAACAATATTATTTCAATAATATCGGGTCACTTTCTTATCCTAGAGGACAAAAAAGGGGAAACAAGTACATTTCATCGTGTTTTAAAGATTTGTCACCTTTTGCTTATTTGACAACGAAATTCTAATAAAGAAAATTTTTGGTCACAAAAAAAAATCATTAATTAATATAACCAACTTTTAAATACTAAAAGGATCAAAATAAACTTATATGGTATTGAAAATTAACGTTATATAAGAAGAAATAATATATAAGATGCACGTTTTCTTCATGTTTATCCGGTGAGGAACATAGCATTTGCTCTAGACAAGTGCATGGAATAGAGTTTGGTCCTACCATAAAGATAATAATTCCATTTTGTGAAAATCATAATGTTTATTATGACCTGTTATCTGCATATATTGATTGATAATATATTATAAAAAGGTTCAATTATCTTAAAAAGTAAAAAAAAAATGATTGCCTTATTATCAGATTTAAATCTATCCATACGAGTAACAGCTAGGTTAGCATTTGTATTACATGGTTGTTAGTAATAAACCAATCTTCAAAATCAAAGCCAAAATCCTTAACAAGATTTAAACATTTGTCTTTTCCCTTGTCTATTTCGACCATGAGTTGATAGTAATAAAAACAAAATGTCTCGTACATGTTATTAATCAACACGCTACGTAAAACACCAAATCCAAGTATCTTTATAATGCAATATTGTTAGGTATGCACATAAAAAAATTTTCATTTATTTTTATAATTTTAATTATCGGAACCAACACACTTTTATGATCAATACATGCACGCCGTATGTATTTCTTGATAATACTTCTAACACACTTCTAACGACTTTATACATATATTTGGCTTTCATTCTTTTGGCAATTTTGATCAAAAAGACAAATAACAACACTGGAGATGATAATTTTTGACATCATATGAATCAATGAATCTAACAGGTTGTGAACGGGTTTTGGTTAAAACTTCAAGTCCGGTCTATATTGAAAGCTGGTCGATTAGAATGACGTATTTAAAAGTTTTAGATGGGTTCAATCTTTTAAGGATAACATGTCTATTCTATTTTCAGTGGGTCAATTCTTTTAATTTATAAAACAAAATTCATTTTGTGAAGTCTAAGTTATATTTATAAACATAAAAATCAGTTGTACGTCAAGACTTGTGATTACTATTTGTAGAGTGTTTTGAGATTTTTATTTTCAAGTTAGATGGTCATAAAAACTATAGAAACATGTCTTATAATTTTTTTTTTTAAATAGTAGATTTGTGATTTATTTTTTCAAATTTATAGGAAAAAAAACAAGTAAAATAAAAATTAAAAAGAAAGACATGGACGTTTGAAGGACGTCGGTAGGTGAAGTGTCTCTATTTTGCCTGCACACAAACACAACACTTGTTCTTTTTATTTATTTATTTATTTATTTTTATTTTTATTTTATTTTCTTTCGAGTGTAGTAGTGCGCATATGCATATGCTTTACCCAAATCCGGACTAACTTCCGTCAACTTCTCCATCATTACCCAAATTCCAAGTTCCCCACTATCTCAATATTTTACTATTATTCTTATATTATATTTGGAGTTTGTATAAATGTTGCTATTTGTTAAGCATAAGATATATAAACGAAAGGGATGCTTTAAGGGTTACGCCGGATGTAGTTCTGTTACAAAAGTTTTGAGGTATTAGTTTTATATGGTACGAGTTTAAGTTTTGTTATAAATTTGTGATGTAAAATTAAGGTAGGATTAGTATGCATGTACAAGATTATCAATACATCTACAATCATTGCGTGATGCCATTTGACAATTTAATCTCTTAAATTTTAACTTAACATTATTGGTTCAAATTATTATATTTTGGATAAGTGTAGTTGGAAGAATTTTATAAAAATATACTCCTACTTTTAAATTACACTAAACTAATTTACATCATGTTTGAGTTTGAACTCAAAACCTCTTATCTAAACAGCAAAATATCTATTAACGGGGGTTGCCCCATATTCACTAATTAAAAAGATTACCTTCTTCAATCAAAATTTTATGTGAATACATAATTACTCATAGGCTAATAGATAAAATGACCAAGAAAAAATCAAAATACAACTCTTTCAAGTTATGTTAAATGAAAGTAAATTAAATATATAATATATACGCCAATAATCAAATAAATTAAGTTATCTAAATTAGTTATCTACAACTTGTTTTCTAATTATAACTATAATACTACGGTTAACAACTTCAGTATTTTTATGTGTAATGGACTAATGGAGAACTGGAGATTATATACATTTTGTGTAATTATATACAACTTGTTTTCTAATTATAAGTATAATACTACAGTCAGCAACTTTAGTATTTTTACGTATAATGGAGAATTGGAGATTACCTACATTTTGTGTAATTATATACAACTTGTTTTCTAAGTAATAACTATAGTACTACAGTTAACAACTTCAGTATTTTTATATGTAACAGAGATTATATACTTTTCGTGTTATAGATATTATACAATAAGGCTCTGTTTAAAACTTTTGTATGGAATGACTCGGTCAGAAGTATTAAAAATCTAGACTCGGTCATAAGCAAGGGAAAATGTGAGTCAGAAGCAAGGGAGAGTGTGAGTCAGAAGCAAGGGAAAGTGTTAGAAGGCGAGGATGGAAAATCAAACAGTCTGATCACTTACCTGATCAGCAGTCAGTTCTGACTGAATCGGATAAGCTGAAATCAAACATCCCCTGGGTGGTTATACTTCAAGTCTTCAAGAGGTGATGGGTTCAACCGTTGTCAACTAATAACCATTATTGTTTTAATTATTGTTTATTGTTATAACGATTATTATTTTTAATGGTATTTTAGCGTTGGCTTTCATTTTATTATTTATTAATTAATTAATTAAATTATTATTATTATTATTATTATATTATTATTATTATTATTATTATTATTATTATTCTTATTATTATTATTATTATTAGTATTATTATTATTATTATTATTATTATTATTATTATTATTATTATTATTATTATTATTATTATTATTATTATTATTATTATTATTATTATTATTATTTGTGTTTTGGCAACACAGAAATTTTTTTTGTATAATTATTGTTTAAAACTTAAAGAATTTATGTATACACAATTATGCACCCCAACAATCCTTAAAAACAAATGTCCTATTCTCACGGGTTCCTAACCCCCAATTAGGCAATTACCGTGACGTGGGCAGATCTTGACCGGCCACTTTTCCACATCCACCGTCGGATCAAAACCGCATGATTTCGTTAGGCGATTATTATGAAGAGATACTGGCGTGATTAAAGAAGATTTGCAGCCATTAATTAACAACCCAATTAAAAGCTCACCAGCCTTCCCAACATTCATCAGAAAAATAAAGAGCAAAAGATCGTACAATTATTTCACTTTACAGATAAAAGGACATCAGAATCTTCGTAGCGACAATATCAACATTCAACTGCCATTTTCCTTCTGCAAATCTTTTGTGTTTGTCAATTTCTAGGGTTTCGTTCTTCATCCTTAACATCTTTCATCTTAATTTTTCTAGTAAGGGGTAATCGAGTTTATATATCTGTCCAACCCTTCATCCTTAACTTCTTTCATCTTATTTTTTTCAAAACGTTAAATGTACGACTCTGTTTTGAAAAATTAATGTTTTTTAATCGGGTCTATCTATTTGTTTTCTATAGACGGGACCGCACCCCCAACCCTTCATCCTTAATATCTTTCATGTTAATTTTTCTGGAATGTTAATATATAACACTGTTTCGAAAAATAAATATTTTTTAATCGGGCATTTCTTATCTGTTTTCTATAGACGGGTCCGCACCCCCAACCCTTCATCCTTAATATCTTTCATGCTAATTTTCTGGAACGTTAAATGTACGTTCCTATTTCGAAGAATAAATGATTTTTAATCGGGCATATCTATCTGTTATCTAGCCGGGACCGCACCCCCAACCCTTCAGCCTTAACGTCTTTCATCTTAATTTTTCCATAACGTTAAATGTACGTCCATGTTTCATATAATAATTTTTTTTAATCGGGCCTATCTATCTCTTTCTTGACCGGGACCGCATCCCCAACCCTTCATCCTCAACGTCTTTCATCTTAATTTTTCCAGACGTTAAATCTACGACCCTGTTTCAAAAAATAAATGTCTTTTAATCGTGCCTTTATAACTGTTTTCTACTTGAAACCGCACCCCCGATCCTTAAAAAAAACTCACATATAAGAAAACTTTTGGTTCATTTATGATAAATTTTGCTCTGATTTGGTCCGATTTTCGAAGAAAATTAAACGCCCAAATGTGTGCGTGTGTTGTTGGTTTGATCAATCGCAATCGAATTGTGTTTTTGGTTTATATGCAATCGGTATCCACCACTGTAATTTCCGTGCGGATGGAATCAATTGACCGATGTCTAACGTACGCACTGTCATGGTGAGCGCAAGTTAGCGGTGTTGATTAAAGTACTAAATGGTAACCATTACTTTAAAAGATTGCCGGAAATCGGCAGTGTGTTGTCGGTGACGGAACAAAGATGACAAAATAACAATCAATTAAACAACATGTCCTTCCAAAATTAAAAAAAGTAAACAAATAATATTAAACTTTCGTATTATTTAAGAAGACGTTTAATATTTATTTTAAACAATCTTTGATCTACTCCACCATCTACTATTTGAAGGATTTAAACTCTCTCTCTGGTATAAAGAGTATATTTTTTCAATATAACTTTCACTTTGAGACAAGTATATTTATAATATAAGATGTAAAACATGTTCATACACAAAACGTTAAATCATGAATAACGAACTAAAAGTATGTAATGAAAAATGTATTTAAACTATTGAGTTTTCTTTATTCTGATTTGAAGACCCACTTTATAAAACAAAATTTTAATAACCGGAATAACCTAAAATACTGATTCACTCTGAATAGTTTTCGTACTTAAATATAATAAATCTTTTATTAATTGTATAAATATTTTTATACAAGACTTAAATTAGTTGATGGTTTTGTTAATACAGAATTTATACCAACTTTATTTTACCATCATTCAATACTAGTAAAATAAAATGACAAAATGGTCAAAATGATAATTATTCAAAAAAGGGATTACTATTTTTTTGTGTTGTATTTAAAAGGAGCATATTTCTCAAAATCTTTTTCCTAATATGAAGTAAACAATACAGAGTGAATTTTCCATTTTTACTCATTTAAAGTTAAATATGAAGGAATATGGAACAAAGGTTGGAGATAGACCTTAAATGGAGTGACACTCAGCCTTCGCATGAAGAAAATAATCATTCATAAATTTATAATTTCTTTATCATTTTGTTTAAATGATATGCAGTAAAGTTGAAGTAGTTAATGCTGAATGCAGGTTCTTCAGAAATAATGAAGTTCATTATATGTCATTTCTTAAATTTATATAGTCCCTTAAACTATTTAAATAAATATTTATTTTTGTTATATTATCATTTAAAAAAATTTTCTACTTCGCAAATCAAAAGCAAATAAGCCCATTATTCCTTACTAGGATACAACCCCGTGTATTACACAGATTGAATTGAAAAATATTAAATAATTATTAATGAATAATAAGAAACTGTAAAACATTATTTTGGTATAAGATATAACTGAAATTATGTATAAGTAGTTACTTGACTAATTGATAAAATATTTATATTATTTCTACAACTTTCGTTATAAAAATATATTGTTTTGATAAATATTTCATTTTTATCTATATTTTATTGTTTAAAGACTCTGGGTTTGTTTTGTAAAATTATTTTATATATAAAAAGAATGATTTTAAAATAATTTTATTATTAAAAAGTCTCGTTGTTTTATAAAAAAATCATAGTTTTAGAAAATTTTTGTTTTTGAAAACGTGTATTTTTTAATCAAAGTATTTAGTTTTTGTTTAATAAAAAATATCTTTTAATATTATTGATTTAATAAGAACTTATATTTATAATGTAGAGAGAAAAAATTGGAAATTAGTTATTTGATTTTTTAAGATGAAATAATTAGTTTAGGTGGGAAAATAATTGGGAGAATGAATATGGTAATGACATGTGTTAAAAAATGTAAAGGTTTATTAGTATAGATGTAGTTTTGTCTTCTTATAATGACTTAGTGATTGCTATCTAAATTATATAGAATTAAAACAAACAACTACTCTAGTAATTAAGACAGTATTTTGATGGTTAAGTGATAATTTTTTCAACTAAATACTGTGGAAAAAAAATATATAACTACTCAATCGGGCAGTAATTTTTATTCTTATTTTTATTTTTTTATCATTTAAAGGGGTATTTCTGAAGGAAAAGCGAATGGTAAGAATACTAATCCATCAAATTAGCAACTAATTAACAATGAGATTGAGTTATATGATAAAATTAAAGAAAATACCAGTATAAAAAATATAAGCGACATGTAAATTGTTAAATAGATTACAATATTTTTTATGGATCAGATCATCCACTAATTTCTAAAAGAACATTTATATTCGTTGTTCCTGTATTCTAGATTCTTTTCAAAAGAGAGATGCTTACACTAGTGGTGGGGGAATTAATGAATATTTTTAGCTTTAATTGAAGATTAAATAAGTTTATATCATCATTAGACAGAGTACTAAAACAGAAAATAAATGCAAAATGAAAAGCCCAGGGAACCTTCTCTTCTGCATCAAACACCTACAATTACAAACACCCTCCTTTTGCTCTCTACCTTTTTCCATCTTTAATCCTACCTACACTACAATCTCTATATTGCTTATTACTTCTTCTTCTTCTTCAACAGTCATCTGAAATTGATTTCTTGAATATTTCAAGTTTCACTCAGGATTTCATTGATGTCTGTGCCACTTGAACATGATTACATAGGTTTATCAGATGCTTCTTCACTGGAAAGAAGCTCTGAATCCTCAAATATATCATCTGATAATGCAAGCAACAATGTTTTTAACCTCAAAGCCACCGAACTCAGTCTTGGGTTGCCTGGTTTTGCCAAGAATTCTGAAGAAAATGCAACAAAATTTGGGCCTGTTATCAAGAACTACATGTCAGGAGCTAAAAGAGGGTTTTCTGATGTTAATTTTAGTGGGTCTGGCAAATGGGGTTTGAACAATGGGCCTGAAGCTGATACGTGTAAAGGGATTGATGGTGTTTTTGAGAAAAATCAAATTCAACAGTTGATTTCATCTTCTGATGTTAAGCCTGCTGAAGAGAAGAAGAAATCTCCTGTTGGTGAAAATGGCAGTGTACCTCCTTCTGCTAAGTAAGTGTTCTTAAATCATAGTTGGATATCCAAAATGCCTTATTTGCTGAAACAGGGTTAAATTCTCTTGTTTTATGACTGTTTTCTGGTTTCTTGAAAGTTATTTGTGCTTTAAGGCCTAATCTTGGAGAGCTTTACCTAAAGAAAGCTAAAATCTTGAGCTAATTTGTGTAATATTCTAATCTAACCTTCAAGAAAACCAGATTTTAGGTTTTGTCTTGAGAATTTGTTCTGTTTATCCTGTGTTTTGACCTGGTATTTATCATGAATTTGTTCTTTTACTGAAATTAGGGTTTGTTCTTCTATTAATATGCTTGTTTTCTTGTTTCTTAAAAGTTATACGTGCTTAAAGCCCTACTTTCAGAAACCTTTTTCAAACAAAAGCTAAAATCTTGATCTTATTTCTATCCTTTTGTCTATGATCTTAATAAAAGCATGTTCTGATGTTCACTGAATTAGAGTTTGATTTTCTGCACATATGCAGGTTTTTTTGTTCCTTGAAAGTTATATATGCGTAAAGCCCTAATTTCGGAAAACCTTAGCTAAAAAAAGTTATAATAATGAGTTGATTCTTATTATAATCTATAGCACTCTTTAAGAAAACAAGATTTTGGCTTTCTTGTGTGAAATTTGTGCTGTTAATCTTGTGGTTTGACTTTTGACCTGGTCAAGATTGTGTGAATTGTTTTCAAGAACAGTTCTTTTGGGTTATGTAACAGGGCACAGGTGGTTGGATGGCCACCAATTAGATCTTTCCGCAAGAACACGATGGCCACCAATTTGTCGAAGAGTGGTGATGTGGCAGAGGGAAATTTGGGATCTGGAGGGTGTCTTTATGTAAAGGTGAGCATGGATGGTGCTCCATATTTAAGGAAGATTGATCTCAAGATTTACCATAACTATGCAGAACTTTCAAAGGCTCTTGAGAAAATGTTCAGTTGCTTTACTCTTGGTATGCTAGCTTTATTTACCCTCTTTTATGCGATAAATTTGTTGAATTTTGTAAATTTCTTGATGGGTTTTGACATGGTTATTTAGGTCGATGTAATTCTAATGGAGTTAAAGGGAAAGAAGGGCTTTCTGAAAGTAACTTAAAAGATCTTCTTCATGGCTCTGAATGTGTGCTAACATATGAAGATAAAGATGGTGACTGGATGCTTGTTGGTGATGTTCCTTGGGAGTGAGTTCTTCTTAATTTAAAAGCCTTAATCATTTATGTTTTTCGGTTAATGTGGTCATTTTATCAACTAAGGTCTAAAACTTCTGTTCTTTGCAGGATGTTTATAGACTCATGCAAGAGATTGAGGATAATGAAAGGCTCCGAAGCAATCGGCTTAGGTATGCAAACTTCTTACGACTTTCATGCCAATGTCCTATTTCGGTTTTCAAGATTTTTCATGTAGTTTTTGAATGTTGGATTTATAACAAGAGTGATTGAATAGTGATTATGTTTATTATGCAGCCCCAAGTTCGACGGACAAGTGCAAGAACAGAAACTAAGCACAAGTTCCCAATTTTAACACTGAAAGAGGCATCCGATGAAAACACCGAAAAAGGGTTAATATAGTTGCTTCTATAATTTTGAATTGTAGTTTTTATTGTGTATGTTCATGAGTTCATCCATGGTAGAATGTTTCCTGAAGGCAAAAGTCATAACTGGAAAGAAACATCCAGTTTGTGGTAATCCTGTTGTGATCCACTTGACATTTGTTAATGTAAATGGCTTTGTTCTCCATCATTTGTTTGACTTTTCAGTTAAGCATGCACATCTTTACTAAAAATAGTGGACACCATTAGGAGGAACAGGTAGAAACATGTAATTTCAATGTAGGTTGAAATGGGTTGGCTTAACACGCAAACATTTTTTTAATCATATTTTCTTGATTTTATTTTATAAATAACGTGTTATATTAATGTAGAGTGAAAACAAAAAAAAAAAAAAAAAAAAAAGTTAACGGTGCATGAAATTGGGATTTATTTTAAAACAACTCTTAATTTATTACTATTAACCATTTATATTTGTATGTTATAGAATTTGAAATTGTAACCTTTTATATATAAAGGGAAGAGTAGAAATATAAATAAAGTGAAATTGAGAAAACTGTTAAACTTATTTTAAGTTATTGGTAGGTTAATATCTATGATTTTATTTTTTTTTAAATAAAAAAATATGGTTTGTACTTGGGTGAGATCTCTTCTAACATCATCAAGAACCATTAATCTTAACCAACCAATGTTCCCTAGACGACAATCTTAACTTCTATCTTTGACATTAATCTAACCAACCAATGTTCCCTAGACGACAATCTTAACTTCTATCTTTGACCGATGAAATTGGAGTCTGCATCGAACAGGTTTGACAGTTGGGCCAAATCTAACCCATCAAGACCATTTTTTGCATTACGTAAGGGACTCCATAACTTCACTTGTAGACTAAGTTACGCTTATTTTAAATTTGACTCTTTTTTGTCATGTTTTCCTTTGTCTTATCGGTCTAGGCAAGAATTCGCAAAATCCTCCATCAACAACAATATTATTCTAAATAAAATCTAATACTGATATGTTTTGCTTTTGTATTAAATCCTTTGGTTTAAGTCAATTGTGTTAGATATGAAACATGAATGAATTTGGTTAATATTACCTTTTTAAACATTATCAAAGTTAGAATTCAACCATTTAATGTTGAAACAATCTCCTAAAGTTACTAGGCCAGTGTGCAACTGTGGTGTGGGGTTGTTTAGCAGCCTACATGCATTAGAAATTTGACTATTGGTCGGTATCTTTGTCCATTTGTTCCCCTACTGCTTTCCATTTTTAACCAGACCAGCTTTGAATTCTCACCCTATACCTTTCATGTTGACTTACAGCTTTGACCTATGTAGATGTGTCAAAATTGAATGAAGAGCCAAAATAGTCTCACCTAAACACATTTTGTCCAAACTTCAAATTTTTTACGGAGATTATGTAATTTTCTAGTTGTGACTTTTTTTTCTAAAAGGGTTGGATGTGCGGTCTCGGCGGAAACATGAATAGGTGTGCTCGATTAAGATAACACCTATACTCCGAAACAGGGTCGTATATTTTCCGTTAAAAAAAATGTAGTTTTTTAATTTTAAGATTATTAATGCTTTAAGCATTTAAAATACCTCACTAGTGATTCTCAACTCAGTGCTTCTTTTTGTATGTATGACATGTTAGAAAGAAAACATATCAACACATAAAACATGGAGACATAATAAAGAATAAGCCAATTTATACAAGAAAAGTAGGTTATCCCGTTACTAAGAGGTAAAGTAAACATATATCAAACGAAAATACTAATTGCTATCTAGATCGTTAAAGATCGTGACATACACAAGAACAACATAAAGAAATTTGTTCAAAAACACAAAGCTACCTATGTTTGTTTTGAAGATATCTAAACATACACCATTTGAGCATACATAGTTACCATGTAGATTCAAAACTCAAATCTTGATAAACCAAATCTTCAAAACTATATTTTCTACAATAGAACTTGTTGCATGTACTGGATATATCATAACTTGTAGTGACAAAAGAAATTAGATTCAGTGCTGACTAATTAGAAATTTAACAACATTTCAAGTGGTTGTGGGTAGGTTACATGGGTCATATACCCTTAGGAAGTGCGGTTAAGGATTAGTACCCTATTTGCACTTATGATAAGAAGGTGTATTCTGATAATCGAGTTATGTGGAGAAACAGTCTACGAGAGATTTTACATTTTAGGTGAGTAATACATACTCCTGTAAGTATGTGTTATGCATGTCGTTAATGTATGGGCAACTCATCTAAGGTATAATATCATAATGAAATATGAACATACATGGTTATGCAATTGTGTGATACAAATATCCAAAAGATTTTAAGTGAGATAATTGTTAAACTCAGATGAGATACTCCTAGTTCAACATGAGATCACATGGGAGTTTCACGATCTATGATGCATAGGATGTTGAATCAGCTGACAGTTTTCTGGTTCAACACAAGATCACATGTGAAATTCATTATGTGCGTAAGTATTGGTCTCTAGTTATATTTTCTTAATTGGTCCATTACAAAATTTGTGATTTTGAATCATTTGAGAGTTTCGTGATTCAAAGGGTTATGTCAATATGGGTTTATGTAGCATGTAACTAAAGATTGTACAGTCATTTAACGAAAGTTAATCTATGGATATGCATATTGCTTCAAATGATTTGCTAAACCTAAAAGGCTGAGATGAATCACATCCTTAGGAAAATAGAGTCAAATATTGTAAATATTTAACGGGGATAAATAAACATGGGAGTTTTATAAATATGTTCAAAGTAGAACTTTTGGACCTGGTCGTATTTAAATACGCCAATAATTTGATAAAAGTTGGTGTTTAAATATGCAAGTGTTACATGTCGGGTGGCCGGTGATTTAGACTATGGTGATCTGGACGTGGGAACACCATGCTAGCAATGGGTGGTGCCATGACGAAGAGACCCTGCTATGATGAAGGCCTTTATCTCTCTTTAATGCATTAAAAAAAAGTAATGTAAAACTTAAATATTTTCATGATTAAAAGATAGAATAAAAGTAGAAGAGGGTGATGAATATATGATGTTAAGGTGACACAATAAATGAGAGGTACACACGCACAACTGGCCCCGAGCAAGGGCGGGCTAGACAACCGTTCAGGCCCCAGTAGCTCAGGTGCCCAAAAGATTTTAATATTTTGTTTTTCAAATATATATATATAGTGGTTATAGCAAGTTTAACCATATTATCTTTTAGCCCAAATACAATTCTTGGGGCTCATTATTTCTAATAAACTTATTAGTTATAACTCATTTTCATCAAACCAACTAAAAGCCCATTTCCTAAAAACCCAAATTTCAATTCTAGGTCAACAAGGGATAAAAGGATAAAAGAATTTAATTTAGTCAAGCGCTAACAACGAAGTTGAATAGAAAGATTTATACGTTAGCTATTACGTTATTTATTCTATTACTATATTTTGTTACGTTTATTACTAAAATGTTTGTTTTCATTAAAAAATATTAGTTTATATAAATGAATTCGTTAGGGCTTAAAGGCCTTTATTTTCAACTCGTCCAGGGCACTGAAATTATCAGGACCGATCCTGTACGCAAGCTTACGTTGTTTCTACCTTGCCTTCGGATAATTGGATGTTCTTTCTCTTTGACCAAAGTTAGATATATCAACTTTTATTTACCACAAATCTATCTTTGCAAAAATGACCCAAAGGTCCCTCTACTTACATCCATCCTTATTTAGTCACAAATCCATCCTCAATCTTTTACCAGTGTATTTTCAAATGATAATAATCACATATAAATAAAGCATATTAGCTCCTTAAAAATAATTCTCTTCATTTTTTTTTTCTATATAATATTAAGAAATTGCATCAGGAATTACACAATGTTACAATTTGCATTGGAATACCCAACAATAGAACCATTCTTGGAATAATATGCATATACAACCCCAAAATGAGCCCAAATGATATCATTGTACACAATGGGCCATGAATGGACTTGATGCATGCAAATTTTAATGTGGCTATGAGTTCGGTATTTTATTTAATGACTTGACTTCTATAAGTTATCCTGGTCATTGCTAGCTCTTACTATTCTTCAGCTTGTCGGCACCGACCGAAGCTTCAAATCCGATCAATCGGTCCAGTCTGAAGCAAAGCAAGGTAAACCAGATCATATCAACAAGTCACATTTGATAGCAAATCATCGATCAAATAGATACCAAACCTGTAAGATCAGTTTTTATCATTCAACTTATGTTTCTTTCGTTTTTGTTCGATAAGTTGAATTTTTGGAGATCTAGTTTAATAGTTGTAAATGTGAGTTTTGATTTTTTATTCAAGCATGAGATTAGAAAACATTAAAATTCTTCTTTGGAGATCTAGTTTAATAGTATTTCCGGTTATGAAAGTTTTGATAGCATATAGTTTTGCTAGTTTTTGCATGTGATCTTTGTAAGATCAAAGCAATTGATTTGTGATTTAGTATGCGCTTTGCAAATTCATTTTAAGTATTTGTGATGAGGGGTGTGCAAATCCATATATTTTATATAAGTAATTGTGATGATGAGTGATTTGTACACTACTAAAATTTATTTGATACATCACCGAGTAAATTTTGTTGGTCTACAAATCATATCTCATCTGTGATCTTATAAGATTGATGAAAATCATTGTGTGATTCACATTATATATATGTTTTCCACTTCTCATTATCTAATGGCATATTTGGGCATTCATTGATCATCTTAGCTAGTTACTAATTAAATGTTAATTTGGTCACGTGTCACATATGTTTTTTAATTTCATTTTAAATTCTAAACAATTAATTTGATTAAGTGCATATATATTTTAGAAAAAAAAATAGTGTTTTATATTTTGACCATTAATCAATTTAAGAAAACAACTTAAGCCTTAATTAAGAACAAGTTTTCAATTAACCGTGTTTATATCATGGCCACTTAACTAGTCTCTACGTTCCTTTGTATGTTTTATGACTGCAGATACATATAGCATCTTTGGTGTTAACAGTTGTAACCTTTGTTGAGGTCAATTTTCACCTTTTTTACTTGTGAATGGTTGGTCGAGTATGTTTTATCGTTAAGAGGCTAATGTTATGTGACTAACCACCGATAAAATAAGAAATGTAGCTTTTTCTTAAACAACATTTCCTAGGTTTTATAAAATAAATACATCACAACTTGCACTTTGCAAAATTTATACCCTTCTATGTAGAGTTATATGTATATATATCAACTTCTCGCCTCTGACCGGTTTTAATCCTTAATCCTTGTCAAATTCTCCATTAGTTTTTTTACATGTTAAAAATAGGAGCATTAATTTGGCATTTAACAGCATGTTTGTTTTTTCTTTCTTGCTAGAGTATTAAGATGATGCCAGAAAGGTACTCCTCTTGGCAAAGATTTCTAAACAGCAACAACTATATACTCGACCCACAAGATACGATATCAAGATTACCCGAAGGTGTAATTCACCATATTACTTCGTTCCTTCCATCAGAAGATAAAGATCAACTTCGGCTCCTTTCGAGAAAATGGAGGCTAATTATTTCGCAATCACAAAAGGTTCTCCAACTCTCTAGGCGCAGACTAGACGCGCAACAACTTTTGACAGTTTTTCAATATTACTTCCCCTCTATTGAGATCTTTGAACTAGTACGATGCTCGGGTATAACAGATCTAAATGTCGTAAATAACAAACTAAGGCATGTTATGTTGATCGAGTGTGAAAATTTAGAAAAAGTAAATTTGACAGCACCAGCTCTTGAAGTTTTTGGATGCATTGGTTCTTTTCACAAGCCATGCATAGTCAAGTTGGATACCACAACAAATCTTACACAATTGCATCTACTCGGAGCCAAAATCGACGAAACAACATTTTCAGATTGTGACACTACATTTCCGGTGCTGACACATATGACTCTTGGTGGTTCTCATGATATGCCAGATAGTCTAAGTATATCAAGCCGTTCATTGAAAGCCATATGTTTCATTGAACTCAAGAAGCCAGTGGATATCACCATGGATGCACCGGCACTAGATCATGTCCAGTATAAAGGTGATCTAGTTGCTACTTTTTCAAACACAAACATTCCTTGTGTCAAGAGAGCTACAATTGAGCTGGACCCTGGTTCAAACCATGAGCCTAATGGTTTGTGGTTTCAAAAACTGGTTCTTATGATTCATGTTTTCAAGCCTACTCACATGTTGTTTCTCAAATCTACTTTGGACAAGGTATGATCTCCATCTATATAGTTTTGTGAAGCATGCATATATATATATATATAGATGTAAACTTACACTTTGAGTATTCATATTTCAATATAGAGTGTTATAATCCCAGAAGAAATCAGAAGAAGCCTTTCGCCTCCGATTAGAGGACCCAAGAAAGTAATGGTTGAGTTGGATAATCCGCCTACCAATGATGTGGATGTTATAGATACTATGCTATGGATTTCTCCACGCGCTAAGTATGTATCAATCTTCAGTGAAAATAAGATCAAATATGTTCGGGTATGAATATGATCCGATTTCTAGCTTTTATATTAGTTAAATAAGTACCTATTATGAAGTTAACTTATATATGCATATATCTTTGTTTTGATATCATAGTTGAGACATGGTGAAATCATGGGTGAGCAACTCCATTCATGTTGCGCCTCTTATCCTACAAGATGTTGGCGCCATACGTTGGTGGAGTATAATTTGGGCGTTCTTGACGTTAATTGTCGATTGAATCTGTCATGTTATTTCAAGGAAAATCTTGCAAGGGTAGGGCGTCATGCTATCCAAGGACGCTTTTTGAGTTGAAGATACTCTTACGTAGATCTTCGTGTTTTTTTCGAACTAAATAATGTTACAAAGTGGTTTGTTAAATCAATTACTTTATAAACCCATTTAGAGATGCTTAATTTCAAGGTTTATCTTGCATTGTTCATTAGTTTTCAACTGATCTTAAAGTTATATTTCAAATTGGTTATCAGAGATCATGTGTTTGATTGAATGTTAACGACATGTGATACAACCTATAGTGTTTTTGTCAAATATTGAAAAGAAAAAAAGTGCCTTACAATGTATTTATATTTGTAAAAAAACCTAGATTTACATAATTGGTCGGCATGTGGGCTCAATACTAATAAACATTAGTTTATGTTCAAATACTCCCCCAGTAGTCAAAACGCAAGGAGATTCGTAACTCAGATTAAAAAATAATAAAGAGCATATAAATAAAAACAATATAATAACAGTTTTTAATCTTAGTCCATAACTTTTACGTCAAAAATTCTGCCAAAAGTCCACAATTTGGTTGATTTTACCAACAAAAAATTTCAAATGTCAGTGATCGTCCTGCACGAGGCGCGCAAGTGGCGGAGGGTGAACAAAGAAGGACCGTAGTCCTACAAAATCATGATGGCACTGTGACGACAAGAAGTGACGTGGCGGAGGACCGTAGTCTTACAAAGGAGTGCCTGAGCGTGACGCTGCTAGTAGTCAACATGTGGCATGATGAATGAGCAGAATCAAAAAGTCTATCTATAACCTCTTTAGATACTCTACGCTGTGATTAGACACAAGTCCAACGAAAAAACCATCACAACAAAATGACGCTAGACACGACCACAAGCTCTGATCAACGGAGATGCGTTGTGGCGTTTAGGAACAGTGGCCAAAATCTTGAATCCAAACCAGGAATATATTAGAACAAACTAAAAATATGAAACATGATCAATAAACTAAAAAAAAACTAGACTAACAATCAACACATGTTACCTCAGGTCCTAAAGGGTTTCATTTTGTGCAACAATTCTTTCATCATAACCTATACGTCATTATATTATCTATAGGTTATTATATATTTATATGGTTAATGAGATAGGAATGTGAAACCTGGGATGACTACCCAACAAAAATAGGGGTGTCATCGTTTGATACATTGAAATTGTGCTCCAATTAGTAGAGGTGTTAAAAAACCAATTCGACCCAAACGGGTTTCAAACCGTCTCGATCCATTGGGTTACCAAGTAGGTCGGCCCCCTAATTAAGACACCAACCTGGTTTCCAAACCCGTTCTCCCCTCAAACCGGTTTACAGACCAGGGCATTTGTATAAATATCAAAATTCACAATTCATGCAGAACTCACGACTCAACGACGAAGCAATTAAAATATAATTTAGTGAGAAAAAAAATGTTATTTTTTTATATATATCATTTTTCATGTTTAAGTATTCCATAAAAAAAAGAGAATTTTAGTTATTTGTAAACTGAACCGATTTTGGCCGGCCAAATGGGTTGAGAAACCGGTCCAAATCGGTTTTAACAAGTTCAGTTTACCTCTCATGAAAACCGGTCCTAAACCAAACCGGTTTAACGAAACCGGATAGAATCACACACTGTTAAAACAAGTTCGGTTTCCAACTCGAACCGGTTTGGTATAAAAAACCGCTAATTTGTCCACCTCTACAACTAAATAACAACTAAATAGTTAATTACTCCAAGTTGAGATGTTCAAAGTACGATAATAATAACTTCAAGTTGAGGATCTCAATTTTGAAATCATTCAAACCCTCTTTAACGACTTTACTAAAACAAATCTACGCTATCCGAGTATCTCTCACTCAATCGCAACACGTCCAACCTTCTTTAGATTTTCCTTGATATATGTATCCATTTTCATCTTGAGCTCATCCCGAGTATGTTCTAATGCATACTCTTTCACCGAATGGCGCCAACATTTTAAAGTATGTGAGGCGCAGAAGCTGCAAGAATTAGCATATGTTCCTGCTGACACTTCATGATGGTCCAACTGTCACCACAATTAAACAAAGAGAAGGAAGATTACAACATTTAACATAAATTTCATGAAGGACACTAACTACTTGTTTTCAAGCCAATTTTATAATGTAATTTGTGACATCACATGCTTGGGGCCCCCTAAAAATAAGGGCCCTCTAATTTTAAAAGAAATTATAGCGGGTTTAGTATTTTATGGGTTAATGGAATTTTAAAACGAGAATAATATTTGATAGTAAAATTTTGATTATTTGATATGTTATTGAAGATACACAGCCACACAAGTCACAAAGCAAACAACACCTATCTAAGTTCCTTCCTCTTCAATCTGATCGATATCGGCTGGCCCTTTTTTACCTCTTTTTTGTTCAAAGAAATGAACTATCAAGTACTCACAGTTAGTATTATCAAATTTTCTTTGATTTATTGCTTTTGTTCAAAAAATTTGATTAGATTGCGTTTTACAAAAAGGGCATCATTCTTTTAGTTTGATTGGGGCCTTAGAAAACGTTAAGCTGGTCCTGCTTGTTTTAGAGACTATAAACGCATATGATACCTCTAGAATAAACTCCGATCTGGGATTTTCAATTCTCAGATTGTTAACACGAGGAGAAATCCAAAGCATTGCATCTGTAAGATCAACAACATTGCTTGATCTGGAGCTTGTCCGTACTTTCACTGAAAGGCGTCCATCAAATGGAGGAACAAATGTCTTTCTTAGTCCTTTTGGAACCATGATATTCTACATTGTAGCATGAAAACAAATATACAACAGTAAGCTGTATTAAATATATATAAATGTATAAATAAAATCAATCAACATGTGTTTAATTTCCAATCATACCTTGTCAGATTTAGTATGAAACTCCAACATTTTAATATGCTTCAGACAATTAAGCATATTAATTAGTCTACTGAACCATTTTTCATCGCGCTTTTGGTACTGACACGGTTTTAGCTCAATTCTAGCAGATGAAAGATTGGGAAAGTTCATATTTTCAAAGGGGATTATCATACTGCCACAGTACTCAAATATACGTAGGTTCGGGGCATCGATGGTGATAGGATTCCTTAACCTCGACAAAGATAATTTTGTAAGAGTACTACTTGATATACTTATACTTCCACTCGTATCACATCCGTTTAGACTCAAAGTCTGAAGAACTGGAAAAGTTAAGTTGCAGTCCATGTGATTAATTGCAACCCCTTTTAATCTCACAACCTTCATTTGTTTGCAAATACCAAAATCGATTCTGCACGGCCTGAGTACACTAGTTCCATAAAAGCGAAAACTTTTAAGAAATGGTGTCTTGAGCTCTAAATGCTTTAAGCTTCCACAAAAGTAGAAGCTAACATTTCTTAGTTTGTAATTCACAAGTTTCAGTTCTTTCGTCCCTGAACATTTTCTTAGAGTAAGAAACTCAACTGAGTGAAAGTCATCATTCAAAATCTTTGACAATTCCAGCTTATCATTCAATCTGCACCCGGTTAGCGAGAGTGTGTTTTGGTTTTGTCCGTCGAGTCGTCTCCATTTTCTTGACAGAAAACCAAAATAATCTGTATCATCTGAATTTTGAAGGAAAGAAATTATGTGGTGAAGTATAGTTTCTGGCAATCTGGAGATTGTATCGTTAGGATCAATAATTATCCTATGTTTGTTGTCTAAGAATCTTTCCCAAGAACACCTTCTTGAATGTCTTCTCATTTCGATCCTTTGTTGGAGGTTTACCTACACATGCATAAAGATCAATAAAGCAGTAAACTTTTGCATGCTTATATAGTTATATATTTGCTAGATTAATTAGCAATTTAGCGTTGAGCAGATCTATATAAAGCAAGATAGCATTCAGTTTATATCATGTACAGTACTCTTAGTAGGGTTGTAAAGAAACTGATGGAGGCAATTTTGAATATTTGCAAACTATGGAACACAAAGAGAAAATGAAGAAACATGAACAGTTTGTTCATTTTATGTACAAACTTTTGATAATTTGTTCTTTTACTTAATTCGTTGCTGGTGGGTTTTTTTCGTTATATTCGACTATATTAATAACTAAAATAATTAAAAGAGTGTGAATTTAAAATCTTTAGAAGCTCTAATGCATTATTTGTTTAGATTGCCTATGAACTTGTTTAAAGTTAAGGTTTTAATTGAATCATTTTTTTTTCAGATTATGGATGTTTTGTATGTCTAAATGAAAACTATCACAAATAAGGTAAAACAGAAGAGCATCTAACCAAAACTAGGTGGGAAGTTTTATGAACATTGTTCTCTAGATATGATGAAAATAATATTAGAAATTTTCAATCAAATCTTATTTCCAATGCACTTACAAGATAATTGTAAATTGATTATATTCTTCATCATGTTTTCATCTTATGTAAACACACCTTTCAGACAAGATATTATATGATCTAAAGTTATATGAATTCATTTTATATATTGATCTCATAAGTAAGATCACAAACTCATGAAGATCACCAGGATTAGATAGCATGATCACATATTCATTTTATTGATCTCAAAGTCGGAAATTTGGATTTTTTGCTATGAAGTTGCACTTACATTCTTACTTTCTCAAGTGAAAAAGATATAGAATACACATAGATCAGTTGCTTATAACCTAGAATGCTATAAGAATACAATGACATTAATCACTAGTACCATAAATCAATTTCCAAATGGAAAACAGTTTGGGTTTATGATGACTGATCTTACCAGGAAAGAAATTAACACCGGGAGACAATAACTTTGATGATTTGCTAACACTCAACAAACTATGAAAATACTTGACTTACTGCGATCTCCTTAAAACGATGTACCTCCAAACTTGATTCTAGGGTTATGACAACAGCTAACCTAAATGTAGCTTCTTCCCCAAAATTGACGTTAATCATAAACACCGTAAATCAATTACCAATCGAAAAACAAAGTTCAAATTTATGATGACTGATTTTACCAGGCAAGAAATTAACATTGCGAGACTATAACACATGAAACTTCTTGACTTATCGTGATCTCTTTAAAATGGTGTTCCCCCAAACTTGATTCTAGGGTTTTTTAATCATGACTACCATAAATCAATTACCAAATGGAAAACAAAGTTTGGATTTATGATGACTTACTAGGCAAGAAATTAACAACGCGAGACTACAACTTTGATGATTTGCTAACACTCAACGGAGCGTGAAACTTCTTGACTTATTGTGATTTCCTTAAAACGGTGTTCCCCCAAACTTGATTCTAGGGTTTTGATAAAAGCTAACCTGAATATATCTTCTTCCCCCAATTTTAAATACAATACAAGATCCAAAACCCGGATACCCGATCCAAATCAAATTTCAATTCAAAAACACCCTTATTTAGTAGTAATACAATCTTTAGCTTATTCATTAAAGATCATATCTATGTAAATTTAATGTTGATGGTTAAAACATATTTCAACAAGTTATGAAACTTATTTCATGCTTATAAATGTTTTCCTCTAGCATAAAGTTAAGATAGATTTTTGGCAAATGTAAGAGGAGGCATCTCATACCAAACAACTAGATTCAGAACATACACCATTTGAGTATTGCAATTACTATGTAGATTCAAAACTCAAATCTTGATAAATAAGTCTTTAAAACAATGCAAACCATCCATTTTCTACAATGGAGCTTGGCACACAAGCTGGATCATATCATAACTTAATTGCCTGATAAGTGACAGACGTGCTACAGTCATCTGCACATGATGAGACTTTTAGTGACTAAATAGAACATGCATAGATTCAGTGCTGACTAATCCAGAATTAAACAACATTTTAAGTGGTTACAAGTAGGATATATACACGGGTGCACCCTTGGAAATATATGTGCTATGCATGTTGTTTGGTTACGTGTAACTCAACTATGGTGTTGATTTAAAAAGAAATATGAACATACATGGTTATGAAATTGTGTGATACAAATATTCAAAAAAATTTAAGTGAGATATATTTAATATTTTCAAAACTAGACTGGAGAGCGAATTGAACCAATCGTCTTAAAGGTTCACTAGTCGGATCGGTCAAACTGAATTTAAGAACCGGATGATGTCATATATTTATATATAAAAAGTTAATATTTTTAATATATATCTAGTTTAAAAACAAAGTATGGAAATAGTATATGTTTTAAGCTGAGAGTTACGATAGTTTCGGAGAGGTTATTGGCAATTGGTAAATCACCAGTTGTCCCATATTATACCATTCATACTTCTTTTATTTTACCCACATAATCCACCTTCGGATCTCTTCATGTAACCGCCTAAACAAGCTCTAATGTATATACAAACAAATGGACGCTAGGATACCTACACTGATAAACGATGGTTGATGGAGCCCGTGAACAACACCATGACAAAGCCTGTGTTGTTACCACAGTTTGCGATTACAGTACCGTTGCTGTTGCTCTAGTCGAATTTGGCCAAGCTGTCACCACACGACCGGAGCCGTAGGTAATTACTGTTCTTTGTTCGATTTAAACACCATGAAAGTTGTCCCATATCTTCAAGGTGACGATCCCAACTTTAACTTAAAAATATGAACTTATAGACTAGAAATTTATTTTTCTTTTGGGTTAACACATTGGCAGATCCAGGAATTTGTTTCCATGGAGTCACTGATTTTATATACGCCAGTTTTATTAAAGCGGACATAAAAATTTCCGGATTAAATCGAGCCGGTCGGGTCAATAAATAAAAAATATTAAAAGCTAAATTACTTAGAGGTAAATACCAGTTATATTTTTTTTCTTCTTCAAATATTGTGATATCACTATTCCAATCTTTTGGATAAACAATTCTTTTACTTCAATTTAAGTTCATCTTTTTTTTCAATATTAAAAATCAAATGAATTCACCGTCCAAAAAACAGTGTTGTTACTCGTAAAAGCCATGCATATATCTCTATATACTTGCGAAAATTTACTGTATTCATGTGACTTCGATGCCATCAACATAAGTCCGTCCCTGGGTGAACAGTTGTTTGACGATTTGTTATTTATTAATTGGTTATCTGTCCACCATTAGTCTTGAATCTTGAATCTTGATATTATTTTCTTGTAGCTTAGCTTTGATTATGGGGTTTAGGGATGGGGATCGATTTACAGATACACAACGAGACCAACCGTTGGGCAACGATACAATCTCCGGCTACAGTTACACCACAGGTGACAGGAACCATGATCCTTTGATCACTACTCGAATGCCAAAACGAGTGAGCTAGGATCCAAGAAGATTCACAAGATGAATCTGAGAGATTATCTTTAATAGCCAAAAAAGGCCAGGAAAAAACTGAGATAATCTTTAGTAAAGTCGTTAAAGAGGGTTTTAAAAGAAACTAACAACTTTGACTAGCAACATAAAGAAAAGTAATTGGAATAAAATAAAAGAAAATAATAAATAGCAACATATTAAAATAAAAAGGTTGGGGTCATTGTGTTTGCATGCGTTTACGTGAGCCCCTGTGTTGCATGGGAAGTGGCAATCCGATTCACTAGAAAACCCGATGAAGTGACTGTTGGAGTATTCGTTGGATTCGGGTCGTAATCAGTTAGGGTTATTTTTTAATCGAGTATCTCTTATTTTCTGTGAAGCTATAAAAAACAGCTGCTCATGAGTTTCTTCTAAATTTGCAGCCATATTGTCTCCATGTTGGAGTTAAAAACAAGAAAGAAAACTATTGGTTGCAACCAGTGTTATAGAATTGAAGCATGAAATGTTAAGTGTTCATTGTGAATGATGTTTTAGTTCTAAATGGTATATACGTGTTAGTCGTGGTGATTAACTAAAGGTCAAGCCCTACAAATAAACGACCTATTCTATCTAAGGCGTACTCATCCACCAGACGAGCATAAAACTCGTTTATTTGATCATATGCTCTTATTTGCTATGTTTTCTCTTATCTGTTTCCAACAAAATAACTAATTACTCCAAGTTAAGATGTTCAAAGTATGATAATAATAATAACTTCAAGTTGAGGATCTCAGTTTTGAAATCATTCAAACCCTCTTTAACGACTTTACTAAACAACTCTACCATTCGAATATCTCTCGTTCAATAGCAACACGTCCAACCTTCTTTAGATTTTTCTTGATATATGACACCATTTCCATCTTGAGCTCATCCCAACTATGTTCTACTGCATACTTAATCACCGAATGGCGCCAACATTTTAAAGTATGTGAGGTGCAGAAGCTGCAAGAATTGTCATGTGTTTCTGATAATAATTCCTGATGGTCCAACTGTCACCACAATTAAACAAAGAGAAGGAAGATTACAACATTTAACATAAATTTCATGAAGGACACTAGCTACTTGTTTTAGAGACTATAAACGCGTATAATACCTCTAGAATAAAATCCCATTTGTGATTTTCAATTCTCAGATAGCCGACACGAGGTGAAATCCAAAGCATGGCATCTGTAAAATCAACAATATTGCTTGATCTAGAGCTTGTCCATACTTGCATTGAAAGGTATCCATCAAATGGAGGAACAAGTGTTTTTCTAAGTACTTCTGGAACCATGATATTCTACATTGTAGCATGAATTGAAAGCAAATGTATAATAGTAAGCTGTATTAAATAAATATAAATGTACAAATAAAATCAATCAACATGTGTAAAATTTCCAATCATACCTTGTCAGAATTAGTATGAAACTCCAACCATTTAGTATGCTTCAGACAATTAAGCATATTAATTAGTCTACTGAACCATTCTTCATCGCGCTTTTGGTACTGACAAGGGTTTAACTCAATTCTAGCAGATGAAAGATTGGGGATATTCATGTTTTCAAAGGGGATTATCATACTGCCACAGTACTCAAGAGTATCTAGGTTCGGGGCATCAATGGTGATAGGATTCCTTAACCTCGACAAATATAATTCTTCAAGAGTAATACTTGATATGCTTATACTTCCACTCATATCACATCCATTTAGACTCAAAGTCTGAAGAACTGGAAAAGTTATGTTGCAGTCCATGTGATTAATAGCAACCCCTTCTAACATCACAATCTTCAGTGCTTCGCAAATACCAAAATCGATTCTGCATGGCCTGAGTGCTCTAGTTCCATGAAAGCAAAAACTTTCAAGAAATGGTGTCCTTAGCTCAAGATGCTTCAAACTTCCACAAAGGTAGAAGTTAACACTTGTTAATTTGTAATTCACAAGCTTCAGTTCTTTAGTTCCTGAACATTTTCTTAGACTAAGAACCTCAACTGAGTGGAAGTCATCATTCAAAATCTTTGACAATTCCATCTCATCATTCAATCTGCACCCGCTTAGCGAGAGTGCTTTTTGGTTCTGTGCGTCGAGTCGTCTCCATAATCTGGACAGAAAACCAACATGAAGTTTATCTGAATTTTGAAGGAAAGAAATTATCTGGTTAAGTACAGTTTCTGGCAATCTGGAGATGGTATCATTAGGATCAATAATTATCCTATGTTTGTTGTCTAGGAATCTTTCCCAAGAACTCCTTCTTGATCTTAATCTCATTTGGATCCTTTGTTGAAGGTTTACCTGCAAATGCAGAAAGATCAACAAAACAGTAAACTTTAATTTGAATGCTTATATATCTAGATTAGTTTGCATGGAGCCTATCATATAAAGCAAGATATATAGTATTCAGGTTATATCATATATTCTTCTTAGTAGGGTTATAGACTAATGGAGGCAAGCTTGAGTGTTTAGCAAATGAATGAACACGACAAAAATTAAGGAATTGAACATGAATAGTTTGTTCATGTTCATTTTATGTACGAACGTTTGATAATTTGTTTTCGTTGTTGGTGTGGGTTTTGTTTGTTACTATTCGATTGTTATATATATTAACCAAAATAATTAAACGAGTGTGAATTTAAAACTTTTATAAACTCTAATAGTGAATTATTTGTTTTAATCTCTTACTGAACTTGTTTAAACTTAAGGTTTTTTGAATAATAATTTTCAAATTATGGTTGTTTTGTATGTCTAAAATAACTTGCATCTTAATCTTTTGTTATGTGTTAAATTTATATGTTCATTTCTTTGTTCCTTTATACTATTGGGTGATGATTTAGGATCTTAACATCTGAACATAAACGAATTAGGAAAATCCGTTTGTGTATAGTTTTGTCCAGATAAACTAAACGAAGTATTAAAAAACCAGCACAAATATGCTAATAACAGAAGAGCATCTAGCCAAAACTAGGTCGAAAATTTTATAAAAATTGTTAACTAGACACGAGAAAAAAAATATTAGAAAATTTCAATCAAATTCTATTCCAAATTAAGGCACTGATAATTGTAAAGTGACTATATTTTTCATCATGTTTTCATCTTATGTAACCACATCTTTCAGACAAGATATCATATGGTCTAATTTAATAAATCAACAAACTTAATTAAGTTTTAAATTCCACCCAAAGTTTACTCACTCAAAAATCATGTCCCATGATTTAAGAAAATGGAATGTACAACTTCTCAAAATGATCAATTAACTGATACATGAATTCATTTTATTGCTCATAATTAAGATCACAAATTAATGCCTATCACTAGGACTAAAAACATACAATAAGCAAGATCACGAATTCATTTTATCGATCTCGAAGTCAGAACTTTGGATGTTTTGGGATTGATTTGCACTTACCTTGTTACTTTCTCAAGTGAAAAAGATATAGAATAACACATAGATCAGTTGCTTATAACATAGAATGCTATAGAACACATTGACCTTAATCACGAATATCATAAATCAATTACCAAATGGAGAACAAATTTCGGATTTATGATGACCGATCTTACCAGGCAAGAAATTAACACAGCGAAACAATGACTTTGATGATTTCCTAATGCTCAACTGTACGAGAGACTTCTTGACTTACGGCGATCTTCTTAAAATGGTGTTCCCCCAAACTTGATTCTAGGGTTTTGATAAAAACTAATCTAAATGGAGCTTCTTCCCCCAAAATATAACGAAAGATCCAAAACCCAAATACCCGATCCGAATCAAATTTGGATTCACAACCATACTTATTTAGTAGTTATAAAATCTTTAGCTTATGTATTAAAGATCATATCTATGTAAATTTAATGTTGATGGTTGAAAAAAATTCAACAAGTAATGACATTTATTTCATGTTTATCAATGTTTTCTCCAGCATAAAATTGAGATAGATTTGTGGCAGATGTAACATTGTGCCTCTTATACCAACCAACTAGAATTGTACGTTTTATTCGCAAGGAGCTAGCTATTTGTTTATGGTGTTCCAGCTAAAAACTTTCAATATTGTCATTTGTTTATGGAGCTAGCATGTTTAATTCTAGAGTTTTTTTCTCATTCACAGACATTACATCCAAAATATGTTGGTGGTATTTGAGGCTAAGATTCCTTATGGCCTCTATGGAGAACACAGTTATGTTGAGATTTAATTAACGTGTCATACTTGACGAACCCTTTGTTCAAGTGAAAATTAGTTCTAGGACATCAAATTCATCAATATCAGGTTACAAAAAGTTCCAAATAGCATAAAAGAAGTTACTTAAGACTCGCTCCTCTTTTCAAGTGAAAGATATAGAGGGAAGATTTTCTAAGTAAATCAGGCAAATTAAGCTAACTAGAAACTACATTTGTTTATCTTATATAGTTTATATTCTCTTTGATACGTAATGTGTATATATGTTATAGAAGGATTGATTCATGTTGGTTATATTTTACTGGTATATAATTTTGGGGTTGTTATCTTATAAGGTCGATAAATGAACCCGTGTATGAATGAGATGAGAACATGATGAATGATATAGTCAAGTGGTGATTTTGCTGCTATTGAATTTGAGAAGGGATTTTATTGAAGAGTTATATAATTATCTCCTCCTATATATGAAGTGTTTAATAGTTTTATGAACTATAGAGTCGGTTTTGGCTTTTGATACTCTTGTTTTTTATTATCTTCATGTTGATTGTTCTATTTGATTCATCTTATCAAGATTCGTCATGACATGTAATGAGCTTATAAGTTGTCCCTATAATGGTACATAACTTGGATTTTAAACAGAATTCATAATCTACTTTGAATTTATAAGAAAGAGTTTAACTTGAATATCTAGCTGGCATCTTCAAACTTAAATAAATTGCTGCTTTATGGATCTTTATGTATGTTCACAAGGCATGTTTAACATTTTCAATCATAAAACCTTATGCAAAGTATCACCATGGGACGAAATGTAAGAAAGGTTTATTGAGAAAGATCTTTAGAAAGCAATAATGGAACTCTTGATCCTAATTATGTACATCTGTAGATTGTCTTAAAACTATAGTTCCCCATATTAGTTATTCATCCTTATATGTAATCGGTGCTTGACTTAGCTCCCGTTTACACAGAAGGAGAGGCTAGGTTGCTTTGAAATCTGACGTACGTAGGATTTCCCTACACTTGTGCAGATGGTTGTTCCTCATGACTTGAACAAATGACCTTAAGGTCATTAAATTATTACTTTACTGGTTACTCTAAGGCTTGATTTCACGTATTTCATTTCTATCAGGGAATATCATCTTTCTGGTAGTTTAGCATCATCAACATCATTATTTAGCAGCAGAGTGGCATAGTATTTGTTTAGTAGGGGGTATATGAATTGGTTATAGTTAGTTCATGTAATAGCTAGTAGTTAGTTACATGTTTATATGAATTGGTTATAGTTAGTTCATGTAGTAGCTAGGATCGAGTTAGTGAGAGAGGGTATGTTTCTATATAGATTTGTCATTTTTTACATTTGATGATTATCAGTTTTTCCATTAAATTATCAAGTCTTGAAATTTGATCAAATTCTTCTAATCTATACTATATATAAAGCATATGGGAGGAGTATTTTAAGATACCATAAAATTAAGAACATGTACTTAATTCAATGCATAAAATACAATCAACTTTGAGGGTAAAATAATATTTATAACATTATTTGCATATTGCCCATTACAATTAGTTACATAATAACCTTACATTTACTAACACTTACATAAAATTTTTATTATCTACCCATAAATAAATAAAAACTTAATTTGTTTAAGATTTCAATTATATTTATTAATCTATCACATTTTAAAATTTTTGAGACTACAATTATAACTTGTGTTTTTTAAGCGTTTTGGTGTAAACTTTTTGCTGAATCGATCTGTATTTTGTGAAGTACAATAAGATTATGCGTAAATATACAAGTAGTCATACATAACCCATTTATTTGGTATTTTAAATTTTAGCTTAGAAATACTTTTGTAAAAATACTACAAGAATAACAAAATATTAGAAACACGTGTGGGATGTAAAATGTCACCCGTCACATTGCGCGGGCACCCTTCTAATTTAAAGAAAAATGTGTCAGTTTAATTAATGTATAATTATTTTTTTATATAATACTTGTTGGATGTTATTGTATAAACATAACTTAGTTTATTTGTAAGGGGTAACCTTGTAAAATAACAACTAACTTTTAAAATTATTCCAATTAAATAACTCAAATTTTAACTGTGTTCCAACTAATTCACTCAGCTTTCATGTTTTATATAAATTAAAATCTTAACATGTTTTAGCGTGTTGTATTTTTTGTTTCAATTAGAAAATATTTTTTGCTTTCTTTTGATGCTAATGTGGAACGGTGACGTGAATTTAAGTTAATATTTTTATTTTTTAATTAACATGTTTTCTTTTATTTTTTTGATATAATTTCATAATATTAAAAATTCTGATTCCCACGTCTCCTCCTCTATTACGTTCTTGACATAAGAAAACTCGACTATGACTCGATTTGATCGTTTAGTGGTACAATTTGAGAAAATATGCACGGGTGACTAAATTAAAACACTTTTAAAACTTGATTAGTATTCTGTGACATATTAATGTAGGTGTTCGCGTCTCGACAAGACCTTCTTAACTAAACCAAAACCATAAGTTTTATGTTATGTTTTTTGCTAACGACAAATTTTATGTTATATGTATTATTAGAAATTTTAACCTATATATGAACAAGTTGAACCTATCATCTTTTTATTTTATTAGATATTGCCATAACTTTCTTTAATAATAATCAATCTCTAAAGGCAGCTTTAAAAGTTGTGAACACTTTAATTGACTTATAAACTAGTCGAGCAATTTTCATATTATTGAATTTCATCTACGTGACTTTAAAAAAGGCAATTATTTTATTAATTAAGTTATTATAATCGCTCAACAGACACCACCTCTTTCTCTTTATGAATAGGTTATTCCAAGATAGTCTAGAATATACGTGTCGATATTCCTAAACAATCATTAAACATAACGACAACATTAACTCATATTTATACTTATAATTTAAAAACGTTATAGCTTGTTAAGTATGGAGAAAAATTGAACTGTTTAGGTGATACAAATATGTTTTCAAATTAAGCTATTTGAGAACCTCCTAATATATCATTTAAACAAAATTGATGTCACATCATCAATGACATGACGACACCGTCCAAAATGCATTCATGTTCTTCGGGCAAAACAAAATAAATAATCAAGATTCATCGAATAATTTTAGTTTGTCATTTCTTGAGTTGAATTTTATAAAATTTGAATAACAACTATTTCAAAGATATATAACGAGTCAAGTTTAGTTATGAATTTGTTATTACGTATATGTTTGTATTCAAGTTTTATATATTAATTTGTTCTATTAAGAGTATTCACAACCTATTTTCTATCTTTATTCATATAATTACACTAAAAATTATTATTTTTTCTTTCTTTTTTTCAACTTTATAATTATTTTTTCTATCTTCTCTACTCATAACCACTTAAAATATATTAAAAACATTATAGGGTTTTGAAGTGTGTTTCTTCAAAATACAGATTGAACAGTAAATTTCCTATATCTTTTACTTACAATCACTTATAACCATATCATATAATATAAGGAATACACTCACATAAATATAAAGAACGGGTTGTGAATGCTCTAAACACTGATTGCTTACGACTAAAACAGGTTGAACAAACTGTAATTTTGATTCTATAATAAGATTAGTTTCACTCTTATATATAATTTAATTAACTTGCACTTGTAGTTGTAACGACTTAAACTTACTAATTTTGTGACCGCAACCATCCATGAAAAATTAATTATTTGAAACATTTAGCATATTAATTAATATAAAAATGATCGTAATAGTGCAAAAATGTGATTGTATAATTGGCTGTTATCCATCCACATCAGCCGGCCAATTTTCGTAGAAAAAAACGCCACAAATGAAAACTATTTACCGACTACGGCTAACAACGACAAAAGTCATCATGTTCTTATGTTTTTTAAAAATGGTCGGTTCATTTTGGGCCCAATAATGGCGTGTTGGCGCCCCTTCTTCAATCATTTTCAGGATAAAACAAAAATTAATAAATTGTGATCGAGCTGTAAAGTTTTACATTATACATTTCTGTTTGTTATTTATATTATCAAGTTAAACTTTACTTTTAGGGAGTTTATATATAAAAAAGTTACATATTTATCATATATCATTTTGCTCGTTTGTATGATGCAATTTAGTGAATGATGCCTCTATGATTAAAAATTAAAAAAACATAATAAAGCAATTATAGTGAAGTTTGTAAGTTTGACAGAATATAAATGATCCTAGTATACATACATCTCATTTTATAAATCGACACCTCATATGCATCTCGTATAGCACCATATGCGGCGTATAGGGTCGAAGACACTGAAATCAAGAAAATTCAGGTCGAGCTATCAGAGGTATATAGCCATATACGACACACATAGGGCTATACGACGCGTATAACAATTTTTGACGCTGATTACGAGAAAAAATTCAGGGGGCTGTCAGATGGGTTATACGCCCCGTATAAAGGCTATACGACCCACCTATACGACGCGTATGATGCTATACGAGTCATATAGAAATTTAGGGTGTTGATTTATAATTATAAGGTGTCGATTTATAATTATGAGATATCTAGGTAGCAGAACCCATTGTAAATCACTTGGAGTTGTTTAGGACGTTGATTTATAATTATAAGGTGTCGATTTATGTATCTTTTAATTATGAAAACATATTGGTGGTAAGGTAAATCATGCAAAGTATATGCATTAATGTTTAATAAAAGTATATTACGAGTTGTTTTAAAATATTCATTAAGGTAAATTTAAGTTTCATCATGGAGTGTACTATCACTGGTTTTAAATCTTGAATAAATTAGATTAATTTATAATCATTCAAATATTTTTTATTAGTTTAAAATAGGCCAATCACATACTATAATATCCACGTCAGCGTTGTTGTTCGGGAACTTTTGGTATATAAAGACTCTTTCTATATGCATGTTCACTCCAAATTGAGCTAAGAAATAATTAATCATTAGTATTTTGTTACTAAAATTCTTGTAGCAAAATGCCTGGAATTGCCTTTGGTAGTTTCGATGATTCCTTCAGCTCCAGCTCCATCAAGGCCTACATTGCAGAGTTCATATCTACCTTGCTCTTCGTCTTCGCAGGCGTCGGTTCTGCCATCGCTTACGGTACGTTTAGACTCTCATTATGTGTTAGATGTCATATGATAGCCCACTTAACGGTATAACTTATTTTTGTTTATTTGTGACAGCCAAATTGACAGCTGATGCTGCCTTGGATCCCGCTGGTCTAGTAGCTATCGCGGTTTGCCATGGGCTTGCCTTATTTGTGGCGGTTTCTATTGCCGCCAACATCTCTGGCGGCCACGTGAATCCAGCTGTCACCTTTGGTTTGGCCGTTGGCGGTCAAATCACAATCTTAACCGGGTTGTTCTACTGGATTGCCCAACTCCTTGGATCCACTGTCGCGTGTTTCCTTCTCAGTTTCGTTACTGGAGGCCTGGTAGGAATAACTAATACATCTTGCTTCAGTGGTCCATTTTGAAATTATGTGAAATTTATATAAGTGTCTTTTTTGTATTTCTTCTCAGGCCGTCCCAATACACGCTGTTGGAGCGGGTCTTGGAGCGATTGAAGGTGTAGTTATGGAAATAATCATCACATTTGCGTTGGTGTACACTGTTTACGCCACTGCATGTGACCCAAAGAAGGGCGCATTAGGCACTATTGCCCCTATTGCAATTGGGTTCATTGTGGGTGCCAATATCTTGGCTGCAGGCCCATTCTCTGGTGGGTCAATGAACCCAGCCCGTTCTTTTGGACCTGCTGTGGCTAGCTTCGACTTTTCTGGACACTGGATCTACTGGGTTGGACCACTCATTGGCGGTGGCCTAGCTGGCGCTATTTACCCGAACGTGTTCATTACCAATGAGCATATTCCCCTTACCAACGACTACTAAGTTTCAAATGTGTTTGCTCTTGTGTGTTGAATGTGATTCGGGCTTTTAATTGTAAAAGTATAAAAGCTTTGCAAGTTGTTTGTTCTTCTTTGTTTATTTTCACTTTATGATAAATCTATCCAAATTGTTATCTTTTGTAATTGTTTGGTATGAGGTCGTGGAGGGAGGACCCATATTGTGTGTATAATTTGGTTTGGTAGGCCCTTAGTTTCCTTTGGGTTGTTTTTTTCGATGAAGTTAAAGAAAAAAGAATATAGTGGGTGAGTGGGCGTATTTGGGCCGATCAATGCATGTGATGAGATGTGATTACAACAGGATATGTCCTAAACAAATGCGTTTTTGCACTTTACAGTTTAATAGTATCAGGATGTATAGATGATGTCGGCATTCCTTTTGAGGTTGAGGAACATTAGTGTAGATTTAGAAACAACCATTAATGGCTTGGGCTTGGCTATTGGTTCGGGCGTTTTTATCACATAAAAGATTTAAAGTTTTACTGCTTGAATCACCTCTTTCATTCAGCCGCCAAGATAAAGAGTTAAATAGAGAAAACAACCCTTACACCAAAGAAAATACCCACTACTTAATACTAATAATCATAATATAGGCATGTAAATAACAAGTAACTAATTTCTGACCCGTTAACCTGCTGACATGTAACCTGTGAACAAACCTGATTAACCCAACAATTACCCCCTTAATCAGTGTTTTTTCTCGCCATTCATTCACAATAGCGTTGGTTCATTAACATCAATCTCAAATCAAGTAAGCCATCCTTTTCTTTTCCCACTATACTGTAACGATTTTCTTTAATCATCTTGTGTGGCTTGTAAACCGCTGAACTGTTGAAGTTAGTTAATTACCTGCCAAGTGAAGAGTATGTTGGTTAATCCTTGGAGCCAGTTCAAATATATATTAAAGGAGTTGGTTTGTAATCAAACAATAGAAGTTATGATATACATTGTATGTTTATGATCTTCATGTTCTGATCATTTTTTCCTAAACCATCCATATTAAAATTATTCTTGTCAAACCTGTGGTTGTAATTGCTTCTTGATATCCCCCAACAGTACTGACAAAATATATATTTCCACTAGTTTTGGTGTAAACTATTTAGTATTCAAGAATGTGTCAATATTACAACACTGTAACCATTCTCTTGCTCATCATTTACAACATTACATATCAAGAAATCAATAATCAAAATCAAGATTCTGCATTTTCTGCAGGAGGTACTTTTCCAAGTGTCCATTCATGCCCTTTCCATTCTGGTAGTTGTTGTATCACAACCTGCATTTGCATAAACCATATTTCACTATAAATCTTTGATCACAAAAACCCAAACCCATAATTATTATCTTTTTAGTTTGTACTACGAACCAGGCCCGTGGAATCTGGGCTCCCCACGGTTGTCTGACACGCCAACCTCCAGTTTTTCGGGTTCTGCAGTTCACATAACACAAAAGTTTAATTAATTATCATTTATAAATGATCTTTGATTAAGGGTTATAGTTTGTCATACCCGATTGAGTTTCTCTTTCTCTTTATCTGTTCGCGGACTAAGCAACTCCTTCCCTTCGATAACCTGAGAAAATAATCAAAATCATACACAGATCAACACGATAATCCCATTAAAATGCGGTTTATTATGATGCTAATTGAATGTTTAAGTACCTCCACCATGCAAGTCCCACAGGTTCCTCCTCCAGCACAGTTTAGCAGAGGTCTAGACTGAATTACCAACAACAGAAAGATTATGTTAATAAATACATTACATTGATTATTATAAAGACAGTCAGTACATTCATAAAAAAGCAGATAACATTACATATGGTCCATACAACTCGATATTCGAATCCAGCATTATATCCCTCAGCTTCTGTCCACCAGTGGCGTTTCTAAAATGCACATCGGGCGTTCCATCTGGTAACAGCACAGACTGCCAATTTACCAGAATTCAGTAACCAACAATATGCATTAAACTGATGTGCTTATTAATTCATGTTCATGACTTACACTAACAAAAGCTAAACTGACAGAAGGCGGTTCTTTAGACGGTGCAGCTTCAGATTGACCATCGCGAACCGCGGTCATGGCTCGGATTCTGAACCTAGAGCAGCCATGGATGTTATTGTAAGGTCTTCTAATGGTGTTCTTGAAGTTGTAACAGCATGGGTGTGAGAAGGAAGATAAGCTATAAGTATTCATGGGTTAGATTGTGCTGACTTTCAAATTTGCTGTTAGACACACATTATAGGTTTGTGTCTGTGTGAACATGTGGTTATAAGGCATCTTATCTGTACTGTTGATAAGGAGACTGCAACAATATAAAAACAAATAAATATCTTAGCTTTTTCTGAAAATTAATTAAAAAATACGCTAGAAGGAGGGCTTGAACCTCCGACCTTGTGGTTAACAGCCACACGCTCTAACCAACTGAGCTATTCCAGCTATATGTTATATTGTTTACTTGAAGTTTATTAATTATGGTTTTTTTCATTGGTGAGTTCGACTTGTGTTCATGGAGCCGATGGATAACGGTTTGATTGATTAACTTGAAGGTGGCTAAAACCCTAATCTAGGGTTCCGGCAATGAACAGAATGCCCCAAATCACAAGCCTACGCCTCCTCAATCCCTCGTTTTTTCTTTCTTCTTTAAAACCCAATTCAATCTTGAAATTCAACAACAGAATCCCAATTAAACGGAGCAAATCGCTGTCTTCTTCTTACCCTTTCTTCACGTGTCTTTCATCAAGAAAACCGCAAGGGTACAGTTCAAAATCTTTGAATTCCAATCGAAGAATCAGTAGCGGTAACTCCAGTTCTTTGAAGCAGAGTGAGAGGAAGGAGAAAAGGGGGTTATCATCGATGGAAAAGGCGGATGAAGTGGAAGAAAGCAAGAAGATTGGGGTTACTGTTGGGTTTAACAAGAAAAGGGCTGAGGGTAGAGATAAGGGTAGACCTAAAGATCTGAAATTGAAAGTTCGAAGACTTAATCCTGTTAATACCATATCTTATGTTCAGGTATATGTTGATTAAGCTTCTGTGATTGATAATTTTGATTGTGATTTGTGTGATGGTAATGGGCTGATTATTTTGTTTCAATTTATGCAGATTTTAGGAACAGGTATGGATACTCAAGATACATCACCATCAGTCTTGCTGTTCTTTGACAAGCAGAGGTTTATATTCAATGCTGGAGAAGTAAGCATTTTGAAGAAGTTAAGCATGAAAATAACATTGAGATCTTTGGTTTTTGTTTTATGGTTTCTTTCTGTGATTTGTTTAGGGACTGCAACGATTTTGTACCGAACATAAGATTAAGTTGTCGAAGGTAAAGTTGTCATCACAAGAGTCGCATTCAATCTACATCTATATAGCATTGAAAATGACATACTTTTTTTTTTGTTTTAGATTGATCACATTTTTCTTTCACGCGTCTGCTCTGAAACTGCTGGTGGATTACCAGGTTTGAGCGTTATTTTTAAGCTAGAATATATGCTGCAATATATTTAGAACATATCTTAACTGTATGAAGTTTATTTTTGCAGGTCTCTTACTGACATTGGCTGGTACTGGTGAAGAGGGGATATCTGTAAGTATTACTCTGCTGAATTGATGATAATTTCTTTTATTATTTGTAAACATTCTATTGTATTTAACAAAAAAGTTATTCATATGCTAACATATAGTTTGATTGTTATCTGTAGGTTAATGTATGGGGACCCTCAGATTTTAAGTATCTAGTTGATGCAATGAAATCTTTCATTCCAAATGCAGCCATGGTTCACACACGGTGCTTTGGTCCATCACCTAAATCTGATAGGGTTTTATTGGATAATCCTGAAAAGGTTGATGATCAAATTAAACTTATCAATGATGAAGTTGTTAAAATATCAGTTATTTTGTTACGACCCGAAGCCCAAGGGCTCAAAGATGAGTTTGCAACGAAATCTAGTGATATTTCTGTTTTATATATCTGTGAGTTACCTGAGATCAGGGGTAAGTTTGACCCGGAAAAGGCCCAAGCACTTGGATTGAGACCCGGCCCCAAATACCGTGAACTACAAGAAGGAAGATCTGTGAAATCAGACTTGAAAAATGTCATGGTACATTTGCCACTTTCTGTTTATTATTTATAAATCACATTAGAGATGGCTAGATCTACCCACTTACTTATGAATGGTTGGTTTGGGTTTATCTTTTCAAATGGGTCAAATCATAAACTTTCCTTGCATATTTTTAGGTTCATCCTGATGATGTACTTGGACCTTCGGTTCCCGGGCCTATTGTTCTCCTCGTAGATTGCCCTACACACTCTCATTTTGAAGAATTATTATCTTCACAATCTCTTGTTAATTATTATGCTGATATTTCAGAGGAAAAACGCAAAATTGTCAATTGTGTAATTCATTTAAGTCCATCATCAGTTGTAAACTCTAGTGATTATCAAAAGTGGATGTCAAGATTCGGTGATGCAGAGCATATTATTGCAGGACATCAAATGTGAGCAAAAGGGTGGAATATTTTGTCTTCTAATTTTCATAAATTGTGAAGTAAATAAAAATTTTAAATTTGATATAAGTTCTTCGTGTCGTTTCTGCAGGAAGAATATTGAGATACCAATTTTGCAATCTAGTGCAAGAATCGCAGCCAGGCTTAATTATTTATGTCCTCAGTTTTTCCCTGCTCCAGGTTTTTGGTCTCTTCAACAAAGTAGTTTTTCAGATAAGGTGTTTTCCGAGTCTATGATGTCTTAAAGAATAATGATTAAAAATAACTGGAGCCTGTCTACTTATTATCTACATTTTTAAGCCTGCAGGATACTGACTTGAAGCTTTGCAAGAATGTTTCTGCTGAAAATCTCCTCAAGGTGCATGATTTACATAAAACTTTGGGCAAAATGCTCCAAATTAAAACAGAATTTACACTTTTCTTGGATATTAGCAATCAGTTCTTGATCACTTTTTAAACAATTATGTTATTTTTATTTGAAACAGTTTCATTTGCGTCCTTATGCACAACTTGGACTAGACAAATCCGGTATACCAACCAAAGCAGACGCTGTTGAAATCATTAATGAACTAGTTTCAGAAATTCCAGAAATAACTGATGCTGCCAAACAAGTTTCTCAGCTTTGGGAAGGGGAAGAAGAAGATGTAGGTGGGGGGATAACATCTATGGAAAATGTCAAGAACATAACTGAAGAACCTTGGTTAAATCAAAACACTCTTCCTAGATGTTTGGAGGATATTACAAGAGAAGATGTTGAGATTGTCCTTCTAGGAACCGGTTCATCTCAACCGTCCAAGTACCGGAATGTTAGTTCTATCTTCATTAATCTTTTCTCTAAAGGTAGTTTATTGTTAGATTGTGGTGAAGGAACACTGGGTCAGCTGAAAAGAAGGTAACAATTTTCATTCTTGCCAATTACTTCTAATATCCAGTAGATGTGTCAATTTTGATAAGGGGGTTGATTAAGTTTAAGTTTTATCTCAAACTCATCAAAGGAAAAAGTCTAGCCAAAATATGAACGTGTCAAGTGGGTCGAACATGTCACATGGATTGAGAGTCACTAGAAATATTTTTTAAGCTAAATATTGTTTTGGGGCTAATACAAATTAAAAACATGCTTTCTCATTTTGCAACAAAAGTTGAAACCAAATTTATACATATTAAAGTCCCTGAATTTGTTAAATTTATACAAATGTGTGAAGTTAAGTGTAAATGCACATTAAGTGCACAATCAACCCATATGAGGATGCCACATAATCATTTTTCTTGCTCATATGATACCTTGCACTCATGTAGTCTCTTCTTAAAACTAACATTTTTTAAAACTTCGAATCAAAATTGTATCCATGTTGACAAGAAGAGTCTAGCCTGTTTCAACCCATACTATGAAAACCTGTTATTTGCTCATCTTGCAACCTTTAATATCAGGTTTTACCAATGTTTCCATGAACAGGTTTGGTATTCAAGGCGCAGATAACGCTGTTAAAAATTTAAAATGTATTTGGATATCACATATCCATGCAGATCACCATACAGGCTTAGCAAGAATACTTGCTCTCAGACGTGACTTGCTGAAGGGGTCACCTCATGAGTCCTTAGTCGTTATAGGGCCTAGACAACTTAAAAGATTCCTTGATGCATATGAAAGACTCGAAGACTTAGATATGCAGTTTCTTGATTGTAGGCATACAACAGAGGCGTCTTTAGCTTCATGCGAATCAAACTATAATAACAAATCAAATAGTTATGAGCACCCTAAGGAAAACAAAGCTGAAAATTCTTTGTTTTCTATAGGAAGTCAGATGCAGAGCCTTTGGAAAAAGGGGGTTACTACTTTGGATACTAACACATCATACCCAATTATTAAGCATTTGAAAAATGTGCTTGGTGAAGCAGGTTTGGAAAATGTGATTAGTTTTCCTGTTGTGCATTGCCCTCAAGCTTTTGGGGTGGTTTTGAAAGGTATGGATAGAGTTGATAGTGATGGGGGAATAGTGCCCGGGTGGAAGATTGTTTATTCAGGCGACACTAGACCATGCCCTGAGTTAATAGAAGCTTCTCAAGGAGCCACGGTTCTCATACACGAGGTAAACAATCTAACTGTTTTCTTTTTCATGGGTATAAAATAAAAATAATGGGATTTTTATCTTGTGTATTTGATAATTAGTTTTGTTGCATATGATATGAAACTGATTTACCTCAGCTGAAGCATGGTATTGTTATGTAAAAACTAAAATATAAATATCATGTTCATGAAATTGGTAATTTTAGGCTACTTTTGAGGATGCTTTAGTGGAGGAAGCAATAGCAAGAAATCACAGTACAACAGAAGAAGCCATTGAAGTAGGGAACTCTGCCGGAGCGTATCGAATAATTCTTACACATTTCAGTCAGAGATACCCTAAAATTCCAGTTTTTGATGAAAGTTACATGCATAAAACATGCATCGCCTTCGATATGATGAGCATTAACTTTGCTGATTTGCATGTGCTTCCAAGAGTGCTTCCTTACCTTAAACTGCTGTTTAAGAATGAAATGGTTGTTGATGAATCTGATGACGTTGAGGATGCTGTGACACTGGCTGCCTGAACATCATTCATTTATGCAATAATGGAGTTATTTTACCAATTATTTTAAGGCTCTCCTTTTCTTTATTATATTCTTGAGAATGAGTTATGTACATATAGAGAATTAATTTAAACTTAATACTTTGTAGTGGTACAGACAACTATTGGTTTCCTATAACAGCATGGAATTATTTTTTTTAACCTTTTGCAATACTGGTAACTTCAAGAAACAGGCACATTAGATCAAGAAAACTTGAAAATGAACTTATTTACATCTGATTATTCATCACCACCGGTTACATGATAAAATGTGTTGAGAAAATGAAATATTGTGTTTAAACGGATTATTTATTATAGAGGTGTGTTATTATTACTGTTATGTACTATACTTTGAGGGTTAGTTCATACGGATGATTCATGTGGTAAGTTCAAGTTACGAATTTGGTCATTTTTTTGAGAAATTACGAATTTGGTTCCAACTCGTAAGAAAATGCTATCCTCTCAGAACATAAGAACAAAAAACAGGAAACTATTTACGATGATGGTATACTTATCCCTATGATTTAAAGGCAAAATCATAACTCCTTTTGAAGGCAGAATTATGATCGACATATCCCCATACAACAAAGCATTATACAGTGAGGGGTTTTAAAGAAGATATAGCTTCAGTAGCAGTAACTCCTGACCCAGAAGTGATTAACATTGGCCTACATGCATGAGGGTGTTGAATCACTACCAAAATTGAGTCATTGGAGCTCCTGTCCTCGGAAGTTGGCTACAAATACAATGATTGACGATTAGTAAACTTCAAATAACTACTGAGTTGGTTGTAAATGTAATTGTTTTCAAAATTAAATGCGCAACTTACAACTCCAATCTGCCATTCTCGGCTACTAAACTCCTTAAAAGATGCTGCATCGAGTTCCTGCAATAATATAGAGGTATGATGTATGAATTACTGATGCGAGAAGAATAATGTTTTCAAACTTTTTTATGATTGTGAACATACAATGCTGTAAATAGGAGGAACAATTCTATCTCTTTTAGACTTGTGAGTTGGCATAACAGAGAATCGCGGTGCCAAATCTTGTGACCTGAAAATCCATCTGTCACAGCAGCAAGCTATTAGCACACCAGATGACAACATTGACTAAGATTAAAGTAAATGTGCAATTTTTGCATACCCAATGTACAGAAAGATACAGAAATGGGCCCACTCACGAACGAATAACTTCATCCAATAGCTTTCAACTGAACTGTCCATGTTGATGAAGATCTGAAATCCATATACACTGAAATAAATTCCTTTTTCTACAAAACTACTCGTGATAATAAAAGATGAAATAAAGAAATTTACCGTAATTTCTGCTATAGCTACGATATGCATTGCACCTTTAAATTTCCTGTGAAGTAGAAAAAAAAAATCACAGGTTTAGAACTATCCATACTACACATTTATGCCCATGTAAAAATGAAAGGAGAAAGATAAGGGTAGCACATACTTGAACATAAGGTATTTGGTATAGACAGCATCATGCATTTCTTGAATGTCTTCATCCTCTATATAATTCAATTGCTCCCTCAACAGTGATAAGTTCTGAGCAATATGATTAAATATCACAAAGAATATGAGCAAATAGTCAAGCATTAGAAGGATCTGCAAATTTTGACATTCAAAAGATTAGCATCTTAAAAAAGAAAACAAATTGTAATATTAACACAAATTAAGCAGACTTACCGAAAAGTAAGGTATAGAAGCTCTGTGACCAACAAGAATCAGATAGTATACACAACCGAGTACAGCCATAGCTCGACGCTCAGGTACTGAAAGACGCTCAGAAGTGATGCAGTAGCCATGAGCAACCAGTAAAAACGACATAATCGAAGCCGTCTCAAAGAGCAATCCAGTTACATACACACCAAATGACATCCACAGAGAGCATGTTTGGAAATAGAAACACGAATACCTGCAACAGCAATGTTTAAAATCACTATAGTCACATATTCTTAATTACTTGTGAAGCAAGCTACGGACCGGATTAAGCACATACCAGAAGAGAAAGGAGAAGGCGAGTTGCAAAGCTTTAACACAAGGAACCGATGCAAGCGTCCATTGTAAGTTATTCACCTGCTCTAATACCATAACAGAACAACCACACGATTAAACAAAAATCAACTTCAATCAAACAAAATCCTGCTCTAATACCATAACAGAACAACCAAACAATTGCAAAATGATACTCAATCCAAACATGTATATATACATGATAAGGAAGGGTGTTAGGGTTTATAGAGAGAGATATGACCTGAAAATGGCGATTGGTGTAAGTGTTGATGATCCAACAGGAAGCGAAAACGATCCAAATGGAGGTGAAAGAAGAATAAAGGTAAGGTAGCGGCCAGTATGCTTCGTTGATCGACGAATTTGATGCCTCCATTGATGTGATGAATTTGGGGAATAGGTGAGGGTTTATAGTTTATATGTATATATATATATATGTATATACATACATATATACATACATATAAACAAACGTTGCTCTTTTTCTTTTCCTTGGTAGAATGCTGAATCTCATGGTGGTGTTGGGGCGGTTGGCCTAATTTAACTGACGTACCTCTTTTTCAATTGATACACTTACCTCCCCTGGTCTTTTAAGTTTTGATACAATTTCCCCCTGTTGACTTTTTTACCGTTTGGTATAAAACATGTGATACATGATTTTTTATATAACCAAGTTATTTGTTTTACGCGGTACTTTTTCCTTCTCTCTTAGGCCATCAGGTATACGTACCCCATAAACTTTAGAGGGGAACATTGTAGTGGTGGCATTGGTGTCATCACTCGGGGTGATGGTGTGGCGTGGAATGTGTGTTATTCTTTTTTTTTTGTGTTGTATTTTATGCGTCTGGATTTGTATATGGAGGAGGGTGGTGTGAGTGATGGGTATTTTCAATTTTTCATGGTTGATAGGTGGGTTGTAAGGTGAAGAAGGTTGTGTAATTATGTGGCATTGACTTAATTTAAAACGGTGAATAGTTATTATACATTTAGGTATTTAGCCTTTACGCTTTACAGTAGGTTCCTTATATTTATGTGAGTGTATTCCTTATATTTTAAATACTTGTTGTAAATGATTGTGAGTAAATAATAGGAAAAAGTTACTATTTATCTGTATATTTGGAGAACTAGTGTTCAATCCCTATAAATCTTTTAATATTTTTGAAGTGGTGGTAAGTCGAGTAGAGAGAAAATAATGATAAAAGTTTTAAAAATATTATTTAATTGAGAATGAGAGGAAAAAAATAGTTATTTATAATGTAATTATAAGGATAAGGATAAGAAACCTAATGTGAATTATCTTACATGTTTGTAAGTGAAAACATGCAATGATAGGAGTAATTTGGATTCTTTTATTTAAACTACACATGAAAGAATTACTATAAGCCAAGATTATGGGTGGCTTAATCATTTTAAGGGCTCAATGGGGTGAGGCCTTCTTTTTAAATGTTATTTTCATAAACAGTGACGTATCTAGGATTTATTTTATGAGCGAGTACACAAAACGGATCAATTATAGTTGATTAAACATTTTTTATTAAAATAAATATATATGGCCCCTATTTATTTGTGTTAAAGGAGGATTGAACATCCTTAATTAGTCCCAAACCATACAATTTAGATTTTACTATGTAAATAAAAAATAGTTAAAAGAAATAATGAGAGCCCCAATAAAGTTTTAAAAACATAGAGCTAGCCGGAAAAATACGTATCTAAATATGAATTTTTCTCTCAAAAGTATTAATATAATCTCGTGCTTCAATCGCTTAGCAAAAATCTAGGTATAATTATTAAATTTTAAATGTCTTGTATAAAATTTTGTGAAACTATGCTACGTGTAATTATTAAATGTTTTATAAAAATGAAATGACGAGTGAAAACCAAAAAATAAATAGTGGTTAGACTTGCTTATTTCAGTTATATTTTGTTTTAAGAAGAACCAAAATTAATTAGAGAACAATTATAAATATGAAAGAGTTTATTATTTATATATTTACAGACATAAAAAAATGCAAAGATTATGGGAGGCGAAATGCATTAGGTGCTTGTGAAGTGGTCATGCTATTACAATGCAACAGAACCACTCCCATTGGCATGTTTTAATACTAAATAAAAGTTTATAATTTAATTTTCCTGACATCTGATAATAATAACTAAATCTAATTAGTTACGGCTATTAATAATGTAGTAGCTACTTTGCATAAGGAAAAGTGATTGTTAAAATATATATGACTTGAGAAGAAGCTTGCTTTGCTTACCTAAGATACAAGAACCAACACCACGTATATTATTAGTTCAACAAACTCACTAGCAAACGTCACTTTTCCTTCAAGACCAAACTACATATACGTACGTATATCGTAAACTTGAGTAACATAAAGATGTTAGAAAAAACTTAACTTCAAAATTATATTATATAATTTACGGTTACGAAAAATTAAAAACTATAAATTAAATTTATATGAATTAAGCTTATAGCAGTATTTACATATGAATCAACTTTATCACATGTAAATTAACGTGTAGTATTAAAAAACATTACAATTCTTGATGTTGTTATATTTCATATTTTAATCAAATTCTATATGTACATGCAAGGTCATTCCTGATATTTTAGATGTGCTGTTCGAGTAGTAAAATAAATCTTTAAATAATAACTTGTATAAATCAATCCCTAAGAAACCACAAATCAAAAATCAATCCAATAAAAATTTACCAATTTGAATTTGCACTTCTCTTTCTCGACTCTTTATGTTGATTGTTGCAATTTGAGTTTGAATTTTGCCACAAAATCATATTGTTATTATTATTATTTAATTACGTTTAAAATATTATTTTGGGTTAAATGGGTTTTAGATGGCCAAAAGTTAAAAAAGGTATTAGGTAAAAAATTTTATTGGCAATTTAGTTTTTTACAAGTTCTTCTTTTAAAAATTTTCTATATAAATTTTAAAATTTGGGCCATTTCGCATGCCCGAAACGTTCTTAGGGCCCCTTGTGTACATGGATTATCAGGTAAGCTAAGCGACTTGCATGAAAGATTGTGTGAGAGGTGATGTGTCATCTATCTCACCGTGAAAATCATCACGCCTAGTGAGTGCGGGCTGCATGTGCATTGTAGCGTGTAAAAGTTCATGCGAGTGAATTGATTGAAGTGCATTGAATGTTCAACCGTTAGACTAGCCGTTGGATTATAAAAGAAAATTACATCACTTATTTTTACTCCATTGAATACTAACCAATTCATGGATTGTAGCGTAGCCAATCGTCAAAAGTAACATTAAACAATTGGATACACTAGGGTGAGAACCATAGTGCCCTGTATTTGGCTTGTAGTTAAGATCATTTTTCTTTATAGATTTCCTCTTGAATGATGTTTTTTTTGCAGCATACTTTATAATAATACCATACTCTGATGGTATTAAAATTAAGCTAATCGTTCATTAGTTATTAAACTATAAGCATTATTCATATTTATTAAATATAATTAACTATAAACTTTTTAAGATTTGAAAACTGTGAAAGGACGTAAATAGGTATTTGAATAAATTAATTAAAATTTAAGCTTTCATATATTAAAATTGACTTAATATTTTTAAGACAAAATTTAATTTAGTTTAAAATTATTTGCATCTTGTTTTTTTATTTTTAACACCCGCTGTGTACTTTCTTTAACCCATGTTTTTTAAATTCAATTTTACCTCAATACTTTTTTTTAGTTTCACCTTTTTCATCAACTAAGTTATTCATCGCAAGAACTATATTAAAAAAATTAAAACAATTTTCTAGATATATATATATATATATATATATATATATATATATATATATATATATATATATATATATATATATATATATATATTGTCACATCCCGGCGGAAGCGTGAAATGCTTAGGGTGTGACTTGTTTGCTCAGAACTCATTGATAAACAATTGTTACCAAATATCACATAAATATATATTTCATGTTAAGGCATGTTAAATATATATAATATCACATAACATAACAAGTAATAATAAAGGAGTTAGGATTACATCAATTCATCATAGTCAAAATTTGAACTAACATAATCCCTATTACATTAAAAACCTAACAGTATCATCTTCAGAGACGATGGTAGTGGGCATCCACCGACACACTGAGATCATACAAATTTACTGTCAGGTTTACACAAACTTTCCCCACCACTTCTCCCCAGCCATTATAAACATCAAAGGAGAACATTAAGCTGTTAGTCATGGTGGATTCCTGAAAAAGCATACTCAAAACAGTCAACATAAAGTTGGTGAGCTTCACAGGTTTATCATATAACATAGATGCATTATATACAACCAAACCTTACATAATAACCAGATCATTCATATCTGTCATAACATATTTCATAAATCAGATAATATAGCAACACAATACTCATCTTATTGGTGCAGGAAATATTTTCCTAAGTAGCGCTACCAATATTATCTAATGGTTCCACATCCGAATTAATGGTTGTGACATAAATCTCAGAAAATAATGCATCAGATAGTATGCTTTTTCTCCAAAACTTTTATAAAACAAAAATGGGCCATGAAACTCACCTTTACTCCAAATGGTAACCTATACAAGAAAAAAAATATTTATAATTCAGAAAATGTATATTTCTTTAACATTTTTAGTACCTCAGATTGAAGAATTTATTTTATAAATCAGGTCTTAGTATAAATTCCGAAATTTTTACAGTAGATGTATCTTGGTGTTAGGCAAAATATACTAAAATTTCATATTTAAATTATTTTCAGGCTAATTTTTATTACTTTTACATTATTCACATAATTCTTTAGAAATACCTTCGGGCCTCTAAAATTAGTCAAATTTTGGCAGGTTAATAATTATAATTCGTAAAGTTTTTCAGAATTTTCTCATGCTCTAAACTATAGCAGAGCTATTTTTATAATTTTTCCTATTTTATCTTTATTTTGCTAAAAATACCAGATCATGTCCAAAAATTCTAATTTTTACGAAAACTGCTCCATTTTTATTTTTATATTTTCTATAAATTTTCCATAATTTATTTCATACTTTAAGTATTTTTCCCGATTTTTAGTTGACAGAATGGTTAAAAATTAATATTTCATAAAATGTTTTGAGTTAGGTCACGAAATTTTTCCAGTGAATTCTATAATTCATAATAGTCAGTACATAATTTTTCTATACCTTTACTAGGATCAGTTCTTTTAATATGATTTTTCTCTTTTTATTCTTAATTATTGCATATAAATTAATTAATTCATAGGAATGGTACCAAATTTTGCAGAGTTCTATTCCCTAATATTCTAAGTATGTTTTTAATGTTTGTTCCCACAATCATAGTTATTTTATATGCAGAATTGATTTAACAAACCATAACTAGATTTTAACCCTTTTGTTGTTAATTTCTTGCTAAAACTTTGATTTTTAAGATTTGTTTTACTTATCTCAGATTTTAAAAATCTTTCTTTTTGTCTGAAAAATAAGTTTGATTTTTATTTGTTTTTGTAAAAACCTTGAATGTTTAATCAAAAGGGTTAATCACATGTGTTTTTTTTAACACATGTTTGATTTTCATAACTTAATCTAGTAGGGTTTTAGTGGTTAAAACCTTGATTTTGACAGAAGGAGAGTATGAGAAGAAGGTGAGGATGGTCTAAGCTCGCTTGGTTTTGGTGTTCTTGATAATCTTTCGGGAGATGGTGCTTCCACGAGGCTTGGATGTTGCTGCCTTGTAACCGAGAGAGACGTAGGTTATGATGATAATACGTGATGGCTATCGTGTTATCCGAGAGTGGGGAGGATGGTGATGATGTGCAGTGTCCGTGAGGTGAGGAGTGGGAGTAGGGATTGAGGGCAACCGAATGGAGGTGGGTTTTCGGTGGTATCTTGGTGGTTTGGATTTCCCATCGGCCGAGACCTCCAAATAGTGGAGGTGTAATCATGAAGTCTAGTGTTTAGGATGTGAGGTGGATGTTATAGGTTTAGTGAGTCGGTTATTAGGGGCTAGGTGGCGGGTTGGGGTTGAGCTTAGTGGCAAGGTGGGTTTAGGTGTCACACAAAGAGAGGGGTGAGTCATTGATCATTAATGGGTGTTTAAGGTGTAAACCGGGTGTTTAAGGTTGTAAACCGGGTGTTTAAAAGGTGTTAACCGAGTGGTTCTTGATCTTTAATGATTCTTTGGTTTGAGGTTTAGGTGTAGGGGATTTGTTTAGGTTTGTTTTGATGTCAATTCTTTCTTGATGTTAACTTATGTTTATGATGTTTGGTTGGGTTGTACTTGGTTTATTTATTATTGCATTGTTGATGTATTGTAGTTTTGTATCAAGAAATTGTGTTCAAGAATACATGCATACGTACTTCTTGTGTTTGCATGTAAGCATGCAATGAACAATACTCATATTCATGTGATGTATATACGTTTCTTAGCAAAAGATGGTACATGCACACGTAAAAAGGGTATGCATGCGACCATGCATACGTATTCATATATATATAAGTGAACAACATACTTAGGTAAACAAAATGAAAGCATGCATACGTGCATGCATGTATAAAAATATATATATATCAACCTAGGTGTGGCTTAGAATATTTAAATGAACTTAATGTATAAAATTTCTTAATCTAGGGTTGTCACATTCTCCCCCCGTAAAAATAATTTCGTCCCGAAATTTATTTGAATAGTAATGAACTTATCTGACCATTGTCTTAAAATAGGTGGGGGTATTTTCTTCTGATTTCATCTTCTCTTTCCCATGTATACTCTGGTCCTCTCTTAGCGTTCCACTTAACTTTCACTATGGGGATCTTGCTTCTCTTTAGCTTTTAATTTCTTTATCTAATATGGCTATTGGTTCCTCTGTAAAATGAAGCTTCTCGTCTATCTTTATTTCTTGAACTGGAACTTTTAATGTTTCATCTGTTAAACATTTCTTCAGATTGGACACATGGAACGTGTTGTGTACTTTACTTAATTCTTCGGGTAAATCTAGCTTATACGCAACAGGACCAATTTTGTTGATAACTTCAAATGGTCCAATATATCTTGGGTTCAACTTATTTCTCTTTTCAAATCGAAAGATTCCCTTGGTAGGTGATATTTTTAAATAGACCTTATCTCCAATTTGAAATTCTAACGGCTTTCTTCTTTTATCTGCATAACTTTTCTGCCGATCTCGGGCTGTCTTTAATCTATTCTTGATTTCTTTAATCTTGTCAGATGTCTCTTGAATTAAATCAGGACCTATAAGTTGTCTATCTCCTATTTCATTCCAACATAAGGGCGATCTGCATTTTCTTCCATACAAGGCTTCAAACGGGGCGGTTTTAATGCTAGAACGATAGCTATTATTATACGAAAATTCTATCAAAGGTAGATGCATATCCCAGTTGCCACCAAAATCTAATGCACAAGCACGTAACATATCTTCTAATGTTTGTATTGTCCTTTCACTCTGTCCATCGGTTTGTGGGTGGAAGGCTGTGCTAAGATTTATTTGGGTTCCTAAAGCTTTTTGTAAGGTCTGCCAAAATCTTGATATGAATCTACTGTCCCTATCAGATATAATGGAGATTGGTATTCCATGTCTGGATACGATTTCTCTTATGTAAATTCTTGCCAATTTCTCTATCTTGTAATCTTCTCTGATTGGCAGGAAGTGTGCTGATTTGGTCAACCTATCTACTATAACCCAAATTGTGTCATAGCCACTTGAGGTCCTTGGTAACTTAGTTACAAAATCCATGGTAATTTGATCCCATTTCCATTCTGGAATTTCAGGTTGTTGTAAATACCCCGAAGGTTTCTGATGTTCTGCCTTAACCTTTGAACACGTATTGCACTTTTCTACGAACTCTCCAACTGATTTCTTCATACCCGGCCACCAGTAATGATTTTTCAGATCCTTATACATTTTGTTATTTCCTGGATGTACGGAGTATCTTGACTTATGTGCTTCCTGTAATATAATCTTTCTAAGTATGGCATCATCAGGTATCCAAGCTCTTTCTTTAAATCTTAGAATTCCATGTGTATCTGCCTGTAAATCCTTTTCCTGTCCTTTTATTTCTATTTTACTTCTCTGTTGGGCTTCCCATATTTGTCTTAACAGATCTGATTGTAGTTCCATTCTCATGGCTCGCACTCGTAACGGTTTAACCCTATCTTTTCTACTTAAAGCATCCGCAACTACATTTGCTTTACCTGGATGATATTTGATTTCACAATCATAATCGCTCAGTAATTCCACCCATCTTCTTTGTCTCATGTTCAGCATTTTCTGCTCAAATATATGCTGTAAACTCTTATGATCCGTATATATTGTACACTTTGTCCCATAAAGTAATGTCTCCAAATCTTAAGTGCAAAGATGACTGCTCCTAATTCCAAATCATGAGTAGTGTAGTTTTTCTCACTTCCCCTAAGTTGTCTAGAGGCATATGCAATGACTCTACTTCTTTGCATTAATACACATCCAAATCCTTGACGAGACGCGTCACAATATACTACAAAATCATCAGTCCCTTCTGGTAATGACAAAATAGGTGCACTACATAACTTATTTTTCAAAAGTTCGAATGCATTCTTTTGTTTTTCTCCCCAGACATATGGCTTGTCTTTTTGGGTTAATTCAGTCAAGGGCTGAGCTATTCTTGAGAAATTTTCTATGAATCTTCTATAATATCCTGCTAATCCTAGAAATTGACGTACTTCTGTTGGTGTTTTGGGATCCTCCCATTTCTTAACAGCTTCTATTTTTGCTGGATCAACCTGTATTCCTTCTTGATTGACTATGTGTCCTAGGAATTGCACTTCTATTTTCCAAAATTCACATTTTGAGAATTTTGCGTATAGTTTTTCTTTTCTTAACAACTCCAGAGTCGATCTTAAGTGTTGCTCATGATCCTCCTTATTCTTAGAATAGATTAAAATGTCGTCTATAAAGACTATAACAAACTTATCTAAATAGGGTTTACATATCCTATTCATCAAATCCATGAATATGGCGGGAGCATTGGTTAATCCAAATGGCATTACCAGGAATTCATAATGTCCATACCTTGTTCCGAATGCTGTCTTGGGTATATCTTCATCCTGTATTCTTAGTTGATGATACCCTGATCTCAAGTCTATTTTTGAAAAGTAACTAGATCCTTGTAATTGATCAAATAGGTTGTCTATTCTAGGTAAGGGATACCTATTCTTTATAGTTACTTTATTGAGTTCCCTATAGTCTATGCACATTCTAAATGTTCCATCCTTATTCTTAACAAATAGAACTGGTGCTCCCCAAGGTGATACACTAGGTCGTATAAATCCTTTATCCAAAAGTTCCTGAAGTTGGCTCATTAATTCTTTCATTTCAGTAGGTGCTAAACGATAGGGTGCCTTAGCAATAGGGGCTGTTCCTGGCATCAATTCAATTTTGAATTCTACTTGACGTGGGGGTGGTAATCCAGGTAATTCATCAGGGAATACATCTGAATATTCATTGACAATTGGGACATCTTTCAGGTTTACTTTGTCTATCTTAGTGTCAACAATGTGAGTCAAATAAGCCAAACATTTCTTCCTTAGGCATTTTTGTGCACTTTTACAAGAAATTATTTTTATGGTGCCCTTAGGTTTTTCACCATATATGCACAGTGTTCTATTCTCATTAACTAAAGGGATTTTGATCATCTTCTTACCACATATTATTTCAGCTTGATTCTTACTTAACCAATCCATTCCTACAACAATATCAAATCCTCCTAAATCAATAGGGATCAAATCTATATTGAAATAGTTTTCATCTAAATTCATGATACAATTAGGAATGATTTCATAAGCTTCGATTATCTTACCATCCGCTAATTCTATCATATATTTTTGATTAAGCTTTTCTGTGGTCAAGTTAAGTAGTGGCCTAAATGTATTTGAAACAAAGCTACGGGTTGCTCCAGTATCAAATAATACAGTAGCGTACTGATCGTTTACAAGGAACGTACCCGTGACGACTTCTGGTTCGTGTCGAGCTTCTTCTGCCTGCATTATGAATGCTCTTCCTCGAGGATTGTTCTGATTAGTCGGTGCCTTTCCCTTTAACTGTGGCATTCGTTCCGGCGATGATTTTCATTCCCACATTGATAGCAGACTGGTTTCGGGTTTGCAGGGTTTTTGCAGTCTCGGGATATATGTCCCTTTTTCTTACAGTTGTAACAGATTACCATCGCACAGTTGCCTTGATGGTATCTTTGGCACGTGTTACACCATGGCTGATTTTCTGTCTGGGGTTTCTTCTCCCGTGTCATTCCTAGGTAGTTTCGAGGAGGCTGTCTAACTATTCGTTTTTGAGGGGTTCCCTTAAATCTTCCCCCTGTGCTGTCATCACTCCATTTTCTCTTTTCTCCAGATCTAGGGTTACCTAGTGATCCATTTCTTATCATCTCATCTGTCAGACTTCCTGATAAACTTACAATATCTTGAAAAGTCTTGGGCCTAGCTGATTTCACTAATCCCCTTATTTGTGGCACTAGTCCCCAAATATATCTTCCTATTCTCTTAGATTCCGGAGCCACTAGATGTGGTACTAACCTGAGAGCTCATTGTACCTGTCAGTATATTCCCGATGTGCTGCTCCTTTCATTTCTAAGGCTAGAAACTCAGTTTCTAATTTTTCTATTTCATTATATGGACAGTATTTCTCTATAATCAAATTCCTAAATTCCTCCCAACTCAACTCATTCATAATGTGCCTACCTTTAGTGGTCATCTCCATCTTCCACCAGGATTGTGCTTCCGCTTTCAAGGAGTGTGAAGCAAACAAGGTTCTGTTGTTATTGGCACATTTGCTGATTTCCAGAGTCGACTCCATTTCATCTAACCAGCGTAGAGCCTGTACTGCTCCGCCTTTACCATCAAATTCTCGGGGTCTACATGACATAAAGGCTTTGTAAGAACATCCTTTCTCTGTTATAATCTCCTCTGCTGGTTGATCTCTTATGACATCATCAGCTGGTATTTCGTTGCCGGGGGTTGTGGTACCAAGGTTTAGGTTTTGTTGAAGTTGAGTTACTAGTATGGGTATGGCAGCTTCTAACTGCTGTGACACTATCCGGGAGATCCTTTCATCTTCATTGGTTGTTGGGTTAACAGGTGTTTCTTCTCCAAGTCTAGTTCTAGGTCGTCCCACTCTTGCAGTCCTCCTTACGGGTTGCGCATTTCTTCTTGGCGGCATGCTTTTCTATAGTTAATTATAGTAAATATTAAAAAAAATAAAAAATTTTAGATTCTTGACAATATTCTAATTAACACATAAGCAAGTAATAGTTCAAACACAAAAGATATTTTTCATTTAAGTTCTTATTTAAAGATTTCACACTAAAAGTTAGTCCCTAATTCCCCTGCATCCATTTCCAAATTCTTGAGAAAACGTTTCCCTTAGGTGCTTTTAGTTCCTTTACATCCTTCTGAATTTTCCTGATTTCTTGTTGAATTTTCTTGAGCTGTTTAAGGGTTTGTTGAATGGCTGCGCTCTGATCTTCGTCCACCCTTTGTCTTTTAGCTTCACTTTCTTCGTTTCTGAGAGAGTCAGCTTCTTGTATCTCCTTGCCTTCATCTTGCTTAGTCTTGAATTTGTTCCCGGGCCGTACCCTTTTCCTAGGAGTTTTAATGGTATATCCTCCTACCAATACGGGTGCACGACGGACATAAAATTTGGTCTTAGGATTGTCTTCCCTTTTGGTTGGGATAGGTTCTAGAATTTGCTGAGGTTTAGGTTCAGGCATAAGTTCTTTATTGTAATCCGAGTATCCGAATGAGTTAATCTCACAAAAATTGTTATCAGTACTCATAGCTGCAAAACAAATCTTTCATGGTTTGAACCCAACAGTTAGTTACCTATTTAAAATGTTTTAATATTCATGGAATCATGACATACCAAATCACATAATTACACAGACATGAGCTTATGGTTATAGTCTAGGTATTTTATGGTACCTAATTCTCTATAACCAATGGCTCTGATACCAACCTGTCACATCCCGGCGGAAGCGTGAAATGCTTAGGGTGTGACTTGTTTGCTCAGAACTCATTGATAAACAATTGTTACCAAATATCACATAAATATATATTTCATGTTAAGGCATATTAAATATATATAATATCACATAACATAACAAGTATTAATAAAGGAGTTAGGATTACATCAATTCATCATAGTCAAAATTTGAACTAACATAATCCCTATTACATTAAAAACCTAACAGTATCATCTTCAGAGACGATGGTAGTGGGCATCCACCGACACACTGAGATCATACAAATTTACTGTCAGGTTTACACAAACTTTCCCCACCACTTCTCCCCAGCCATTATAAACATCAAAGGAGAACATTAAGCTGTTAGTCATGGTGGATTCCTGAAAAAGCATACTCAAAACAGTCAACATAAAGTTGGTGAGCTTCACAGGTTTATCATATAACATAGATGCATTATATACAACCAAACCTTACATAATAACCAGATCATTCATATCTGTCATAACATATTTCATAAATCAGATAATATAGCAACACAATACTCATCTTATTGGTGCAGGAAATATTTTCCTAAGTAGCGCTACCAATATTATCTAATGGTTCCACATCCGAATTAATGGTTGTGACATAAATCTCAGAAAATAATGCATCAGATAGTATGCTTTTTCTCCAAAACTTTTATAAAACAAAAATGGGCCATGAAACTCACCTTTACTCCAAATGGTAACCTATACAAGAAAAAAAATATTTATAATTCAGAAAATGTATATTTCTTTAACATTTTTAGTACCTCAGATTGAAGAATTTATTTTATAAATCAGGTCTTAGTATAAATTCCGAAATTTTTACAGTAGATGTATCTTGGTGTTAGGCAAAATATACTAAAATTTCATATTTAAATTATTTTCAGGCTAATTTTTATTACTTTTACATTATTCACATAATTCTTTAGAAATACCTTCGGGCCTCTAAAATTAGTCAAAATTTGGCAGGTTAATAATTATAATTCGTAAAGTTTTTCAGAATTTTCTCATGCTCTAAACTATAGCAGAGCTATTTTTATAATTTTTCCTATTTTATCTTTATTTTGCTAAAAATACCAGATCATGTCCAAAAATTCTAATTTTTACGAAAACTGCTCCATTTTTATTTTTATATTTTCTATAAATTTTTCATAATTTATTTCATACTTTAAGTATTTTTCCCGATTTTTAGTTGACAGAATGGTTAAAAATTAATATTTCATAAAATGTTTTGAGTTAGGTCACGAAATTTTTCCAGTGGATTCTATAATTCATAATAGTCAGTACATAATTTTTCTATACCTTTACTAGGATCAGTTCTTTTAATATGATTTTTCTCTTTTTATTCTTAATTATTGCATATAAATTAATTAATTCATAGGAATGGTACCAAATTTTGCAGAGTTCTATTCCCTAATATTCTAAGTATGTTTTTAATATTTGTTTCCACAATCATAGTTATTTTATATGCAGAATTGATTTAACAAACCATAACTAGATTTTAACCCTTTTGTTGTTAATTTCTTGCTAAAACTTTGATTTTTAAGATTTGTTTTACTTATCTCAGATTTTAAAAATCTTTCTTTTTGTCTGAAAAATAAGTTTGATTTTTATTTGTTTTTGTAAAAACCTTGAATGTTTAATCAAAAGGGTTAATCACATGTGTTTATTTTAACACATGTTTGATTTTCATAACTTAATCTAGTAGGGTTTTAGTGGTTAAAACCTTGATTTTGACAGAAGGAGAGTATGAGAAGAAGGTGAGGATGGTCTAAGCTCGCTTGGTTTTGGTGTTCTTGATAATCTTTCGGGAGATGGTGCTTCCACGAGGCTTGGATGTTGCTGCCTTGTAACCGAGAGAGACGTAGGTTATGATGATAATACGTGATGGCTATGGTGTTATCCGAGAGTGGGGAGGATGGTGATGATGTGCAGTGTCCGTGAGGTGAGGAGTGGGAGTAGGGATTGAGGGCAACCGAATGGAGGTGGGTTTTCGGTGGTATCTTGGTGGTTTGGATTTCCCATCGGCCGAGACCTCCAAATAGTGGAGGTGTAATCATGAAGTCTAGTGTTTAGGATGTGAGGTGGATGTTATAGGTTTAGTGAGTCGGTTATTAGGGGCTAGGTGGCGGGTTGGGGTTGAGCTTAGTGGCAAGGTGGGTTTAGGTGTCACACAAAGAGAGGGGTGAGTCATTGATCATTAATGGGTGTTTAAGGTGTAAACCGGGTGTTTAAGGTTGTAAACCGGGTGTTTAAAAGGTGTTAACCGAGTGGTTCTTGATCTTTAATGATTCTTTGGTTTGAGGTTTAGGTGTAGGGGATTTGTTTAGGTTTGTTTTGATGTCAATTCTTTCTTGATGTTAACTTATGTTTATGATGTTTGGTTGGGTTGTACTTGGTTTATTTATTATTGCATTGTTGATGTATTGTAGTTTTGTATCAAGAAATTGTGTTCAAGAATACATGCATACGTACTTCTTGTGTTTGCATGTAAGCATGCAATGAACAATACTCATATTCATGTGATGTATATACGTTTCTTAGCAAAAGATGGTACATGCACACGTAAAAAGGGTATGCATGCGACCATGCATACGTATTCATATATATATAAGTGAACAACATACTTAGGTAAACAAAATGAAAGCATGCATACGTGCATGCATGTATAAAAATATATATATATTAACCTAGGTGTGGCTTAGAATATTTAAATGAACTTAATGTATAAAATTTCTTAATCTAGGGTTGTCACATATATATATATATATATATATATATATATATATATATATATATATATATATAATATTTTATATACGTATAACTAGTTTTTAAAACACCTAACTAATTTTAACGCTCATTATCGAACGGCGTATTATACACTAATTTCAAATTATTTCTATTATTTAGAAAAGAAACGCCGCTATTAAAGGAGAAAACAATCAAGATAATCTTGAGTATTTACTTAATAACAGAAGGCGAGAATAAAAAACTTATAAAAGTACAAGTGTTAGATGCATAGTTTTTAGAAAACATACATTTTCTTGTGAGTTAATTACGCAAATAGTCCCTGTGGTTTACTGAAAATAACAAGTTTTGGTACTAAGGTTTTTTGTAACGGGTTGGGGTATTGTGTTTTCAATTTTGTAATAAAAATGGGTATTATGACTAATAGATGTTAATTTTTCTGTTAACTTTTAATTAAATGACTAAAATACCCTTTGATGGACTAGTTATGTAATTATATATCACTTTTATATAGGGACCATTTATGTAATTATCTATAACTTAAAAATATCCAACCCCCAACCACCCACCCCACTTACGTCTCTTTCAAATACCAGATGATCACCACCATTGTTATCCACCATCGCTACCAGAACCACCACCTTGGTCAAAACCCCCTTCGTTTATATACAAACCAATTAAAAGACATATTATTCTTATCAACTTACCAAAGTCATAATCAACAATACCTACCCTTAAGAACACTAATTTACAAAAAACCTAATTTCCAGTGGTGGTGGTGGTTGGGTTGTTGATGGTGGTAATTGTTGGGAAACAACGTTAACAGATCTGGTGGGTGATGTGTAGTAGGTTGGAGTTTAGGTTTAACAGTGCCCAACCTCCAATTTCCCACCGTCAGTTCCACACCTTCTCTAGTTCCTCATTTTGATCTGATGAGATAATATGGTGTTGCTGATGATGATTGCGGATGATGATGAGCCAATTGATTTGGGTATTATACAAGAAAGAAGTGGAGATGGTTCAATGGTCGGCGGTTATGGTGGTGGCTGGTGATCGATGGTTGTGAGATTAGGGTTAACAGGGGAGAGGGAAGGGGAGATGATGTGACCATGGTGATGATGGTGGTGGTGGCGACGGCAGCCGGTGGAGATGGTTCATACAAGAAAGAAGGCGGAGATAGTTCAATGGCCGACAGTTATGGTGGTGGCTGGTGATCAATGGTCGCGAGATTAGGGTTAACAGGGGAGATGATGTGACCATGGTTATGATGACAGTGGTGGCGACGACGACCGGTGGTAGGTGTAGCAGATGTGGGCGGTGGAGATCGATGGCGGTGGTGTGAGAGTGCCGGAGTTGATGCTTCGATGGTGTTAATGCACTGATGGTGATGGTGATGGTGATGATGATGAGTTTGTGGAGAAGTTCTTTTTATAGATATTTTGTATATTAATTACAGTTAATTACATAATTAGCCCATCAAATATAAATGTTACATAAATTGTCCCTTAGATGTAAAAAGACTGAAATGCCCTTAAACTTACCAAAAGAATTAACATCCGTTAGTCTTAATTCCCATTTTTGTTATAAAATTGAAAACATAATACCCTAACCTGTTACAAAAAACCCTTAGTACCCAAACCTGTTATTTTCAATAAACCACAGGGACCATTGCGTAATTAACTCTTTTCTTTTATATAAAAGACTTAATTACACGAGTGGTCCCTGTAGTTAAGCATGATTTCATTTTAGTCCCTAACAGATATTCGATTCAATCATCATCGTTGTTATGTTTGTGCAAAATTTTGGACCAACCTTGTAATTTCAAATAGTTAGGAAGCAAAATTGAAATCAAGATTAAGCACATGGATCACTCGTGTAATTAAGTCTAAATAAAACAAAGCAAAGTAAATTAGGCATACCAATATAAAAATAATATAATAAATATAATATAATTTATATTTTATAATATTATGATTAAATTTTTTTTAAGTACAATGGACCGCCATAAGAGCATCACCAATAGATTTTTTTTGAATGGCTAGGTAAAATTTTTATTAGAACTGCTAGTACCATACTACCGAGAGGTTGCATACATCAATATTAGATAAACTATATCTTTATTAAATCTATACCAACTGGCCTAGTTTATATCTATTTTCTTAGATCTATTTTTGATCCAAAGATAGAAGACCACCTGTATTTTTACAATTATGCTCGACACCAATGGATGTTTGTCTTTGTAAATTAGATCGTTCCACGCTTTCCGCATCACCAATAGATGATGTAAAACATGAGTGAGGTGTCATTTACGATCACTTGCTCTCTCTTGCTCACTCACAAACTCAAGAACTCCATTTTCTCTGCTCTCTCTTTCCTTTTCTCTCACATACCTATTTTTTTTAAGTTTATACACATGAATTTTTACCTATCTTCTCTCATCCACCTCATCATCTCTCTTTCACCCCACACTCTCTCACCTCTAAAAACTTAAAAGCACACCATTAGAGATGGTATAAAGGTTAGTTTTTTTGCGTGGCGTGCGACCATGGAAAAGTTCCCAACGTTAGGGGAAGAGGAACATACAAGTTGAAGGATCATCTTGTGGTGGTTGCGGTTTGCATCCTGAAACAACTGATTATATGATTTCATAACCAATGAAAACATTAAAAAAAATTAATGCTTGAGTAGCATTAAAGAGAGATTAAGTTAGTTTTTAATGCTTGAATAACTTAAGATGATTAGTTTGGTTTTTAATGTTTATACGGTAAAGTGTTCTAAAGTAATGTGCATATAGCGATACTCGTCCCCTCTCACTAATAGAAAACCAAGTGCCCCTAGAATTGAAATATTGTTTAAAGTGGGGATAGTGTCTTTCCCTCATGCAAGCTGTCAAGGATTTTCAAATTCGGTAAACGATCTTCTTAACCTCCCTAATGCCTAGGGTAACTGGGAGCCATAAAAAATTTCATTCACGCTATATCCAGAAAATCATAGATATTTAAATAAAACATTTTTTGAGGTGAAGGGAATCTCGAGCGACATAAAAATTACATCGTTTATCCAGATTAAAAACAGGAGGATGTACTTTAAATTAAAATGAAAAGGATGATGTAATTTTCGATTTTATTTTTTCTTCCTCTCTGTAATCTCACTAGGTTTATTTTAATAAAAAATGTTCTTGGTTGGCATTAAAAAAAAACTAAAAGGAAATAAATATTTTTGGTAATTGTTGATGATTAAATTAACAATAACAAAAAGTAACGGTTTGTAAATTGGAAACGTCAAAAGTCAAAGGTCAAAACCTCCCGCACGAGACTCTTCACGTTCTCACGTTCAAACCCCACCATTTTCTCCCTCCAAAAACCTGCAACTCTTTCCTTATATATACTCACCATCACAGCCCCTTAAACCTTCATCATCACCACCACCACCACCTTCTTCACAACAACAACAACAACTTCATAATAATAAAAATAACAATGTCTTCTTCCACTTCAATAGCCCTTCTCTTTCTATCAATCACCACCGCCACCGTCATCACCGCCGCTGCTAAAGAGTATCAAGTCGGCGACGCCGTCGGCTGGCGGATTCCGGCCACCAACGAAACAGAACTCTACACGACCTGGGCTTCACGAAGACGTTTTCACATCGGCGATTCTCTTCGTCAGTTTCATCATCATTATTATTATTCGTTTAACATTGCAGATTTTAATGTTTGATTTCATTATGTTCTTACTGTTTTTTTTTCTTTTTGTTGTTAGGGTTTCGTTACAGTACCGGTTCGGTTGTGATCGTTGATAAATGGGGGTTTTACCACTGTGATTCAAGCCAACCCATATCGTTTTTCAACGATGGAAACACTGTAGTGGTTCTTGATAAAGTGGGTACGATGTATTTCATCAGTGGGAGTTCAGATCGTTGTGAACAAGGTCAGAAGATGATCGTGAACGTGAACAATCAGCGCTACGTGCCGCCATTGATAGCCGATCCACCGTATAACCCGTATCATGCTACGTCACCTTCTCCGTCTCAGGGTTCGGGTTCTCGTGGTTCGACAGGTTCTGGTTCAGCGGTTTTGGTTCCTGCATCAGTCATGGCTCATGCTCTTGCTGTAGTGGGTCTAGTGTTGTGCTTGGTGCAGCCATAGTGTTTGTTTTGGATTCGGGTTTACGGTTATCAACATTTATGCTTTTTTGTTTTTGATTAGTTTCTTTAAGTTTAGTAGGATCTGATCGATATTCTGATTGATTTGGATGTTTGATTATTATTATTATCAACAGTTAATTCATTAGTTATTTTGTTTACTTATGTATTACATGAGTTTTGTTTGTAGTTGAGAACTTGACATGTTGAATTATATTGATAACATGTAACAAAATAAAAATGCAAATCATACATTTCTACTAACATTAACAGTAAACAGAGATTTATTATACGCTTACATATTGGTCTCGATGATTAAATGGCATAGAAACCTGTTTTTTGAAAACCATTAACATCTGAATTTGTGGAGATTGAGAGATGAAAGTTTGTTTCACGAGCGTTGTTTACGATCTTCTGTAGTTTTTCTTTCCTCCACTTTAGTTTCTTTAACCGGTGTCTAATAAACATGACTCCTAAACCAAATAAAGTGAATCCAAGAGTACCAGCACAGATTGATATCAAGACGTCAAAAGGCCAGGTGATTCTATGTCGTTCGTAAGGTGTTAGCATGATCACCCAATTGGCTGCAATGTATGAAACAGCCATGAACGCTATAGCGACCCATATAAACTTGTGAGCAGTTGCTAGTATCCGCTTTTGTGGCTTTCTTCTAAAAGGAATGATGCTGACCAATACGACAATGATGCACATAGATACAAACAAAGCAATGTGATTACTGATAGCAAAAATCTTAAAAGCTCGTTCGTTGCCTAATATTGACTTGCCTATTAGAGGCCCGTCTTGATAGACCCCTCCTGGAGGGTTTATACCCGCTGTGAACGCGACGGTTGCAATCAAAACTGCAACTACTGTGATTGTATTTCTTGCATTTTGTAGCGCCTCTCTGTGTAACTTTATATGCTCTTTTTTTGGGAGTTTCTTCTCGGCTTTTATCTGTGGTTCTTCTATTTTACTGCTAAAACTTGCATTTCTGTCCATCTCAAGATCATTGAGTGACACTGTTTCTCCTCCTAGAGAAACTGATTCTTCATGAATCTCTGATGCATTAAGCTGAGAAACCTTTTGATGATTAGTTAGCTCTTTTGTTTCACTGGTTATGTATTCTTCAAACTGCAATGAACATGAATGTAACTTCATAAACTTGACTCTTGAACAAGACACACAGAGGGAGATAGAAAGATTCTTGCCTGGTGGAAACCTTCCATTTGAGCAAGATGTTGAACTGTATTACCGAATTTATCAGGTTGGTAAAACAAGTATGTGCCTTTGAGGATACCATCTACAAATTTGAAGGCATTCAACTGTTTGAATCTTAGTGTTATATGGAACACATTCTCACCATGCTTTGATAGAAGCAGGAAGGAGAAAGGAGCTATGGTTGCAAACTCCTGTAATATAGCCACATTTCCGTTTATAGCAGCTAAGTGCAATGGCGTGTAGCCATTGTTATCGAATTGCAAAGCTTGATCAGGGTTCATTCCCAATAGCATTTTGGAAATCTCCAATTCCCCCCTTCTGCAAGCACAATGCAATGCCAATGATCCATTTATGTCTTTCTGATTCGCAAGATCAGGGCACTTTTCAAGCAACTTTTTTGCAATATCTGCATCAGCGCGCGTTACAAATTGAATTGACATGATAATGGCTCGACTGTATAAAAAACTAAGCTCTCGCTTAGGGCCCTGTATCTTAAGGGGCCTCAATTTTCTTGATTATATACTACATCCTGCATCATTTTTTTTACTTGTATACAGTTTTGAAATTATTTGTCTTGTTACTATATGAGAAAGTGTTTGAATAAATTTTGTCATTTATCATTATGATTAGTTTCGCTAGTTGTATTTCAATAGGCTATTCAGGGTAAGAGAGCAAATAATTTTACTAAAACTTTCTCCAACTCTAATACATGTAATTGTGTTTGTTTTAAATATCATTTACAATATGCGTGTTTCGTCATATTTTCACATGTTAAGATCTTAAGCAAAGACATATTATTTCATAAAAAGGGCAGCTAGTTTTAGAATGTAATTTGGGCACAAACAATGAGTTGACCTTGCACATTTATAGGATCTTCAACTTAAATGTTTAACTTATATGTTAGGCGCGCTATTAGAGACGCCAAATCAGAATCGAAAATATCTGATAAAGTGGCTAATTACTGTAATCAATCATAAGGTATTGTGCATATTACCTATTCGTCCTTTTGACGCGGAGACATGAAGACAAGCGGCTTCGTCAACGACATCCAACAGCCAAGTGGTGTGACTCAAGAGGAAATCTACAACGTTAAGATGCCCGTAACTACAAGCCAAATACAGCGCGCTATGGTTGTGACAGCTAAGCTTGCTAGCAACCCATTGGTTCTTCTCCATAAGCAATCTGACCACATTCTCATGTCCCACTCGACACGCTTCATGGATCGGCGTCTCTGAGTTAGTGTTCTCAGCAGCCACCATCTCTGGCTTCAGTTCCAGTATAAACGACACGACTGCAGCATTTCCTATCTTTGAAGCTAGATGTAACACCGTAGTGTTTCCGATTGTTCGTTCGAGCACATGTTCATCCTGTTGGATTATGTCTCTAAGCCCATCTATGTCACTTTTCACGATTGCCCGTGTGATCATCCAATCCATAACTACTGCCATTGATGAGTTATATATGTCTCTTGATCTGAAGCCAAAATCAAGATTTAAACAATCAATGAATCAAACAAGTGTTCTTATGGAATGCTTTGGTCAACAATGAACCGAGGGTTCGTAGAACTGTCTAAGCAACTTTTATTTGTACGGGAAAACTAACTGTTTTGGTGTCTACTGGAAGTGGAATAGTGAGCTGGTGACCATAGAGTTCCGTTCATACATCTTTCTTATTTTAAAGTTATATTCAATGATGTCAAGTCAACGTTAAAACAATTTTTAACTACTTTTCAAAAGCTACGAGTATGTAAGCTCTCCCACTTAAAATTATTGAGCTTCTCGAAATAAGTTTTTTAGAATATTACACAGGTTATATGAATACGTTGAAGTGAGACTGAACCATACGAAATATGTTACTAAAAAACCATAAACTAAACCATATGTTTTTCACTGAAGCCGATGACGATAACACAATGTAAGAGAGAGAGAGAGAGATAAGGGATTGGGGGTGGATGGGATGTTTTTATTATGTTAATATTATATTGTGTAGTGAACGTGAGTCAATGATAGTTTTATCATTTTATCAAAAGTTAACACAAAATTTTTTAACGACATATAATAAACTTTTAAAGTCTATATTATTAAGATGGGTTAACAGGTAGGCCCATTGTTCAAATTTAATTCATTTGTTGTTAATAATAACTAGTTAAATCTGGGCACGTGCATAGCGCGTGTGGCTCAGATAATCCATCATAGTCGTATATGCATCATAAACCAAATAGTAGGCTCAGAATCGAATTATAGTTATGGCTACATACGACAATGGGTTGCCACGCCATGGTAACTGATATTTTTTTGCCAAACGAACACTACAACAACTAATACCTTACGATAAAAATATTTTAGCACTAACCGGGCTCAGAATTGCTATCCTGTTGTAGCTGTATATCGTAGACGATTGCCAAGCCATGACAACCAACATGGGTTTTGCATTTCAGTCATAGCCATGGAAAGGGAAAGTGAGTGAACATACCCAAACATAGGTAGTCTCGGATGAGCTACATCTCGTCATCATCGACATCTCTACCGCAACATAAAGAAAATAGTGAACCAGAATCGGTCTCAGATGAGGCAAAACCTCATCATCATCGACAAAGCACAAACTACCGGACCACCATCACCATCGTTGCCACCACAAGCATCAAGATACCATATCCAGACTTAAAGGGAGCAAATCGACCCGGCTACCTTAACCACCGTCGCCACCGCCACCATCAACATCAAGTTGATAACAGGGGAAAGCCACCACCGGCGACAACACTGAGGGAAGGTCGGGAAGGCACGACATGCACCGGCCAGAGAAGTACAACCGGGAAGCGGCATTAACGACGAAAGGGCAACCAGATCTGGAAACCCTAAAGGGTGACCGACGCGCGTTGTCCGCCAGGAGCACCATCGGACACCACCGAAAACCCCAGTGGCTACCGAACGATTCTAGCAACCCCACGACTACCGCCACAACCGCGAACATCTGAGGTCAAGACGGTGACCCAGCAAAAACTCACGAACAACCGCCACAATAGCCAAAAGTCCCAAATCAAAACCCGAAACAATTAGGGGTAGAACACAACAGATGCGCGATGCCGCGACCAAAAACACCAGAGATAGATAACCAGCAAAGGGCCAGAGACCAGCAGGCAACGACTGTACGCATCTGTTACGCCGGCTACCAGAGTTCGGCCAACCACCACGGAAAACCCCTTCTCTCTCTATAAAACCAACCGGAGGAGCGCTATTTCTCTCTACAAAAACGGTGCAGAGAGGAGGCCGAACATCCATTACTCCGGCAACCGAACACCCACTAACAGCAACCCACTAAAATTAAAAATAAAATTTTAAAAAATTGATATCACTATTTTATTATTTCAGTCATATCATATTTTAAAATATCATGGTATAATTACTAAATCTATTATATTAATATTTTATTTATTCAACCCGTGTAATACACGTAAAATTAACATACACCTATAAAGAGTTTCCTATATATATCATCTACGATAAATTAGTTACTCTAGTCTTAAAAGTATACATAGGTCCCTAGGTCCTTGTAAAAGAAGTAATCTAAAACATTTATTAAAAACCCAAAATGAAAGTTCTCTGTAAACCAAAATTAAAAGTTTTCCATATCTAACCTCGTGAAAAAACATGGAATCTGCGTTTTATAACATATGATGGCACTACTATCACCATAAGATTTCAACAAATACATATGAATAATCAACCAATTAACTCTAACGTTGTGTTCCCGAGATTAATAAACGAAATAAAAGAAAAGAAAAGAAAAGAAGTGAAAGGAAATTAACGAGAGAAAAGAAATGAAGAGAAAAAATTAAGGAGAGAAAAGAAATGGAAAGAAAAGAAAAGACATTTTAAATTTTCGTGTTCTAGAGTTTGAAGGAAATGAAAAGAAATTACGAAATTTATGTGTTTAATTTCTTTTCTTTCCATTTTCTTCCGTTTTGGAAGGAAAGTTAGAAGGAAAAATTATTGAAAATTTTCCTTTCGTTTCTTTCCATTTCCTTCCTTTAAAAAACTCGGGAACACAAAGTTTTTTTTGTTTCCTTCCATTTCCCTCCTTAAAAAAACTCGGGAACACAACTATTTTTTACTTTCCATTCATTTCCTTCCATTTCTCTCCTTAAATGAGACTCGGGAACAGAGCGTAAGATAAACTAAAGTACCAACCTCAAAAACCCCTTTACAATAATCACAAATGGCAAATAAACAAAAAGAAAAATTAGTACAAACTAAACAAAGTAGCTAAGAAAAAGAGCATTAGATAGAATAAAAGATCGACAAAGGACCTACCAAAAGGTTTCTGCATGAGTGTAGTCGAAGAAAATTGATTAACCTGTACCAACACATTAACCTTAGTTTAGAAGACCAAAAAACGAAAAAAAATATAAAAATATATCAAAACTTAACTTTTCTCTTTAGAACTACTTGTAAACCTGGTTGCATCCCCACATGGCCACATGAACCTGCATATCAGAAATAAAGAACTTGTAGGAGACTTTTTTAAGCAAACATTATTATGAGAGATTTGACAATCAACCTCAAGAACAACAGTTAATGTTTGGACCAGAATGCTTGTTCCTAAAATTACCAAATAAACCCAAGTAAACATCCTGTAGATGGAGATTAACTAAATATACTATGTGTTATAGATAAAGAGAACCCAAAAAATGCATAACATCTTTAATTGTACAAGTGCACAACCATAGAATATAAAGCATATAATAACCTGACTTGTATTTAGGTTGGCACTAACATTAATGTGGCTTCTTCTCGCCGGAAAACAGGGTCTTCTCACACATGTAAAGATCACAATGAAAAATATAAACCACATAACATATGTTCTATATACCAATTTGGCATAAGGAATACAAATTAACCAGGTTGGTCTCTAAATCAGTTTTCATGTTACTTAAAGAAGATCATAAATTCACCTGGTTGGTTGCCATCTGGATGTGCTTCATCACTTTTGGAGACCCGGGCCTTGGTTCTTATTTGTATCCACGCTTGCATATTTCAAAGCCCACAAAGTTTAGAATTCCATATATAATGTAACTTTTATGATAACTATAGACGAGCTACTCAAGACATAAGTTGATCAAAGCATAAGAGACTATTGTAACCTGAATAACAAAGTACAATCTAGCTAATAAAATTTAATCATATATACAAAAAAAAATCTGGACTTGTAGAAAAATGTGGGCAGGAATTGTAGACTTACTTTTTTACAACATGATCAAGTTATAGGTCCATACTAATGAGAGGTGCAATATAAGCAAGAAATCGTTCACTACCTTCATCAACGTCGATGCATCCTGAAGTTGCCAAGTTTAACAAACACAAATACCTCAAATCAATCCTCAAATTGATTGATTAAAAACCATCAAACTCTCATGGATCTCATCACCAGAAACAATATTGTTGAGCGACTTGTAGTTGATTCAAAGACAAAAAGAGACAATGTTAGTCTGAAAAACCTTCAAACCGCTAAAAACTACAATAACCCTATTGCCATTCGTTTGGTGGTTAGATTTAATAACCCAAACTTTAAATGATGATCTAACCTGGCATGTCACCTCCTAATTTGGGTGTCATTTACTGAGCTAAAAGAAGGGAAAGGTTAAGTGCAAGCTATTTCCCTTCATTGTAAATGAAAACTGGCAAAAAATTATATTCTTCGTGGCATTTAAAGAAAAAGATTAGAAATCTATAAAATTGAGCACTCAAGTTTCATATTCCTAGTGAAATTTCATAGTAAAATAGGGAGTCTGGTACTAACTTATGGTGGTTTACTTATGCTGGCTCCTTCTGACTTTATGATGGCTTATTAGCGAATATATTATGATGGCAATTCTCTTAGTTTTTTAAAGCATATCCTTGGTCTTCCTCCCATTCAGACTCTGATGGCAATTCTCCTAGTGTTTAGAAGCAAACCTTTGCATCCTTCAAATAATCATCAAATTTCCACTAGGATTTCAGTAACCTGTCCTTCGCACCATTCTGCATACACAATAAAATCCATAATTTCACAAAACATAAAAATGAACAAAGTAAACAGACAACGATGAAAAAAGGAACATTCAACTTTTATCATAATGTTCGACTAGAATAATATATGAATATATGAAATTGACTGTTTTCTGAACAAACTTGACCTAGTGACTCAACTAAAAGGAATCAAGTTATCTTGGTACTCAACCACCCATCCTGTCACCTAATTGGCTAATTTCATTAGTAATAATAATAAAATAAGTCATCTTAAGATTGAAACGATGGAAAGAAATTACACGCAAGAGTACCTTAAGGATTTCAAGATTTGTAACATCAATAGTACAAACATTCAGCAGTCTTAGCCACTGAAATAAACCTGTGTGTGAAGATTCACCATGACCTGGAATATTCATACGTGCAAGAACAATAGTTCAAACTAATAGATAATTGAACATAAATACTGAAGTCAAAATAACACAAGGGAAAGAAACTAATGACAAACCGTGGAGGAAAACAGGGAGGCACATAATCATATATACCTCTCGGTTCTTCCCCAATCTGAAAATAGTTTACAAACATATGCTCAGCTGGCAGCTTTTATCCTTATTCTTTAGCTGGAACAAATCAACAAACATACTTTTTTTTCTTCACTTACTGTGCCTTTAAGGGTTTCAAAGACAAGCTGTCACAAGAACATTGTTACAATCATATGGTGAAAAAGTACGATACAAAATTGCATAAATAGGTTGACATACTTTTGAACAAAGTTTGCTAAATAATTTATGAACAGCTTTTGTGATATGCTCATAACATTTATCTTTGTAGCTTTTTCCTTGTTTTGCTTTTCACACTGCAAGGTTTTTAGAAGATGCAACTGCAGTAGTAAATGATCTGCATGTAAGAATGGAATGATTAACATTTAAGAAAAAGTAAATTAGTTAAGATGATGTGTTGCTAGCTCTGTGAGGACTTGCTACTGATGACATTGCACATCTGCACCACCACCTTCAGCTCCAACACCTTCTTTAGCAACTTGTTCATCAAGAATTTCTCGCATTTCAACAACCCTACAGAAGTAGACAAGATGTAAAACTCTCATTTAATTTTATTATTATTATTGTTCTTTTGTTTGGGGGGGAGTAAAGTTGGAATATTTATATATATAAATATAAAAAAAGGTAAATAATAATAATATAAAGGTGCAAAAGGGATTCTGCTTAGTGCACATCTTACCCAGCTTACCTATCTACGGGAGTGATAAACACTTATCTGGAATCCAGATCATGATATACAAATGAAACAATTCTTTTGCATTGACACCATTTTCACCCTTTGCACTGAAAGGTTTTTAGGGGAGACTCTTGGCGAATCATCTTTAACATGTTAGCATTTGAGAAAGATATTATAATGCAAAAAAGACTTATCATAAGGATAAAGAAAAACTCAAAGATGTCGATCATGATGGCCAGACCATGCTGCTTGGCACAAAAAGAACCTACAAATAAACCACACAATGTGATCATGTATGCTTACTTGTGAGAGAAATCAAAGAAGCAAGAGAAAAGGTAAATTTGCTAACAATAAGATGTATGTGCCAACCTTGTGAGGATTTACTAGTGATGCCATGGCGGATGGCACCACCACCTTCAGCTTCAACTTGAAGCATATTATGACGTGAGGGACCACAACTGTGAAAAAAAGGCAACTAACCTGTTCATATACATAAGCTAAATCCACTGAGATGCATGTAGCAGACCGTTGCAACTCAAGAATTGATTAATAGCCTGCCAGCAAAAGCAATGGTATGGGAACAGAAGACTAAAAATGGCAGGGTTACCAATAGAATAGTCAGAAATACTAAGTGGAACTTTAGAACAAGCATGAAACAAAGGAGCAAAGGTTACCTGGTCCAATCAACACAAGTACATAGCAAACTTGGGAGTTGAAAATTATTTTTTTTCATGACAAAGAAATGAAAAATATGAGTTACAGTGGATCATAATGGCCTAACAGTAGCTACAGTGGATCCTAATGACAAGATATCAAACATTACTAAAATGGCAGAAATATAGTATCCTTGCTTAAGCAAGTCGAGAAATTTTGGATCACCCATATAAATATACAAAAAGCTCAGTACTTCATAATTGAGGATTCTAGTAATTTATTATGATAAGCATGTGCATGTTATACAACAATATACACCTGCACATCCATTAAAGAGATTAGTATCATCTATAGGAAATCAAAAGTTCTTGAGATGAAAAATCACATTTTAAGAGTAACAAACCTTTACTGGATCATACATTGAGATAAAATGATCAACATTTCCACCAAGGAAACCGATACCATCTAGAAAGAGTAATAGGGGCATGATCAGTGTACAAAACAGAATAAATAAACATAAAACATATATCATTATTGACACTATACTTTTCTTGATAACTAACCTTCCGTAAGAGTTCCCTTGCCAAATTCGTCTAGTAAACATAATGTCCGAGAAGTAGCATGCCTTTTAAGTCTTTTGCATCAATACGTATGAACCTCAAAAGAAGATTATTTATTGGTTCATCAGAATAACTTTTACACCCTATCATCACTGATAGGAGTAAATACAGGATTCACATGCTAAATGTGGATTCTGGATAAAGACCACAATGAAATTATGATATTACCAATTTGTTGTATAGCAGCTAAGAGAGCTTCTTCACACTTGGTACTTGTTTATATGATTAAGGGCTTCACCTGGTACTTGATGAGACATGATAACTTTTGATATTACCATCCTGTTGTTTATACTGTAATAAATTGGCTAATGACCTACAGTTCGAGATTGACACATAATGTGAAAATATGTAATAAGATTAACGCTAAAAATCCAAATCATATTGATGAGCTACTAAAATGGGCTTCAATTTGGATGAAATATTGTATGAATGTATGTAAGAGGACGAGCAAAAGTTTTTCTTACTCATATCAATTAGAGGAAACTCTGCAGTACCGTCTTCCCAAAGTTCTAGCACCTGGAGTTCGCGTGTAAGATTATTGTAATAGGAAATTCCAACTTTGGTAACATGATTTTCATAATTAGTCACCAATCATTACTGCATAATAAATAAAGAAGACTTAGCTTCAGGATATTGTAAATATTAAAAATCTTATGTGAACATCATGATTACCGAATACAAATGCTTGTTCACCTAATAAGCTTACTACCCATGACCTGCATGAAAAAAAGCCATAACCGTGCCAAACAAGTTCAGGCATTTGATTGTGTTATTGAATCCCAAGGCAAAAGAATATGTGTTAAACTAAAACCTTTTATAAACTATCAAGATAATCTTAAATTTTATAGCTGTCGAATAATAAGCATACCTTAAAGCACGTTCACGTGTTCGTGGGCTCCAATTATGACACATGATGACACTAGTAGATCAAAAACTACAAATTAAGAAGCATGGCATACTAAGAACACATAGATTTAAAAAATTCAAAGTTAGAATCATGAAATTAAACAGCAAGGTATATTAGCATACCTTTCTTTATCAAGTTCAAATAAGCTGAACGTTTGACCAGAATGTCTGCTCAAATGTCTCCCAAGTCCAATCCACTTCTTAAAAATATTCTTTGTTATATCTCCTATAGTAAAAATGTCAAACCCAAAACTTATTTAGTCACATAAGTCATAACCTTACGTAAAAGATATTAATAAAAGAATTTGATGATAACCTTAGTCTGCCAGGCTCCTCTTTGTGACATCTACAGCACTCCTTCCATAAGACAGAAAAATGTTAAGATACATATAAACAGTCAAGATATCGTGTTTCGAGCATAAGTTTAATCTTAATTCTTTGTGTAACATTGCACCACTACCTCATACACGTTAATGAGCTATTTGTCATCAATACAGACAGAAATAAACAATTATTTTGTGAAATAGACTTGATAACACATTAACACTCAGTATGATACATACACGTCATAAGTCAAATTAGTAATGCCCCAAGGCCCAAACTCAACCCCACCAACCCATTTTGACCCAATACAAACCTCATCTCCCTTCTTGACAACATTTTTCGTGGGCCGTGGAGACATCATCATCGGGCTGGCCCAGTTTCACGGCCCAACATCGGAAAACCCATCAGCCATCAGGTGTGCGTATGTGCGTTTGTGTGTGGCGGGAAGACAAAAAAGATGAGAGGGCAACCGAAATCATTTCGTAAAACCTAACCTAATGTTTCTGTTTTAAACTCTGATTAGGGTTCAGTCAACCGAAATCAAAACTCTTACAGAGCATTTAGCATTAGGGTTTAGTGGTATTAAGAGATCGATATTAGTATTACCAATGATTCGAAAGCAAATAAAAGAGATCGATTATACCTTGAAAGGATCCAAGTGGTTGTCCGATCACATTCACCAAACTTGCGGTTGAAAAGTCGTCAAAGGCTGAGTTGTGGTGGAGATGATGATGATGAAGAAGAAGAACTGATTTATCAAATGGATCGCAAATGGTGTTCGAAACTCAATGGGCAGAGGGTTGCAGAATCAGGGTTTTACTTGCGAAACATGTTTGGAGGGAAATCGTCGATTTAGGCGGAGTTTATGGCTTTGCGATATAATGGAAGATGCTGATGTGTTTATATAGGCGTAAAATTTAGAGCCGTTTGGAGGATCTCATTGGGGAGATTTGTTGCAAGGATTCGCAATCTTTCACATTTATTGATCAGATAATATACCTTTTGAACACAATATTCGCAATCACTCCTCATTTATTTACCTTTTGAAATTGTTAGGTGGTTGTGTTTTTTTTTTCTTGCGAAACCAAGATCCAACTAAATCATATGAAGATGGTATGATGAACAAGTTGGGTAACATGTTCTTTTGTGATTTTGTTTTGTGATTTTGTGATTATGACTATAAACTTAAACTCTTTTCATATAAAATGTGAAAAAACAATAAAAGAAATATCTTCTTTTAATTTAAAACCTTGTAAGCGTGTGAGATATTATTTAAAATTTTGTTATATTTCAATAATAATTTGAAAACACCAGAGTAAAAACCATTTTTTATTTATTTAGTTTTTGATAGTGTATCATTATTAGTCATCTTGTTTTTCATGTTTTACTCCAGATGACATATTAACATCATGTTAATTTTTCTTATTTATCCCAGTTTTTCTCATTTTAGGGCATAGTGACGTTCAGGTTTCTTCCTGTTTTCACATTTTGTTGAGTTAAAGGCAAAATGAGAGACATGTGGGGTCGGTGCTGCACGGTTAAATTTCACCATGTTTTGGGTAGACATGTGTTTTTCGGAAACTTCAACAACTTTAGCCTTTGAAAATCGTCGTATGAAATAGGCGAAAGTTGCTTTTGGAATGTCAACCCTAATTCACTCAAATTGCATTTCGGGTTACCATATGTTTCAAAAACCCTATCCCTAGTGAAGTAAGACTCAAATCCATTACCTTCGTTACTAAACCGGCGATCAATCTTTATGGCAGGATAACAGGTTTGATATGAAACGATATTGGTGTAGTCGGTGCAAAATATTGTGTTCGTTTGATTGCCTATTAGAATTTGTCGGAGCCTATGTGGTTGCGGGGACAAAGAGGTGGTGTTTTTTCAAAAATAAATGTATAGAATTTCTCTAGACATATTTTGGCTAGGGTTAGGCTTTTTATAAAGAAAAAACAATACCACCGACTACGAAAAAAGACAACAAATATGAAAGCAAGACGATACAACAGTTAAAACTCCAAAAAATACAAGAGCGTTGCAACTAGGTTTGAAAGTGACAAAATTGCTTTTCCTCTATTCTTTTTTTTGGTGAGATAGCAACTAAAGTTGGATATTTTAGTTTTATGATTTTTTTTCTCTTTATTTACTTAGAGCTAAACTATAGGCCGTAAAAACATTATTAAGTTTACTCATAGGCTCTAAAATAACTCAGCAGTGATGAAATTGCTTCTCCTTTCTTCTCTCTTCAGGTGAGAGCAAATAAAATTGGCAAGTTTTACCGCATGTAAAGTTTAATTATAAAAATACTTGTCTTTACCGCATGTAAAGTTTAATTATAAAAATATATATCTTAATAATGCTAAAATAATACACATTAACCCAAACAATAAAGATGCAACCAACAACTTAGATCATATGAGTAAATTGAAAATTTAGCTAAAGTTTTTTAAATAGCAGAGTTAGTGCAAAAGTGTTTACAAGCAAAGAGAAGTCTCATCAACACACATTAATACAACTTAATAATACAACAATCTTTTTAAAAATTAAGTAAATATCCTATAAAGAGTTTCCTATGTATATATCATTTATGATAAATTAATTACTCTAGTTTTAAAAATATACATAGGTACCTAGGTCCTTGTAAAAGAAGTAAACCAAAACATTTATTAAAAACCCAAAATGAAAGTTCTCTGTAAAACCAAAATTAAACGTTTTTTTATATCTAATCTCTTAAAAAACATGCAATCTGCCTTTTATAAAATATGATGGCACTACTATCACCATAAGATTTCAACAAATACATATGAATAATCAACCAATGGACTCTAAGATAAGCTAAAGTACCAACCTCAAAAATTCCTTTACAATAATCACAAGTGGTAACTAAAAAAAAATAGTACAAACTAAACAAAGTAGCTAAGAAAAAGAGCATCATATAGAAGTAAAAGATCGATCAAATGCCCTTACCAACACACCAACCTTAGTTTAGAAGACCAAAAAGAAACATTCTTAAGAAAAATGAAATAAAAATATATCACAACTTAACTTTTCTCTTTAGAACTACTTGTAAACCTGGTTGCATCCCCACACGAACCTGCATATCAGAAATAAAGAACTTGTAGGACACTTTTTTAAGCAAACATTATTATACGAGATTTGACATCAACCTCAAGAAGAATAGTTAATGTTGGGACTAGAATGCTTGTTCCTAAAATTACCGAATAAACTCAACTAAACATCATGTAGATGGAGATTAATTAAATATACTATGTGTTATAGACAAAGAGAACCATATCATTAATTGCACAAGTGCACAACCATAGAATATAAAACATAATATATAAACCATGTAATAACCTGACTCGTATTTAGGTTGGCACTAAAGTTAATGTGGCCTCTTCTCGTCGGGCCTTCTCACACCTGTAAAGATCATGATGGAAAATATAAACCGCAAAAGATATGTTCTATATACCAATTTGGCATAATGAATACAAATTAACCAGGTTGGTCTCTAAATCAGTTTTCATGTGGTTACTTAAAGAAGATCATAACACTCACCTGGTTGATTGCCATCTAGATGTGCTCCATCACTTTTGGAGACCCGGGCCTTAGTTCTCATTTGTGTCCACGCTTGCATATTTTAAAGCCCAAAAAGTTTAGAATTCCATATATAATGTAACTTTTATGATAACTAGAGACGAGCTACTCAAGACATAAGTTGATCAAAGCATAAGAGACTATTGTAACTTGAATAACAAAGCATAATCTAGCTAATAAAATTAATCATATATACAAAAAAAATTTCTGGACTTGTAGAAAAATGTGGGCAGGAATTGTAGACTTACTTTTTACAACATGATCAAGTTATAGGTCCAATGGTCCATACTAATGAGGTGCAATATAAGCAAGAAATCGTTCACTACCTTCATCAACGTCGATGCATCCTGAAGTTGCCAAGTTTAACAAACACAAATACCTCAAATCAATCCAAATCGATTGATTAAAAACCATCAGACTCTCATGGATCTCATCACCAGAAACAATATTGTTGAGCGACTTGATAACTTCCGTTTAGGCCGTAGAATCCACGTAGCCCAGGCTTTAGGCTGATCAACCGCAAAGCATCGAAGATACGCCTCAAGACAACGGTTGATAACTTCCGTTTAGGCCGTCCGATTCCGGATGATACGCTGAGCTCAAGTGAAGAGACGTCCCCATGGAGCGAAAAATCTCTTGCCAGAACCTACTAATAAACAATGGGTCACGATCACTAACAATCGATTTGGGTATCCCATGGTGACGAATCACTTCTTTGACAAAAACTTCCGCAACAGATTTCACAGTGTAAGGGTGTTTTAAAAGAATAAAATGGGCGTATTTGGACAACCGATCCACCACCACAAAGATGACATTATAGCCGTGTGACATGGGAAGACCCATAATAAAATCCATTGAAATATCCTCCCAAAATTGCTTCCGAATTTGCAGTGGTTGCAGCAAGCACACAGGGCTAACAGAACTCGCCTTACAACGTTGGCAGACCTCACATTCACGAATGAATTGTTTAACCGAAGCTGTCATGCCTACCCAATACAAATTTGCAGCCAACCGCCCTTATACGTTCGATAAAATCCGGAATGTCCGCTCATGGCGGTGGTGTGGAATTCATGGAGTAAAGCCGGCAGAAATTTCGAGGTTCGAGAGATAACCAACCGGTTTTGATAGAATAGAATGCCATTTCGAACTGAGTACCCCGGGTATTTAGCTGGATCTGCCAAACGCTTACGTGTCAGTTGCTGAATAGCAGCATCCTTTTTGGCCTCCGTAAGCAGATGAGCTCCTTGAACCCAAACGGGAGTAGAGACGAGTTGTCCCAACTCACCCTGATCAGCCCGCCTGGACAGGGCATCTGCAGCCCTATTCTCTCGCCCTGGTTTATATAAAATATCGAAATCGTACCCAAGAAGCTTAGCAACCCAATTTTGTTGATCAGGGGTGGTCACCCGTTGTTGAAGCAGAAATTTCAAACTCCTCTGATCCGTATAAACTGTGAAGCGAGTATCTAACAGATAAGGACGCCAATGTTGCACAGCTAAAACCAATGCCATAATTTCTTGTTCGTACGCCGATTTTGCCAAATTCCGGTCGCTCAATGCCTTACTAAAGTATGCAATGGTTTTGCTATTCTGCATTAAAACTGCTCCAATGCCCCTGCTTGACGCATCACACTCCACAATAAAAGGTTGCTGAAAATTGGGTAAAGCTAACACAGGAGCGGTACTCAGTGCGTGTTTCAAATTCTCAAAAGCCTGCTGGGCGAAGGAACTCCAAAAGAAGGCATCCTTTTTGGTTAGGTCAGTAAGGGGCCGGGCAATGCTCCCATAATTCTGTACAAACTTCCTGTAGTAGCTTGTTAAACCCAAAAATCCCCAAAGACCTTTCAATGAATTTGGAACCGGCCATTCCATAAGCGCAGCCACCTTCTTCGGATCCATCGAAACTCCATCTCCATTAATGATATGACCCAAGTATTCAAAAGAAGATAAACCAAAAAAACATTTTGGTGATTAACCCTAAAATGATTGTCTTGGAGGATCTTCAAAACTAACGCGACATCATGCAAATGTGTTTCCCAAGACCGACTGTACACAAAAATGTCGTCAAAGAAAATAACAACCTTATGGCGTAAAAAGGGACGGAATATAGCATTCATAGTTGCCTGAAAAGTGGTCGGGGCGTTCATCAAACTTAAAGGCATCACCAAGTATTCATAGTGGCCGTCATGCGTACGAAAGGCCGTTTTCTCAATGCTTGAAGGACTCATTCGAAATCTGATTGTATCTTGCTTTCATGTCTAATTTAGTGAAGAAAGTTGCTCCATGTAATTCGTCTAATAGCTCATCCACTACCGGAATAGGGAACTTATCCGGGACCGTTGCGTTATTGAGTGCGCGGTAATCCACACACATTCGCCAGGAAGCGTCTTTCTTGCGCACAAGTATCACGGGACTTGAATAAGCGCTTTTACTCGGAGTCTCGGACGTATCAACCCTATTTCCAGCAAGTCTCGAACTTGACGCTCAATTTCAGCCTTTTGAACATGAGGGTAGCGATATGGTCGTACACAAATCGAGACATCAGTAGTAAGAGTGATGGTGTGATCGTGGGATCTCGATGGGGGCATGGAAGTAGGAGTTTGAAAAACAATTGGATATTGATCAAGGGTGTGGGTTAAAGCTGCCTGTTGGATTGGTGATAATTGAGAATTAAATGGAAGAGAATCACTTGTGAGAGGAGATTCCGAAAGAGATGGTTGTGGAGAATCATTTAACAATGATAACCACTGATTTAAGGCTGCTGGAGGAGATTAATTCATACGAACTCTGTGTAACTGAACTAATTGCCCCTTAAATGTAAGCTTCATCCAAGCATTTTGCCAATCGTGCACCACCTCCCCCAATGATTGTAACCAATCAATACCTAGAATAAAGTCCAGACCTCCAGTGTCCAAGATCAGAGCATTGACTTGAAAGGAACAAGGTCCAATGGTGATGGGAATATCATAACATTCCTGCGAGACAAACACCACATGTCCATCGCCCAATGTAATGTTAATGCCACCAAAAGTTGAACACGGTAATCCCAAAGCATCTACTAAACGTCTGGAAACAAAATTGTGGGCGACACCACTGTCAACCAAAATATAGATTGAAATACCTTGTAACGCCCCTTCTAACTTCAGGGTTTTAGCCCCCCCAGAAGCAGCCAAAACCCCTTCAAAAGCCAAAGACATGCACGCGTCCCCCTCCGAACCTCCCGGTGTGGCCTCCTTTACCATCGAATCGGCAACCAGAGCACAAAAATCTCCCCCACAAGGGTCATATTCATCCTCTCCCAGAAGCAAAACCCGTAATCGCCCCTCGGGGCATTTGTGAGCCGGACCATATTGTTGGCCACAACGAAAACATAATCCCTTCTTGCGACGATCCTCCCACTCCGATCGAGATAACGAACGTACTCCCCGATCACGAGGAAACAAAGTAGAAGTCTCCGGAGAAGAAGGGGACCCTAATTTTGGAACAACTGATGAACGAGGTAAGTCCAAACGACCACCGGACCCCCGATCGAAACCCTTCATGTGGGCGGAAACCCTGGGCTCACTACGACCCAAATTGTGAAGCCCATCCACCTGAGAAAAAGGGGGAGGCCCAGTACGGTGAAGATATCGGAAACGAGAAGCGGAGCCGGAGCCCCCAGTCGGTCGGAGCATCTCTGAAACATCCTTTGCTGTATACATCGCTTCTAACAATGTCTGAGGGCGATGTAAACGGACCCATTTCTTTGTGTCCTCTTGTAATCCCGCGACATAATACCCTGTGAATCAGGTAAGCGAGGTACCAAGGATAGTAGATATTCAAAATCATCGATGTAGTCATAGATAGAATCCCCCTCCCCCTGTTGAATCGTCGCCAATTGCTCATACGGGTTATGAATTGACAAACCACTGAAACATTTCGACAATTCGGATTGAAATTCAACCCAAGAGATAGAATCGTGGACCTGCGTAAGGATGGTATACCAATGTTGAGCAACCCCTACCATGCTCAACTGAGCTAATCGGAGACGAACCTCGTCCGGAGTGTTGTTGAGATCAAAATAAAGGACCGCCTTTTGAATCCAACCCTGAGGATCGAACCCGCTAAACTCCGGCAACTTCACCTTCTTTACTGCCCACGGTAGAACCGTCGTAGTATCTCCCTCAAATCCCGATTTAGATTTGAGATTGGAAAACACCTCCTCGTGACTAAGACCGGAACCTCCCGAACCCGGTGGCGAACGTTTATCCTGTTGTTTCATCCAACCCAAAACAACCTTACAAAACTCACTGGATTCTCCGTGTTCGACTTCCAGTGCTTGTAAGGAGGTTTTAATCTCAGAAACATCGGATTGCAATTGCTTAATCTGAGCCTCTTGCGCATCTAATCGGGTATTGGTACGTGTTTCCATGGAGGAACAACGAAAAACAGGGAGCAGGTCGGTGGCAGGTCGGACCAATGATAGGGTTTTAGAACAAGTAAGAACAAATTGAAGAAAACAAGATGATTCACCGAATTCAAAAACTCAAAAGTAGGGTTACAATGGAGAAAAGGAAGATAACACAAAAGATCCAGGGATCACCCTCTCTCCATGCACACAATGGTAGGAGCCTGTAAAAGTAAATGACAAACCTAGACATGCTACTAACGCCATTATTCCCCCTAATAATACCCAAAGACCCCAAAACAAGTTAGCAACTATTACTATTTACTCCCTTGCCCCTCCTAGAATACACATGTAACACCTTAGGCTTTTCTTTGTCAATTATCCGATTGATGCATCTATCAATATCATTCAGAAATGGCAGCGGGACTAACTTTTGGAGTTTTTTTGCAGAAACAAGATTTACCTGTTCAGCAATCATGCTCCTGATTTGGGTGTCATTTACTGAGCTAAAAGAAGGGAAACGTTAAGTGAAAGCTATTTCCCTTCATTGTAAATGAAAACTGGCAAAAAATTATATTCTTAGCGGCATTTTAAGAAAAAGATTAGAAATCTATAAAATTGAGCACTCAAGTTTCATATTCCTAGTGAAATTTCATAGTAAAATAGGGAGGCTGGTACTAACTTATGGTGGTTTACTAACCTTATGCTGGCTCCTTCTGACTTTATGATGGCTTATTAGCAAATATATTATGATGGCAATTCTCTTAGTTTTTTAAAGCATATCCTTGGTCTTCCTCCCATTCAGACTCTGATGGCAATTCTCCTAGTGTTTAGAAGCAAACCTTTGCATCCTTCAAATAATCATCAAATGTTTCCACTAGGATATTAGTAACCTGTCCTTCGCACCATTCTGCATACACAATAAAATCCATAATTTCACAAAACATAAAAATGAACAAAGTAAACAGACAACGATGAAAAAAGGAATATTCAACTTTTATCATAATGTTCGACTAGAATAATATATGAATATATGAAATTGACTGTTTTCTGAACAAACTTGACCTAGTGACTCAACTAAAAGGAATCAAGTTATCTTGGTACTCAACCACCCATCCTGTCACCTAATTGGCTAATTTCATTAGTAATAATAATAAAAATAAGTCATCTTAAGATTGAAACGATGGAAAGAAATTAAACGCAAGAGTACCTTAAGGATTTCAAGATTTGTAACATCAATAGTACAAACATTCAGCAGTCTTAGCCACTGAAATAAACCTGTGTGTGAAGATTCACCATGACCTGGAATATTCATACGTGCAAGAACAATAGTTCAAAGTAATAGATAATTGAACAGAAATACTGAAATCAAAATAACACAAGGGAAAGAAACTAATGACAAACCGTGGAGGAAAACAGGGAGGCACATAATCATATATACCTCTCGGTTCTTCCCCAATCTAAAAATAGTTTACAAACATATGCTCAGCTGGAAGCTTTTATCCTTATTCTTTAGCTGGAACAAATCAACAAACATACTTTTTTTTCTTCACTTACTGTGCCTTTAAGGGTTTCAAAGACAAGCTGTCACAAGAACATTGTTACAATCATATGGTGAAAAAGTATGATACAAAATTGCATAAATAGGTTGACGTACTTTTGAACAAAGTTTGCTAAATAATTTATGAACAGCTTTTGTAATATGCTCATAACATTTATCTTTGTAGCTTTTTCCTTGTTTTGCTTTTCACACTGCAAGGTTTTTAGAAGATGCAACTGCGGTAGTAAATTATCTGCATGTAAGAATGGAATGAATAACATTTAAGAAAAAGTATAATTAGTTAAGATGATGTGTTGCTAGCTCTGTGAGGACTTGCTACTGATGACATTGCACATCTGCACCACCACCTTCAGCTCCAACACCTTCTTTAGCAACTTGTTCATCAAGAATTTCTCGCATTTCAACAACCCTACAGAAGTAGACAAGATGTAAAACTCTCATTTAATTTTATTATTATTATTGTTCTTTTGTTTGGGGGGGAGTAAAGTTGGAATATTTATATATATAAATATAAAAAAAGGTAAATAATAATAATATAAAGGTGCAAAAGGGATTCTGCTTAGTGCACATCTTACCCAGCTTACCTATCTACGGGAGTGATAAACACTTATCTGGAATCCAGATCATGATATACAAATGAAACAATTCTTTTGCATTGACACCATTTTCACCCTTTGCACTGAAAGGTTTTTAGGGGAGACTCTTGGCGAATCATCTTTAACATGTTAGCATTTGAGAAAGATATTATAATGCAAAAAAGACTTATCATAAGGATAAAGAAAAACTCAAAGATGTCGATCATGATGGCCAGACCATGCTGCTTGGCACAAAAAGAACCTACAAATAAACCACACAATGTGATCATGTATGCTTACTTGTGAGAGAAATCAAAGAAGCAAGAGAAAAGGTAAATTTGCTAACAATAAGATGTATGTGCCAACCTTGTGAGGATTTACTAGTGATGCCATGGCGGATGGCACCACCACCTTCAGCTTCAACTTGAAGCATATTATGACGTGAGGGACCACAACTGTGAAAAAAAGGCAACTAACCTGTTCATATACATAAGCTACATCCACTGAGATGCATGAAGCAGACCGTTGCAATTCAAGAATTGATTAATAGCCTGCCAGCAAAAGCAATGGTATGGGAACAGAAGACTGAAAATGGCAGGGTTACCAATAGAATAGTCAGAAATACTAAGTGGAACTTTAGAACAAGCATGAAACAAAGGAGCAAAGGTTACCTGGTCCAATCAACACAAGTACATAGCAAACTTGGGAGTTGAAAATTTTTTTTTTTCATGACAAAGAAATGAAAAATATGAGTTACAGTGGATCATAATGGCCTAACAGTAGCTACAGTGGATCCTAATGACAAAATATCAAACATTACTAAAATGGCAGAAATATAGTATACTTGCTTAAGCAAGTCGAGATATTTTGGATCACCCATATAAATATACAAAAAGCTCAGTACTTCATAAATGAGGATTCTAGTAATTTATTATGGTAAGCATGTGCATGTTATACAACAATATACACCTGCACATCCATTAAAGAGATTAGTATCACCTATAGGAAATCAAAAGTTCTTGAGATGAAAAATCACATTTGCATGTTATACAACAATATACACCTGCACATCCATTAAAGAGATTAGTATCACCTATAGGAAATCAAAAGTTCTTGAGATGAAAAATCACATTTTAAGAGTAACAAACCTTTACTGGATCATTACATTGAGATAAAATGATCAACATTTCCACCAAGGAGACCGATACCATCTAGAAAGAGTAATAGGGGCATGATCAGTGTACAAAACAGAATAAATAAACGTAAAACATATATCATTATTGACACTATACTTTTCTTGATAACTAACCTTCCGTAAGTGTTCCCTTGCCAAATTCGTCTAGTAAACATAATGGCCGAGAAGTAGCATGCCTTTTAAGTCTTTTGCATCAATACGTATGAACCTCAAAAGAAGATTATTTATTGGTTCATCAGAATGACCAAATTTTGTTACGTAAAAGATACCCTACCATCACTGATGGGTGTAAATACAGGATTCACATGCTAAATGTGGATATGGATAAACACCACAATGAAATTATGATATTACCAATTTGTTGTATAGCAGCTAAGAGAGCTTCTTCACACTTGGTACTTGTTTATATGATTAAGGGCTTCACCTGGTACTTGATGAGACATGATAACTTTTGATATTACCATCCTGTTGTTTATACTGTAATAAATTGGCTAATGACCTACAGTTCGAGATTGACACATAATGTGAAAATATGTAATAAGATTAACGCTAAAAATCCAAATCATATTGATGAGCTACTAAAATGGGCTTCAATTTGGATGAAATATTGTATGAATGTATGTAAGAGGACGAGCAAAAGTTTTTCTTACTCATATCAATTAGAGGAAACTCTGCAGTACCGTCTTCCCAAAGTTCTAACACCTGGAGTTCGCGTGTAAGATTATTGTAATAGGGAATTCCAACTTTGGTAACATGATTTTCATAATTAGTCACCAATCATTACTGCGTAATAAATAAAGAAGACTTAGCTTCAGGATATTGTAAATATTAAAAATCTTATGTGAACATCATGATTACCGAATACAGATGCTTGTTCACCTAATAAGCTTACTACCCATGACCTGCATGAAAAAAAGCCATAACCGTGCCAAACAAGTTCAGGCATTTGATTGTGTTATTGAATCCCAAGGCAAAAGAATGTGTTAAACTAAAACCTTTTATAAACTATCAAGATAATCTTAAATTTTATAGCTGTCGAATAATAAGAATACCTTAAAGCACGTTCACATGTTCGTGGGCTCCGATTATGACACATGATGACACTAGTAGATCAAAAACAACAAATTAAGAAGCATGACATACTAAGAACACATACATTAAAGACTTCAAAGTTAGAATTATAAAATTAAACAGCGAGGTATATTAGCATACCTTTCTTTATCAAGTTCAAATAAGCTGAACGTTTGACCAGAAGGTCTGCTCAAATGTCTCCCAAGTCCAATCCACTTCTTAAAAATATTCTTTGTTATATCTCCCATAGTAAAAATGTCAAACCCAAAACTTATTTAGTCACATAAAGAACTCTTTGCAAGTCATCAAAATGTAAAAGATAATAATAAAAGAATTTGATCATAACCTTAGTCTGCTAGGCTCCTCTTTGTGACATCTACAGCACTCCTTCCATAAGACAGAAAAAATATTAAGATACATATGAACAGTCAAGATATCGTGTTTCGAGCATAAGTTTAATCTTAATTCTTTGTGTAACATTGCACCACTACCTCATACATGTTGATGAGCTATTTGTCATCAATACAGAATCATGTGCTTGCAGCAGCTTCCACAGAAATAAAAAATTATTTTGTATAATAGACTTGATAACACATTAACACTCAGTATGATACATACACGTCATAAGTTAAAAGTGGACGACTCAATTTAGTAATGCCCCAAGGCCCAAACTCAACCCCACCAACTCATTTTGACCCAATACAAACCTCATCTCCCTTCTTGACAACATTTTTCGTGGGCCGTGGAGACATCATCATCGGGCTGGCCCAGTTTCACGGCCCAACATCGGAAAACCCATCAGCCATCAGGTGTGCGTATGTGCGTTTGTGTGTGGCGGGAGTCGACAGGGAGACAAAAAAGATGAGATGGCAACGTGATTAGAATCAGAATGTATGCATTAACAAACTTGAATCATTTCGTAAAACCTAACCTAATGTTTCTGTTTTAAACTCTGATTAGGGTTCAGTCAACCGAAATCATAACTCTTACAGAGCATTTAGCATTAGGGTTTAGTGGTGTTAAGAGATGGATTTTAGTATTAGCAATGATTCGAAAGCAAGTAGAAGAGATCGATTATACCTTGAAAGGATCCAAGTGGTGGTCCGATCACATTCACCAAACTTGCGGTTGAAAAATCGTCGTAACAGCGGATGAGTTGTGGTGGAGATGATGATAATGAAGAAAAAGAACTGATTTATCAAATGGATCGCAAATGGTGTTCGAAACTCAATGGGCAGAGGGCTGCAGAATGAGGGTTTTACTTACGAAACATGTTTGGAGGGAAATCGTTGATATAATGGCAGAGGCTGATGTGTTTATATATATAGGAGTAAAATTCAGAGCCGTTTGGAAGGATCTCAGGGGAGATTTGTTGCAATGATTCGCAATCTCTCATATTTATTGATCAGATAATATACCTAAATGATTGCCTATTGGAATTTGTCGGAGCTTGTGTTGGTTGCGGGGACAAAGAGGTGGTGTTTTTTTCAAAAATAAATGTATATAATTTTTCTAGACAAATTTTGGCTAGGGTTAGGCTGTTTATGAAGAAAAAACCATACCACCGACTACGAAAAAAAATAACAAATATGGAAGCAAGACGATACAAAGATTAAAACTCCAAAAAATTCAGGAGCGTTGCAACTAGGTTTGAAAGTGACAAAATTGCTTTTCTTCTATTCTCTTTTTTTGATGAGATTGCAACTAAAGCTGGATGTTTTAGTTTTACGATTTTTTTCCTCTTTATTTACTTAGAGCTAAACTATAGGCCATAAAAACATTATTAAGTTTACTCATAGGTTCTAAAATAACTCAACAGTGATAAAATTGCTTCTCCTTTCTTCTCTCTTTAGGTGAGAGTAAATAAAGTTGGGTATTTTAGTCTTTTGATATTTTCCTCTTTATTTATCTAAGAGGTAAACTATGATCCACAAAAACATTATTAAGTTTACTCATAAGCTCCAAAATAACTCAACAATTACTCATACACTCCAAAATAACTTAATATTTTTAACACATAACATATCGATGCTACTTTCCTCTTATTATTAGGCCCAAACTGAGACAAGTGGCGGTGTTGATCGACCAATATGGGGAATTGATGTCTATAGTCTTCGAGCTGCATGTTGGTGTTTGGACGGTAATGTCATAATGACATAAATATTTTCCTTGACGTTTTATCAAAAACAGATTTTTGCTTTTAATCAATACAGACTTTCAAATTATGTGCATGAGTTATTTATGTCATTATAACATTACCCTCCAAACTATGATGCATTTCAGCTTCAAACCTCTAAATCTAGCTCCACACAAATCACAAAATCACCATATTTGCACCCAACAATGAAGCTCTTGGACGAACGATGTATCCGGAGTTTACGGTGATGGTTGTGGTATAGCTACGAAGATGAAGTTTCTAATTTTATTCTAGCGAGCATACTCAGTTGTCCCTCTGGAAAACCACCACCACCGCTACCGCCACCGCCGTCGCGCCCACCGCTTCAGGATATTAAAGAATGTTATGTGAACAACATGATTATTGAATGTTATGTGAACAAGATGAAGCTCTTGGACGAAGGATATTAATTTTATTCTAGCTTCAGTGTAAATATTAAGAATGTTATGTGAACAACATGATTATTGAATACGGATGCTTGTTCACCTAATAAGCTTACCTATGACCTGGATGAAAAAAAACTATAACAGTGCCAAACAAGTTCAGGCATTTGATTGTATTATTGAATCTCAAGGCAAAAGAATATGTGTTAACTAAAACCTTTTATAAACTATCAAGATAATCCTAAATTTTATAGTGTTGAATAATAAGCATACCTTAAAGCACGTTCAAGTGTATGTGGGCTCCAATTATGACACATGATGACACTAGTAGATCAAAAACTACAAATTAAGAAGCATGACATACTAAGAACACATACATTTAAAACTTCAAAGTTAGAATTATTTAAACAGCAAGGTATATTAGGATACCTTTCTTTATCAAGTTCAAATAAGCTGAACGTTTGACCAGAAGGTCTGCTCAAATGTCTCCCAAGTCCGATCCACTTCTTAAAAATATTATTTGTTATATCTCCCATAGTAAAAATGTCAAACCCAAAACTTATTTAGTCACATAAAGAACTCTTTGCAAGTCATCAAAATGTAAAAGATATTAATAAAAGAATTTGATCATAACCTTAGTCTGCCAGGCGCCCAGGCTCCTCTTTGTGACATCTACAGCACTCCTTCCATAAGACAGAAAAATATTTAGTCACATAAAGCACAATAATTAGCACTACGTATAACTAATGGAATCAAAATACTAGTAAAAGTGACTTCATGTGTCACCAAATGTACCTCTCAGTATCACTAAAGTTCCCATGGAGATGATTTACAATCCTGTGAGATGAAGCAAGTGCTTTAGACCAGCTTGTGCATGTTCAACCTGTAAAAAAATTACATAAAGGATAAATCGAATTCATTGAAAGCATTTCATCTTCATCGTTTCAATTGAAAGGTAACATTCAGAGATAACTTTCAATAAATGTAATACCATTAGCATGATCGCATAGGAATCTTAGCCACTGTATAGACCTCACTGTTTGTGTAAAGATTCAGTGTGACATAGAATATTATAATTTTTGGGTGCTCAAGAAAAAGAAAGATGGCATTAATTGAGTGTGTGTGGTCAAACTTTAACAAAAGAGAAGAAAAAGAAACTGGAATATTAATACAGTAAGTAAATAATAATCAAGAAATTATGGTTAGTGCATGCTTCAATCAACTTACATGTCTCTTGTAGAGATAAAGAGTTATCTTGGATCAAACTCATGATATACACATGAAACAATTCCTTTGCAAAGACAAACAATTATTTTGTGAAATACAAGCCTCATCTCAACAGGCTCTCCTTTTGGGCAACATGACTCGTGGGCCGTGAAGACATCGTTGGGCTAGCCCAGCTTTCAGGGCCCAACATCAGAAAACCTCACGAATCACGCATCAGGATTCAAGCTTCAGGTGTGTATGCTGTATGCATTAACTAACTTGAATCAATGAGAATGTATGCTGTATGCATTAACTATCTTGAATCATTTCACAAAACCTAACCTAATGTTTCTGTTTAAAACTCTGATTAGGGTTCAGCGCCAGGAATCACAACGCTTACGGAGTATTTCGTATTAGGGTTCAGTGATAGTATCAAGTAATTAGTAGAAAACAAATAGAAGATATCGATCAGAAGGAAGTATACCTTGAAAGGATCCAAGTGGTGGTTCGATCGCAGTCACCGGAGTTGCGGTGGTCGTAGTCGGCATAAAAAGTCGTCTCCGGCTGAGTTTGTGGTGGAGATGATGAACAGCTAGTTGATGGTGTTTGGAGGGTTTTAGACGAGGGTTTTGCGAGATAATGGCAGAAGCAGGTGAGTTTATATAGGCACAAAATTCAGAGCCGCTTGGGAGGATCTCGGGGGAGATTTGTTGCAACGGAGAAGGTGGATTCGCAATCTTCCTCATTTATTCAACAGATTTTATATCTGAACGAAATCATTTTTCTTTTATTTACCTTTTGAATTTACTATATTTATATTTTTACTTTTCTTTTATCATTTGTTTTATGTGAACTTTGAACGATTGAAATCTTTGTTAATTTTGTAGTCATAATTTTTTTGGTTGATTTTGAACCTATTTTGTTAGGTGGTTGTGTTTTTTTTTTTACTACAAAATTAAGATCCAACTAAATCATATGAAGAGTGTATCATTGGCGGTCACCTTGTGTTTTCATGTTTTTTTTTGTGACATATCATCGTCGTGTTAGTTTTTCTTATTATTCCAGTTTTTCTCGTTTTGCATGGTGTTGTTCAGGTTTTTTCTTGTTTTCACGTTTTGTTGAGTTAAAGTCAAAATAAGAGAGATGTGGCGTCGTTGGTTCCCTATTAATTTTCACCAGGTTTTGGGTGGACATGTGTTTTTCGGCAACTTTAACGACTTTAGCCTTCGAAAATCGCCTTATGAAATAAGTGAAACTTGCTTTAGGAATGTCAACACTAATTCACTCAAATTACATTTGGGGTTACCAGATTCAAAAGCCCTATCCCTAGTGAAGTAAAACTTAAATCTATTACCTTCGTTACTTAACAGGCGATCAATCTTTACGGTCGGATAACGGATTCGATAGGAAATGATATGGTGTAGTCGGTGCAAAATATTGTGTTCGTTTGATTGCCTATTGGAATTTGCCAGAGCATGTGTGGTTGCGGGGAAAAAATGGTGGTGTTTTTTTTTTAATTTTGAGAGCGTTGTTACCTTGTTTTTAAACGCCTTAGTTTTTCAAATTCTATCAATAACTAAAAGTAGTCCTTAAAGTTTAATAAATGTTTATTAAAATTTAAATGTTATAAAACCTTATTTACTATTATCATTATTTCATCATATTATTTTTGTGACAGTGTAAATTAAAAAAAAAAGTATATACATTCTAAGTTTTAGTATCATTATACCATTTAAAACTTAAGAAATGATTCAACAACATTAACTTATTCATCTTTGGTCATAGTTCTGGTGAAAACTTCCAACATAAAGACCAACATATCACTTTCAAAACAAGGTAACAACTAAAGGAAGTGGCCAAAAGCCATAAAATCAAATACCAAGTATTGGTTGCAAATAATATTTCATAAATCAATATTGAGCAGTTGCAGTGGTGATAGCACATGCCTAGGTGGCAATAAACCTTCAGTACTCTGATAGCCAAACCACATCAAGAACCGACGACATAGCAAGCAAGAAGCACCCAAAGAATGCAAACGCGATTGAAAGAGCAACGCGATCACAAAAACTATGCAACGGCTTGCAGAAATTGGGTAGAGACGAGTGTTTGATCCCTGTTCGGTTCAGATTGGTCACGCCTGATGCAGCTGATGCACAACTCATCATAGCATACGCGAAAACCTGTTTGATCAAATATGCATCACATCCCAATAACCAGATCGATTCATAATTAAGCCTAAACTCTATCAAGATATAATTTTAATAAGTTTTGATTAATTGTTCACCTGATCACCAGCAAAAAGAAGCCATGCATGCTTCTTGGAAGAGATAATGGAAGACTTCTTTAGCAGCATTCTTGATGTCATGAGCAGTTGAAGTAAAGAGTGAACTGCTGCAGCTGCTGATACTCCCACCAAATAGCTGTTTAATCATCAAAATCCACACAAAGCTTCAAATTTTAAGCCATATTTGGAGGGTATAACGCGTTTTTTTACGTAAATTCACGCACAACTTTCATCGAACACCTTATATACATGCTATTTGGTCTAAAGATTTAAGCAGTATTTGTAAATGGGTGTTTAGAACTTTTAGCCCTTAATTCTGTTCATTTACGACCTCCAAATGATATGATTGAATACAGAAAATTAATTAATGGAAATTAAGATATTTTTTAATTAGATTATTTTTTAAATGTTGATGTGCTTTTTAGTATTATTTTTTTTTAGTTTTTTCTACTTCTAGGTATTTTGTTGTCTACTTGTCTGAAGTAGCGGAAAGTTTGATCATTGATGTGACAAAAGTCTCCCAGGAGATTGATGTGGCGATGACATGATGAATCAAATAGTGTCTTCCACTAGTTGAATAGCGCAAGTCACTGAAAATAAGAATTTCGCTCGTTGAACAATCCTTAATTTGTCGTGTCATTACCACATCATCAGCCTTTCGAGAACTCTTACCAGACCATACACATTTGCTACTTAAGATGTTATAAAACTTGAAACCATAAATAACTCAAAAGGTAGCCTGTAAACCACTTTAATGTTTAAAAATAGAGAAAAATTCTCAAAATATCTCTTTAATCGTTATTTTCTCTCAAAATATCTCTTTAACTAGGTAAACCCAAAAATATTCTCACCCAGTAGAGTTATCTCCACCCTTAAATAGATGCGCCCGAACTTCTCATTTAACAGACATAATATGTCCGTGTGTCAAAATACGATTGATCAAACTTATTTTAAAGTACGACTGAACATGCTTACAAATAAGTTCGATCAAACTTGCAACACAGTCGAACGGTCTTATTAAAAGTTCGAACAACATTGACGATCCTATTTAAGTAAGTACACTTTTGAAAAATTATTATTATGTGCTTACTCGAAGGAATCGGAGAAAGACCATTTGGAATACACAGGGAGATCAAACCCATATAGCGATAGTGTTGATTTCTCTTTCGCCGATACCATCACCACAACAGAAACAACTGCTGCCGATAAGCAAACAACTCTCAACCCCAAATGCATCACCTGATAGTTCCTTAGTATCCTCCTGCCGCCTGAGGGTGGCCCACTCACGGCGGCGCTCTCGACGGTCACCGCCACATCCTTCGTTTTCATCACGTTATTCTCCATCGGTGTCGCCGGTGTACGTGGTGAAGAATCGAACGATCGGCGGTGGTTTTAAAATGGCGGGGCGGGAGGGGATGAGGGACACGTGGCGGAAGGTGGTATGTGGGTAAGTCCGTGATTGATGAAGTTTTGTTTGTATTTGAGGCTCATGAATCGATACGCCATTAGTGAGTACTGATTAGAGGCTCTGTCTGGTAAATGTGTGTGTAAATGTGGTGTCTATCTCGCAGTGGTTGGTCCAATGATTTATGAATGAGGTATGGTGTGATATAACTTATAAGATTAGGTGAGGTGTTTAAATTTGTTAAGTTTTTTTGAAATATTTGAATCTACTAAGATTGGTGATCTTCCCCTCTAAATAAGTGGGTGTTTGGGATTGCTTTTTAAAAGTCCTTATTGACTTTTTAGGGGGTAAAAAGACAATAATGCCCTCATAATAAGTTACAAATTATAACTTATTAGACTTTTGGAGGGGCATTATTGTCTTTTTACCCTCTAAAAAGTCAATAAGGACTTTTCAAAAGCAATCCCAAACACCCACTAAGTCTTTACGGATAGAGACAGGGTAGATGATATTTGAAGGCAAAAATTGTTGTTGAGAGAAGAAATTTTGATATGTTATTTTATCATGTTTACTGTTCATAGAGCGGTAACCGGATTGGGGTACATACAACAATGAAAACTTACTGTTGAGTTATTGCCATTTAACTTATACATACAACATAGAGTGAGATTGTAGGAACAAGAGAGAGAAATGCAACGGCACCCTCCAAACTAAGAAAACTAAGAAAAGTGAAAAGCCTGACATGTCTTATGCAGAAACCAAGGAAAACAAGACGACTCTCTCTTCCCTTGTACATTGAAATCGAATTAAAGATAATTGCTTATACGGTTAGAGTAAGGGTTATGTAAAAGCGAAGATTAAGATAGAGTGAGGTTATATAGTTTATATGGTATGAAATGTACTTGATTATTTTTTCTTGAGTTTTACATTTTTGTAGTTTGACAAAAAATTATAATTTATCTTCAAAATATTGAAATATCAGAAGCTTAAATTCAAAATAATAAAATTTACTAAAACATACAACTTATAAGATTTTTAAATGTAGTTTTAATTTTTTGAAATTTTTGAAATTTTCTTAAATATTAGGGAGTAAAATTAAAATTTAAATTAAAATTCACACTTTTTTCTTTGAAAAATGAGAAACATATGAGTGGATTCTAAAGAAGATAAAAAGGTAGGTGTGCAGAATGGGGTCGGGTGTAAATAAGTATTTTTTTATTTTTATACTGGAGGCACACATAAAAAGAGGATAGGCCACATGTGACACTAGCATATCTCGTAGATATTTTTTTAAGGAGTAGGATTTTTGGCGGTGCAGCGCTAGTGAATTCTAGTTACGACTATGAGTTCATACCTTTTTGAAATCATGATTTTCACACAAACAACTTGCACCGTCTAATAATTATAATACTAATATTTATTTTTATATTTTCTATTTTCTAATATAATAATAACTAAGAATTACATGTGTTAGCATCGTGTTTAACTTCAACCTAATCAAAATTTCATCTATTCTCTCTTCTATTTAATAGAAACTATAATTATTAATAATATTAATTTATTTTATAAACTAAAAATACTTTTTAATATATTTAAAAAGAGTTTGTTTTATTAATGTTATTTATAAATAAACAAACTTTTATTAAAAAAAATATTTTCTAAAATATTTTGTAATATACAAAATATTTTAAAATTAGCCTTTTAAAAATAAAATATTTATAAATAAAATATAATAAAATTATAAGTTATGATAATATAATTTTTATGAAACGGTTTATTTTGAAACAACATAATCCGTTTTCTTAAACAAAAAAAAGTTTTAAAAGTTTATATCACTTTTATAATTATATTATAATATCATTTTATAATTGGATTATTCTTCTATTTAATATTTTATTCATTTAACCCATTTAATACACGAGTTTGCTTAGAGACTGTTTGGCAGTCTTTTAATCAGCCTCTTAATGGTTCAATTGTCTGAATGGTTCAGCACTTAATGGTTCAGACTGTTTGTTTCGTGAGTAAATGTCTGAATGGTTCGGACATTTGCCTCTGAATGATTAAGCATTATATTAATGTTGAATGATTAAGAGGTCTAATGCTAAATGGTTAATACCTTTTATCTGAATTGGGCAGACATTTTGCATTTGAATAGTTAAGCGATATACTAGGGGCTGTTTGGTAGCCTCTTAATCAGCCTCTTAATGGTTCAGTTGTTTGAATGGTTCAGCACTAAATGGTTCAGACTGTTTGTTTCGTGAGTAAATGTCTGAATGGTTCAGACATTTGACTCTGAATGGTTAAGCATTATATTAATACTGAATGAGTAAGAGATATAATGCTAAATGGTTAATACATTTTATCTGAATTGGGCAGACATTTGTATTTTAGTAGTTAAATGACATACTAGCTCTTTAATGGTTTGGACATCTTAATCATTCAGCATTTAATGGTTCAGATATCTTATTGGTTAAACACTTAATCATTCAAAAGTTAACAAACAGCCCCTAAAGCTAGTATAAAAATCAAATGGTAATCTAGTTATAATAATTTCAAATTTATAATCATTAAAATCATTATTATTCAGCAAAGTCAATGGCTACGGTGCTACCAACCACTCACGCTTATTTAAGTTTTTATTGTATTTTAATTTATATGTATAAACACACATATACATATATATATTAACATGCTCGGTTTTAACAAGGGTAGCGTGTGTAGCATTCGTTTGGATAACTAGACACCTCTTAAAACTCATAATTTTCTCTTAATTAATTGATACCCTTTTAAGTTTTAGCATCATGTGTCTTTTTCTTTGCATGGCTCGTGTGGTCATACAGTTGTGCCCACAACTTTCAATCAATTTCAAAGGGTGCGTTTGATGTGTTAATCCTTTTAACTATGGAGAAACTTCATTTGAAAAGGGGGCCTAGAAAGGTATTGTACCAAAAAAACAATAAGCATCACAAATACATGGAAACTATTATCAAACTATACGTGCATCATATATAAGCTCAAAATTTCCCCCAACAAGTCCAATCGAGTTGTGATCCGAATTTATTTTCTTTATCCAAATACAGGAGTTGATTTTTATTTATTTCGCCGTTTTGTTGATGTTTTATTTGTTTTTTTTTTAAATCCCATCATTTTTGCTCTCTAAAATGTCAATAATATAGCCACGATACTAACACAAAATTGTTCTTTTTTGGCTTTCCCATTTTTTATATCATTCGGTATCTATTTGATTTGCAGATCCATGGTTTTACTACTTGAACCATAGGTTACTGTTTGCTTATTACTAGTTGATACTAATGAAAAGCGCTTTAAACATGCCCTTTCTCCTAGGATTGTTTGTGGGTCAATGACCGAATTAACCTTCATACCAATTCAGTTAAAACGTAACTCATTTAATGTTGGAAAGCCCTATTATCCTCACAAATAACACTATTTTATATAATGATACAAATATACACCCCAATGTACAAAAACATATGCATGATAAACCTGTGTCGTAAATCATGGGCCGCGCACATGACAAGAGCTCCAGTTCTTTCCCGCCCACGACAAGAGTTTCAATTTATGTGTGTTGCTCCGTTCACACTTGCACTCACGATCCCATCCCCCCTAAGGCGACACAATATCATGACAAGGTTGTGGCTGGGAAACCCAACCCCAAACAAGAACACCACCCTCCAAACCCCCGGTGAGAAAAAATAAGTACTGATCCGATGAAAAAGTGATACAATTCCCAAGAAACCACCCTCTTTCCCTTCTTTTATGGGTCAAACAAGGAAAAAAAATGAGACGACTCATTCAAAACAAAAAAAATAAAACATAAAAAAGTTTTTAATATTACAAATACTTACAACCCGTAAAACCCGGCACAAATAACAACACCCACCCCTCATATAACTTTTCCTCCTCATTTTTTCGGGCCATGAATATAATAATCGAATAAACTTTCATCTAAAATTTCAAACCAAAACCCTCGTATCGAACCCTCATTTCAACACGATCCACTCTTTAGGGTTTTTGAACAAACACCCAATAACCAGAGGCTCGGAGGCTGAATCACCAACCTCCCTGCACTCTCCATAATCATTCTCCTTTCATTTCATCTTCTCCATCGATCAAACGTTCCACAATGAGCTCAACGATTCACCGAACCCCCAAATCAACCAACAAACAGTCGTTATTCTTCAACGATTTAGCCACCCCCGTAACCAACCGCCGAAGTGGCTCCGGTAAGTTCACAACCCCCGGTCAAGCGGCTGCAGTCTCCGCCCTATGGCGTGAAAACTTCGCCACTTCAGATCTACCACCACCGCCCGTGTTCACGCTCGAAGACCGATCGGATTTCTCACCGGAATCGGGGATTCAGGATTACCCAATTGGGTCCCCTGAACACAATTCGAACCCTAGAACTCCAACACGAACTCCGTCCAACAAGTTGTTCTCCACAAGTCCTAATAAGTCGCCACAACCTAATTCAAACCCTAGCACGTCGTCGTTTAGAATGTTTGGGAGTCAGCAAGCGCAGAGTGTGCAGAGTCCTGTGGTGAGTTCGAGTTGGTGGTCTGCAGGGGGGAGGGGTGAGGGCGTGGGAGATGATAAAGGAAAGGGGTCGGGTTCTGGTTCGGGTTCGGGTCCGGGTTCGCCTGTGGATGGTGTGGTTCATCGGCAGCCGGGGGCTTTGCTTACTCTACCTCCACCTAGGGAGGTAGCGAGACCGGATGTGCAGAAGAGTTCTTTGCCTGTGGGTACGATTGATGAGGAAGAATGGGTCACTGTTTATGGGTAAGTTTTTGAGCTTATTTATGTTGATAATGCAATTTGTTGTCGTTAGTTTCTACTTTCTAGGTTAGGTTAACTGATAATGAAGTTAGCCTGTTAAGTATGTATACCATGAACATGATTTTGGGCATAAATTGCAATCCATGAGGCTGAGAGTGATCCTTTGATATGACAATCTACTGTTATTGAAATTGGACATACTTTGGAAGAACTACATAGCTTGACATTCGTTTCAGTTATCTATGCAGTAATTCACTATCTTGTTTCAATACATAAGCTATTGGTGTCCATTTCTTTTTGTTTTACTCGACTCTTCTCTACACGCTTCCATAATTTGGCGTATCAACCCTGCATTTAGGTGTAATTTTTCTTCCACTGCTACACTGCACATATAAATGTATCAAAGTGACCAGTTCCGAGACACATCTATTACTAAAAACACATATTAAAAGCCAATTTGCACACACACATTCTGGTAGATGGTTGTTATAAATGTACACTGGTCTTTGTCATTTGTAGCCATCAGGCCTATTGTACGGATGGTTTTTGCTCTGGGATTGACCTTATCTGGATTTGAATATAACGCATATAACGGTAATGTAGTTCATTTCAGTAACAGCTGAATAATGTTGTGGTTTTATTTTTCATTTCATGTTTTGGTTAGACTTCCAGTTCTCTGTTAGTTATAACATCAGGCCTCTTGTATGAATGCTTTTGCTGCGGAATTGACTTTATCTGCAATGAAAACATTTCAATCCAGTTAAAACATAGTTAAGCACGCATGTGTTGCTTGATGAATGGACATTGATAATTAGAATTTTTTCATTTTATCTCAAGAAATCTTTATCTTTTTTAATTACTTTGCATTTGCAGGTTTTCACCAGCAGACACAAATTTAGTTCTTCGGGAGTTTGAAAAGTGTGGTGTTATTCTCAAACACGTCCTGGGTCCAAGAGATTCTAATTGGATGCACATTCTCTATCAGGTTATTTCTGCATTCTTTAGTAGCCAGATTCAGCTTGGTGTTTGGCATTCCTATGCTAAAACGTTCTTCCAGTTTGTTCATACTTTCTTTAATTGGCTTGAACGTACTATTTTGCAAATTGCTATATTTGTTGCATGGGGCACATTGCTAACCCTATTGTCAAAGAGTTGACCATGGATACTGGAATGGAATTACACATGGTCTAATATTGGCCTTTGTATTTAGGTAGTTGAAGGTGCGAGGCGCACTCAAGGCACAAAGGGCATGCGTTGGGCCTAGGCTCAAAGGGTGCGTGTTGGGCCTAGGCGCAAGGTGTCTAAAAATCTATGGCTTTTTAAGCAAGGAACTCATTATAAAACTGGCCATTTTTAGGGGTTTTAGAGATGTTTTAGGTGGGTTTAGATCTAGTTTAGACTGGTTCCACATCATTTTTGGATGCTTTAGATCAGTTTGAACTATTTCAGACCTGTTCAGACTTGATTTTGCAAGATTTTGCTGGAATTGGTGCCCGTGCACCTTGACGCACACAAGGCTGTAAGGCTGTGCTAGGGTTCGCCTGGGTGCATAGGCATGTGTGCCTTCTGCGCCTTCGACTACATAGGTTTGTATTTCTTTGGGCCAGTTTGGGGAGAGGGGTTGGCTTGGGAGAATTGGGGATATGAAATTAACACATTGTAGACTTAGGACTTATGGCTAAAGATCTAAAGTAAATCTTAATTAACACATTGTAGACTTAGGACTTATGGTAAAGATCTGAAGTAAATCTTACATTATAGGCATTATATTTATGATGGAAGAAACCAACAGACTTTCAACATTTTGGCGTTTTAGTTCAGTAATTTTGATGTGATTATATACCTTGACCTTTTTTTACTTGCTGAATTTGGCACTTTGACCTGTTGAACTGGCTATAATGTATATGTTGGACAAACCAACTTTCAGCACATAAGCTGGTTAATTTTGGATTAAACTTACCTTCTTATAACATATAAGTGGGCTAATGTTATATAAAAGCATCCTACTTTCAACATTTTGTGGTTTACTTTTTTAACCTTTTTTGTAGCATCTTAAATATGCGTTTTCAGCAAGTTAATTGACTAAACTGCTAGAACACTAAATGTTAATTAATTTTACATTGGCAAACACCCACTTTTTACTCTAGACCTACTCTATTTCTAAAATCATCACCTTTGCACTTTGTATTATTGAACCCACAACCATTTGGTGGGGATTCCACTACTTTACCACCAGGATGCCCCCTTGTGAACTTTCTCAGTAGTTTTGGAGTTTGGACATTACGCTAAATGAGAGCATGCAAGTAAAAGTCAAAATATTGTAAATTTTAACCTTTCTACTTTACCTGTGTACTTTTATGCGAATATCTAAGTTACGTTTAAATAATGATGAAATAGGTAATCTCTTAAGACAAAATCTATTCTAATGAACATTTAGTACTAATGAACATTTAGTAATGATCAGTAGTGAACAATGAGATGATATTTGGTCAATAATTGGATGATAAGGAAACACTGTATCCTTTTACTTAAATTTAAGTACAGATAGATGATGAATTATGAGACAATTAATTCTTTCACTTTCATGTGAACAAACACTAGGGGTGAGTAACAGTTTAGAACTGTTGCGATGTGGACTGAAACTGACCAGAGCCGGACGGTTCTCGGGTACAAGGATTCTATACTTTTGATTTCGGTTCTGGTCAGGTTCGGGATGGTTTGACCTATTACTCACCCCTAATAAACACACACACACACATACAGATATAAGTGCACCATTAGTTCTTTAATATTTTAGAATCTCAAAAGCCCCCATGCATGAGTGTCTGGAAGTTGTTATTGTATACTCCCGCGTGTCGGAAGGCGGCGGGGGGCATATATATTATGCACAATTACACACATGCTTACTAAAACACCTTAGTTGATACAAGAGTTAAATTAGCTCCTAATACTTTGTTTTATTAATTGTTATGACTTATGATTACTATTTTACAGAGTCGATTCGATGCTCAGAAGGCTCTCAGCAAGAACGGGATGCAACTAAATCCAGCTCTAATAATTGGAGTGAAACCTGTGGATCCAATTCAACGCCAATCTCTTAGCGATAGACTGCATAATCAAGGATTCATGCCAATGCCACCACCAACCACCAGAAAAACAGACCCAGTTGCCTTTAATGCTTCTACTCGAGTTCACAATCAAAACGGCCCCACCGGTACCCCCAATGCTGGTGGAACCATGGCCTCCCCTGCAAAATCAGTAGTCTCCAAAATTGTAGATCTGATGTTTGGGTTGTAACCGAGTATCATCTTAAAGTCTTCCTTCCTTTTTGGTATTTTCATAGTAACATGGTATGAGAGCCTTATAGAGATTGTAAAAGACATGAAGTCGCCCAAAGTCGGTATTGTTGTCCAATTAAATCTTTACATTATATGTTGTGTTTGATGTTTTTAATGTTTGCATGTTGGAATTTGTCAATGTTTTATATATTTGAGTTAATTTTCAAAATGAAGTGGATCTCCGTTAACTTTGCAAAAACATGTGATACCAGACACGCGAACCGCTCAACAAGCAAATTGAAGTAGATCTTGTTTATAATGTGTATGGAAATGAATTGAAAGGGATGGGAATATGGCATGGGATGATGAATATGTTCTCCTGGACACATGACAATGTTTTTGGGTAGGCCAAAATCATTAGGCGTTAGGCACTATGCATTAGGCATAAGTGCCAAACTAAACCTTCCTCTGCCTTTGACCACGTGCCATTCATTAGGCATCTACTTGACTTCACCACCATGTTGATTTTGACTCCCGAATGACTTAATTCGCATGAATATTTAACTCGAAAACCATACGTAAATGAAAAATCTATTACGTTATTCATAATGTGTTATATGGCAACGGACAACTTGATGTGCACCTTTCCTTCTGCTTTGTCTTGAACTAAACTGATAGTCCGACCATGTTGGTCTTTTTTGTTTTTCATCTAACCGGTCAAATAGATAAGATGGACGAAATATAATGATGTACAGGTGACTTTGGCATTATATCGTTGTGGGTTGTGATGTTGATAACGGTCAAAGAAGAATAATGGCAATGTGATGGGAAAGTATGGAACTTGAAGTCCCCATGTTTGTTGTATTGTGTTGAAAGAATAATTATAATATGTAGCAGTAGTAGTAACATGGAAGACAAATAGCTATGGTTGAATCGATCCTTTTTTTATTTTTATATTACTATTTTTATATTTCTCTATTCACGTACCTCAATTATTGTACCATGTGCTTGTTCACATGCACGTATGCCCCCCACCCCCCACCACTCTCACTCCCTTGTCATGTGTACATTCATTGTACTTTCAAGTACCTCTTTTATTTTTTATTTTCCTTCTATTGTTTCTTTTCAATAACATTGCTTAAACATATATCTTGAATATTAATCTTTGCCCCTAAAAACAAGGGAATTTTTATATGACAAGTTAAAAAAATTACAACAAAGAAAAATGAAGAAAGGTACGTTTAACATGATTTTTCCTAATATTGGTATTTACATTCATAACCGGTTTTAAAACTATCATGGTTTCTCGGTAGTTGGCGATTGGGCACAGGCGTTTGATGATGTTTCCAGAACAACTGTCTTAGATTCTTAATAACCTATAAAATCTTAGTTGATAGGAGATGATAGGAGTCTTTAACTTAGATCAACAAAAGAATTAAAAGAATGAAACCTTCAAGTTAAGTAAAACTTGTATTTCATCATTTCACATTTGCTTAAAATCAAAGGATTCATTTATTAGTTGAAATACTATCTAGTAGAATACTTGTACTTGACCCTAAGCCTCAACCGACACTTATTTAACGTACGAAATCATAATCATGGAAACTTGTCTTTGATTAGTATCACGGCCATCATAAAATAGCAATTATACTTGTTTTTCTCCTCAGAATTTATATAACAGAATACAACCACAATAACAATTATATAAGTATATTTTTCCGTCTAAACAAAATTTATATAATAGAAAACAACCACAATAATAATAATTATATAAGTGTATATATACGTCAATATATATTTCAAACTACGTTTTAACATTTATAGTCATAAAACACCTGAAATCATTTCATATTTCTACTTTATCATGTTTGCCCTATGAACAAAATCATATTTAAATGTATAAATTATCCTATCTTTATTTTTAAATATTTATACGTGAAAGTTTTGTTGACTATATACTATTTCTCTCTAACATCTGCTTTATTCATTTTATAAAGAGAATTATGTTCTTAATTCAACAACATATCTCTTAAAAAGTAACTAATACATTCTACGTATGATATTTGTTTTCTTGTTTTATAACTATAGAGTTACCATTTTCAAACAGAAATATATATGATTGATTTTTCTTCATATCGTAATGCATTATATGTTTTCTAAAAGAATTCATAAACTTTTGTGATAAGATAATCCGATTCTTTTATATGTTACATGCAACATAAATGGGTGTCGGATGATGAAGTTAAAGGGTAGTAACGTAAAATTAAGTAAATTGCAACCAAAGTCTTGGAAAATGAAATGATAACAGATAAGACTTTTGATATAAAAGTTTGAGCGGTTGCATGTGCTATATTGAGTGCACAAATGATGGACCATACTGCTTACGTTACTACTTACTAGTGCACCCATTTGCATTCTATACTTTTCAACGCTAATTTACTTTATTTTATTTATTTATTTAATTTCATAACTTGTTTATTAAACAATCACAAAATTGTTCCTTGAAAATATTAACTTATTAACACTTGGGTCATTTTGTTTTGGCGGTTCATATATTTGTTACAGTCTACGACAAAATTTTAACTCTTAACCTTTTAAATTAATACATATCATGCTACATTTTAATACCATCAGGACAAAAACACTAACTTAAACTCGTTCTTTTTAAAACAGTACATCATGCTACACGTTATATCGTCAGGACAAAAACCCTTTGATAAGTTAACAAGTAATTAGAAAGAACCAACAATTAGTGGATTTGATTACAAAGGTTACAAAATTCTACAATGAATTCATCATGTTATGTATATTTTTTTTCCTCTTTTGAGTTGCAAAACGAACTTAATCCTCAGAAAATGGAGTAAAAATTGGAGATTATAGAAAAAGCTGCTACTGGATTGATTGATTGATTCTTCTTAGAAGACTAATCTTAACGCTAAACTCATCATCATCATCATCATCATCATCATCATCATCATCATCATCATCAATTCCTCTGTAATTAGATCATATGCATATAATTAGGTCCAATTTGACGGTGAATCAGATAATCATCACTTCCATTACACCCTTCAAAACTTGAGCTATGATTAATCAACTGTTGCTGCGAGTTACGGAGCTCCATTTGCCGTCGGAGCTCCATCACCTTCCGGTGGGAGTTGGAGTGCTTTGCGGGTACAAACGTCGGGCTAGCAGCGGGTCGGTACTCGGGCATTAACCGACCCGACTTGTAACGGACCCCACACGCGTTACATAACGTTTTGGGACCCATCGGACCCCTCCGCCACTGTGGCGTCTTATCGGAACCACAATGTAAGCACCTCCGTACGGAATTCTCACCGTCGGTTTTTCTCAACGGCGTCGTTTTGGTAACGTCGGTGGTGGTCGGAGACGACGATTTCACGTGGAGGAGACGTGACGACCAATCGCAAGGAGCGGCGCGTGAGCGTTTGCTGCGGACTTTCCCCGGGACTAAAACGTCATTTTGAAATATCGGTGACGTGATTCTGTTAGCACCGGCGGTTTTCTGTTGGAACGCCGGAGTGTCGCCGGAGGATGACGTGTCCGTCGCCGGAGCTTTGTTCGCGGCGGAGATTAGTTGCAGATTATGCAGGTCATCGCTCGATAACGATTCCTCATTGATGCTCGATAGCCATTCCAATTCCGCCAAATCATCATACTGAATGAAAGATAATTCAACAACAATTTCATCAGTTTTCGCTCGAAAATCGTTAAATCAACTCGAAAACAGAGCAAAATCGAATTGCGATCGTAAATTGTTAATTGTTAATAACATAACACCTACCGGAACACAGAGTTCACCGCCGGAGAATTGAGAGTCGGAGAGGCTATAGGAGCTGATATTGCCGGAGAACTGAGCATCTCCGCCGGAAACGGAGGAGTTAGAGCTGGAGAAATCAGCTGAATTGGACGTGAAGGAGTCGAAAAAGCCTTCATTCATGACGATATCTTCGTCGGTCGGAAAGTCAACGAGCAAGTCGTCGACGGTGAACTGGTTGCCGCCGGCGATATACTCCGGTTGGTCAAAGTAGCAGTCTCCGGCGCCGAAGTAAGTCCCCATGAAAGCTTTCGTTTTGTGTTATCGTTTACAGAGAAAGGTGAATAGGGGTGTTGGTGGTGTGAGGTATTTGAGGAGTGAACAAGAGGGGGCTAATTGTAAAATTTATAAAAATATTATTATTATTATTATTAATAAATATATCAGCATCTTTAAAAAATAAAATAGTTGAAATAAATTAGAATCTAGTGTCTCAAGTCTCAACTCACTTGCAACTTCTGTAAAGTTGCTTCCTATTACTGTATTTCTCTTTGAAATACTATTAATGCTTTTTCTTTTTCTTTTTCCTTTTCTCTTTTTCTTTTATATCTCACATGGTTTTGTTTTTTATTTTCATTTTTCTTTTAACCTAATAGTCCTAAGTACTCCTAACCCATGTTCACCACCATTAATTATATATAATAATATAATATTATTTTACGCGTTTTAACCTACGAAATGAAACAACAAAAGTTTGTTGTTGTTACTATATATATGTATATTTTTAGGCAAAGTGGGAGCCAACTTTTGGAGGTGAAAATGGGTTAAATTAATAATGAGATTAAAAAAAAGATATATAAAATAAGAATATTGGATGGGTGGTGAAATGAATGGTGGGATAAAGAAAATGCGAAAGCATCCAATGAGGAATGGTTGAGGGCCAGTGGGTGAGCTGTAATTGCGGTTGTAACACCAATTTACATTCTCCTTTGTCAACATCTAGTACCTTATTCAAAGGCGTTACATGTTCTTGTTTTTTAGACTTATAAATATCTGACTATGTGATAGATAATAATAATAATAATGGTAATAAGGGAATATTCTTATATGTATTGTTTTACCTAGCATTAGACTTTTTTTTCTGGTACCACTTCTTGATGTATTTATCTTTCTTTCATGTTTTCTTGCTGAAGATTGTGAATTCGATGTAAGGATTTGTCTTATGTTTAAACATCTGGCCTATATTGATGTTCATAAGTTGGGTCATAAGAATCAACATATTTTTTTAAAAATCTTAGAAAAGCATGAAAGCATTGTGTGTTGTATGTATATTTATATATTTATGGTCGTGCCAGAACTATTTTCACATATTTAGTTGTGATCTGTGCGGCAACATCTTGTTGATAAATATAAACCTATACAAAAATCTTGGCATCTACTTTACAGCTCCTATATCATCAAGGAACGTTTGTTACATTCTACAGGTGGTGATAAAACGAGCTATATTCACATATATGAAATATTAAATCTACGCAAGTTTGAGTAGTGCAAAGCATGAAAATCCATAAATGTTTTTATTTATATCTTTTAGGATGAAACATTTAAAAAAACATAAGAGAGAAATATTAACAATTTGACCTAAAATGCCAATATATGATAGTCTTAAAACACTTAATACTATATGTGACTTTCATTCGTTTATGTATATCCTTCGAAGTTACGCACAATACAATAAAATAAATATGCAAGTGCTATTTCATTAATAACTATTAGTGTAACATATTTCCTTGTACTATATCATCACACATAAACAGTGATACCCCACCAAAAGTTAACATGCGATTGTTTTGTCTCATAAATAGGACTCTTTAAGTGTAAAGCTATTGTAAAAAAAACACTATGATATAACACAACCAATAATACGATTAGTTTCATGATTTTTAAATAAAAGGATCAATTGTTTAATAATAGATCATCGTGTATTGGGAACCGTGTGTTTGTTTAATCCTGATAAATGTCTACTTAATTACTAGCTACAAATTAAAGATTATTTTAAGTTAATAATATATATGCACAACAATTGTGAGAAGGTTGGATCGAACCGTTTAGTTTAGTTGAGCTAGCTGTAAGCGTGTTATATATAACGTGAGTCTTGCATACTAGCAGTGGAATATACTAAAATTATAAAACAGAAAATTAATTTAAAAAAAACAAATACCATTTCTGGCAGTATTATTATGGTATGAACATCAATATGTCAACATGTTCATCATGATAAAAATGAATTAAAATCCAAAATAGGTGTGGAAATACCAACACAACTACAAAAATTGTGTTCACAAAAGCTAAAACTTTCAATTTCCGTACTGTATTTGGATTCAAGCTATTTGGAGTTGAATTTCTAGAATTTGTTCATTGGATTGTCAATCATGTTTTTATTAATGCGTTACATGATCAGAATAATAATAGGTAGTGTTGAACAACAGAAGAAAATAAAAAAGAGCGTCATATAAGAAGTTATAGCTATCAATCAGGAAGGATTGCGACTGCCACACATGCAAGGGGCACAAAGGGTACGACACAAGGCTAAAATAACGTTCTTGTTACCATGATAGATCGTAACATAATGCACTACAATAACCAACGAGTTTTTCTACACGCGTCACGTCTGGATCCTACGCTAAACGAAAATATTTAATATAATTTTCCTAATATCAAGAGTTGACTAAACCAAGTTGTGAAAATGAAAATGTGAAGTTGACTTTATTTATTATAAATATTACATCGAGTGTATCATGTTGCACCTACTATGTAAATATAGTCCAAGTAAACCCTAGGAGGTGCTGTTTATTACTTCTATTGTATATTACATCTATTAATTACTTGAATACAGTTATCATATATGTACTAATATAATATTAAAATTACATATATTATTAAAAAAGAGTTCTTAAGAAAACCAATATTTATATAAAAACCAAAGAAAATCACGGAAACACTTGACATAATTCATAACTTTTATGTTCTTTTTAATGTTAAAACTGTATTTAAGCAATCTATTACATAAAAGTAGCGGCGGAGCTTGAACTTCACTACAAGGGGGCTAGAGCGGGAGCGAAAGTAAACTATTTTAAAGGGGGCGAACTCTATATTATATTAAAAATTTTACACCACCATACCGAAATTTTACGCTACCGAGCTAAATAAGCTTCGCCATTAATAAACTTCACCTATGCATATATGCCTAAAATAAATACGAGAATAAAGTGCGTTACGTAGATTTATGTCGAATGAAATTGTGTTACGTATAAATACCTATGTGTGACAAATATGTTAAACTATGTTTCGACTTTTATTTGATTTCTCCCGTAGCTATACACACACACATATAGAGGGTAGTGATAAATAAATCTTTGAATTATGAGCTAGGTTTCATTGGATTTATCTGATTTTCATATAACTATATGGTTTTTGTTACGAACTTCCACTATGTGCACTATAATTTTGATATCATATATTTATTTCTTTTATTTCTCTTTAAACAAACTTGTAACTTGATATGAAATTATTAAAATATTTTATCCAAACACTGGGGATGGAGAACAAGTTCAAAGTATGACCATATCCACTGCATCTAAAGTTATTCTTGTAAGGACTCCAAATGATATTATTATTGTTTCTATTTCATATTTGAAACTAAAAAAAATATTACAAATAAAACTAAAGTATATATTATAGCAATTGTAAAAAACTGCATGATGAAAAGATTAAACATGGTTTGTCACGGATGATAATAAGTTCAAGCTATATAATCTTTTGTTAAGAAATAATTAATAAATTGGTAATCCTTAAAAAAATAATGTAAATGATAATGGGATCCGACTAACCACGTGAGAGGGGGTGAGGGGTGGTTGTCAGCCGTCATGTGAGATTGTTTGTTTGTATAATGTATAATGTATTATTATTTTTCTCTCCATTATTGGACATTACTATTTTTATGTTTTTTTAATACTGTATATATTTTGTCACTTTTTTCCCTCTTTGTAAATGTTTGATGATTCCGTTAATGAATAATGGACAAATATGGTTTCAATTGATTTTTTAAATCATATATCCCTACCATTTTAAAAACTAATCGGATAAAATTAAACAGTTTTAATTAGTTACGAAGTGCGTATTTACTATTTTTACAGTTTTCATAAAACTATATGAAAATTAAAAGTTCGTGAATAAAGGTGATTTGGTATTGTTAAGAAGACAAAAGTACTAATGTGATTTTAAGTAAAAAAATCAAGTAAATTGTAAATATTAAACTTTTTTCAAAGAGCTATCTCCTAGTTGTTGATTGTCAAGCCGATGAAATCTTGCCAATTGGGGTGTGGAAAAAGTTTATAGGATCCGGAGGCGGTGTTCCAGCCGATAACTTTTTATGCCTGAGATAGGAGTCGTTTTTACCAAAGGGTAAAAGGATAACGTGTAGTGGTGGAGCTTGAACTCTTCTGTAAGAGGGGCATAGACGAAATTAAATTTTTTTTAAGGGGTCGAACTCGATCTTTATATAAAAATTTATACTATCAGACTAAAATTTAAAACTACTGACGAACCCCCCGCGTCCCCTATGATGCTCCGCCAATGATAATGCGTCAGCTGTTATAACTAGTAGCTAACTTGTGGTAGAACGAGATATATTACTTTGTAAGAAATAAGAAATAATAGACATATCATGTATTTCATGACAGTCATGAAAAAAATATAGATAAATATACAAAATGAACCTAAATAAGGTTATAAGAAGAATTGAAATTAAAATTATGAAACTTGAATAGATTACTTGATTAGTAAATTGTTAAATAATTTAGTTTTTCTTATTACCGTCGAAACCAATTTTTTAATTGTTCTCGTCTATTGTTTACTGGATTGATTTTGCATTTAATTTGTCCATGTTAGACCCCAAACATAGGATCTCTTGAGTTATTAAGTTTGAACATTTGATATTGAAAGCCACAGAGGTTGCTAACAAGAAATTTTATTGTTTAACTCACATGTAGCGTGAATAATTATCTCTAGTAGTGTATATATCTAGTGTCTATATGACATATTATCCTTATATATATGCGTGACACCATAGATCCATATGTTACATGTTATTTAAACTTGAATTCATCCTTTGAGTTAGGACTTTTAACAAGCTCGAAGATGATCTAAATCACATATCGTTAGCAGATATATACTAATTGGAGTCGTTGGTTTGGAAGGTATCAGTTGGAACTTTAACATTTTATTGGTGGGCTCGTATTGCAAATTGGGCTAGATAAGGTGGGTAATATACATTTGGGTTTTAGCAATCAGGCCCAGTGTTGCTACTAGCCGATTTCTGTATGATTGTTGTCACGAGAGTTTATGTACAATTGTACATCATCAAATTAAAAAAAATTCAAAAGTTTTTAATTGTTTTAATAATTTACATACATATGTATTGGTAGTGTAACCTATAGATATGAAACACATTATATACATCTGATTAGTTTATATACAAAAAAATTCATTGTCTTATATTTTTAAAATTTCATAAGAGGTGAGTAAACATTATACTTGTATTATTTTTTTATAAAACATAAGATAAAACATAGTTGATAGGAGTTATTATAGTTTAAAAAATATATATCTTTATGAGCTTTAAAATAATCTTTAACTCTATATGTGTGCGCGTGAATATGCTTTCTTATAAGAACAAGTATATTAAGAACTACGATAAACCCCCTTAAAACTTGTAGGATATATTATATAACTTGACCCAAATACATACAAGGGCATGCGTGATGGCATCATTGTCGAGCTAATGGTTGAGCTAGGTGGCATGGGGGGGTGCCGCACATTGTTCTCTGGCTTGTTGGAAGGGGCGTGACTACCTCTCCGTGAGGCTGGTCACAATGTAAAAATGTGTTGACGCGTATGACAGAACCGTTGGAACGGCTAGTTTGACTAATTTTTTAATTTACTAACCTTATTTTCCACACATTAAACTATACACTCTACATTCTTTCATATATCTATATTTCGAAAGTCATAAAAAATGCTGTGTTATCATCCACATTGTCGTGACCATCTTCTTCCGACTGATCTAAGGGCGAGCGACTTTCGTGTGTGTTGTAGAAACTAGAGTAAAGTTCACACGTCACAACTACAAGCGTTCTTAGTGTCGAGTAACAAGGCGCGCTAGAATTACCAGGGATTGTACGGCGGCTAACACCCGTCTTGTCGATCATTACTTCTTGGAATCACCGTAGTAACTATGGTATATTTTTAATTTCATTGAAATAATTATTTCATATATATAATTTTTAAATATAACTGTTACCATTGTTTTTATAGTTTTATAGTAAGTTGTTTTTTTTAAATTCCTTGTGAAGATAAAATGTTAGCTTTGACTTTTTTTTTAGTTATGTTAATTATTTTTAATCTTTTTTCAATTAATAATCATCAAGTAATCATTACAGAAGTATTAACACTCACACTATCATTACATCTTTTTAGTAAGCCCAGGTGGTGACTACTATATGTAAGTTTACCGACACTGATAATCACCTAGTAGTTCTTCAAAACTGTATTTAGATTACATCATCATGATTCAACTGCCCAAAAGATTTATTTTCCATTATGAAACCTAAACTTAAGAAACGAATTCATACACCTTCATAGATTACAACAAACGTTACAATAATCGACTAATGTACCAGTTACAAGTTACAATACACCTAAAGTTACATTTGGAAAACAATAAACGACCAAATTAACCCCATTAAAAAAACAACCAACACCATAAAAAACCCTTCAACCAGGTTAACATATGTTGGTTGAATTATGAAACTGGGGCATACAAACTTACAATTAAAGCTAAAAACCCTTAAGGGAAATTAAATGTAACCATATTTGTGCATAATGAAGTTAATGATGTTATAGACCCAATAGTAACACTATAAACTAATTCTATTAATATTTGGACACGCGTGACGATCAAAATGCACGAATTGGTAATCAGCTGATCAATCAGTATCGACGCCATTGATCTCTTTCGTAATGGCAGGAATGCAGCTAGAACTCCTAGTGATGCCACCCTTTTTCGCGAGCCCATGGTCTCTAGGACTCAAAGATGTAGCCCTCAACCTAGTCTTTTTCAACATGTTTCTCATGGCCTCGGCTTGACACAAAACCGGATAGGCTCGATCAAGTCTATTGAACCGAGCACATGTGTTCATGTGACTACTCAACGCCTCCTCTTTATTCCCACCGTTTTTCTCCATTTCATCCTTCACGGCTTCTGAACACAAACCACATATCCACTTGCCCAAAAACCGATTGTGCACCTTCTCCATGTACTCGGGGGTGCACTCTTCGACCATACCACAACACTCGCACTTAGCATCCACCACCTCGGATATTGTGGTCAATGACTTGATATTAATCGCTTCTTTGGCTAACTCAAACGGCATTTCTGACATTGTGCGTTTGAGCCCATCGGACGATAGTCTTGGTGGGCGGCTAAGCGCGTAGGAGCTCGCGATGGTTTCGCCATGTGGTGCCATGTTAAGTTACAATGGATTAAATAGTGAGACAATGGTGAAAATGGAGTTGTAATATATGTGTAGATTTTGATTTGATATGATGAATATTGTTAGCTTAGTGTAGAAGGGAAGTAACGTTGGGGGTATTTATAATGAGCATGCGATGGGTGTAAAGTAGAGTGTTGTGAACCATGGTGATTCACTTGTCGTTGTTAAATAATTAATGGTGTGACATGATTAATAATGAATGTTTCAAATGTCTATTTCATGGTTGGTGTGAGGATCATTAATTAATATTATTTAATGAAAAGATTACATGGGCCCTAGAAATTAGTTTAAGGGTTTACACCAACTCATGTTATCTTTCTTTCTAAATGTATATTGGCATGTGTATATATAGCTTATACTAGTAATCATATGCATCATTTAGGCATACTTTGCGAGAAAATATATATCTACCCATGAAACAATGTATAAAACTATAAATATAGCAAATTACAATAGGCTATTATTTAAGATTATTCTTTTAGGAAAGACGACTCTCACGCTCGTTTACTCATACTTCTAATGTACATCAATTACTAATTTACTTCATTTCAAGATTTGGACTCTTGTTTTTATAATGAGTTTTTACTTTTAACACTGAACAACCAACCCAACTACCCAAGTGACATATAAGTTTATTTTCTATTTTCCACTTCTAAATCACATCCATACACCCAAAACCAATTTTTGCTATAGACATTTCATAAACTACCGTAAAATTGAGTATAACTTTAAACATAGGTAATAGAGTGATATGTGCGGTTCCCATACAAAGTGTTATGTTTGTATAAAGTGTAAGAATAAACGGGTGATGTGTGCATTCATATGTTTTATGGGGATGATACTTACGTCAAACCAAGGTGCATAATAACACATACTTTTTCGTAATAATTTTTTTTTGTTGCCATTGGCGAATAACATGAATCATGTAAATCACTATCCATATGACGTGTTAAGAAAATGATAATATAACCATGTAAATACAATATATAACGTAAGAAAACACGTTCAAAACACAATACAACATCGTGTTAGCATGATAGTTTCCAAAAGCAGAGACGGTCAAAAAGCAATACCAACATCATGTTAGTATAATATCAACACTGATTTCACAAGTATAGCAATATTAGACTTGTTCAAATATTAAAAAAATCCATGATTTTTTGGTATAGGTCTTTTGAAAAAATAATAAATAAAAATTATTGGGCTTTTAAAAAATGAATAAAACTAGATTTAATTAAAAAATAAATATTAGATAGTTAATTTCATCTTTTATCTTTTGTAACTATAATTAAACTTTAGGTACTACAAAACAGGTCATATGTTAATCTCAACCATTAAATTAATTTTGTTAAAAGTCAAAATTCTTTCTTATACACCATACTCCTTCACACAGTGATAGAGTGTATGTATATAAGATGCAAGTTGATAGATAAATGGTTATAGGGGTCCATCAAATCTCAGCGGGAGTTCATGTGTTGATAAACTCAAACAATATAAACCCATTTTAAACCACTTATTATTTTCTGGAAGATCTACGATACATTAGTATCGATCACCAATCCAAAAGAGGCTTTGGTTTCACGTGAATCACAGGGATCATGAAACAAAGAGATAAAAAGGCATAAAACCAAAAAAAGTTGAACATAGCCCATATTTTAGCCCATTCATGCGTATGGTTAGGGTTAGTTTATTCATGCAGTTGCATTTGCAGTTGATATCCAACCAACGTTTAATTATGTGGTCCATAAGCATAAATATATATAAACCCAAAATATCAGTGACTCACGTGGCTCCAAAATATCTTATGGACGATAGTAACTGATGTCCATATGGGTTCACGAATACGGCGTCACAACCTATCAAAAGATTTAACCACCTTTAATTCACCAATAATATTGTTCTTTAATTAATACCCGTTCACAAATAAATAAAATAAAACAAATATATGTTGAAAGAAAATAACAATGCGGATTATAATTGAAATATCAAAATTCTAAAGAATGGGTAGAAGACAATAATACATGCATGGTTACTATAAACAAGTTATTTTACAATTCTATAAATTTGAACTTACAATTTTAAGTTTTGGTATGTCATATGTTTTAGTTCTATTTTAAGCACGATTTAAAACTTTGAATCTCACATACCAGAACATTAATGCCCTAAATAATTATCCATTACTATCCATGCGCAAAGTTATTAAAAAATCAAACTTCAGTTTGTCAAACAACTAGTATGCGTTTCCGTCAAGAATATTAGTTATTCAATTAGATTGTTTATTTAAATAAATAAGCTCTGTATGAATCATATATTATTTGTTGTTTGTATCCATCATGTGATAAATAAAAAGTCTGAACTACAACAATCATATAACATTATATCTCACGAATTGTTATTAAATAATATTAACTGCTTGGATACAAAAAATTTAAAACAAAACAAATCGCCAACTTATGAAGGGTTTTCTTAAATATATATTTAATAACATAATGATATAAATTCGGTTATTTTTCTACAAAACTTAACTACGCTAGTGAAGATCTAAGATATAAAGCTTGAAAAACCTTCTGATTAACAAAATCCAAGTTTTTAATTTTCTAAGGAAATTAGTTTCCAAACCAAGTTTTTATCTTTATTTATAAATAACAAGCTCAATAAAGAGCCGAGCTCTGGTTCAAGTTAGGAGAAACAAACGAGCTCAGGTTCAAGCTTACGAGGCCCTGGCTAAGCGCCTAAATGTAGAACATACTTGGAGGTGTTAAATGTAGAACAATCAGAGTGTTTAGTTACAAAATTACAGATCCTTAAAATTGTTCATAACCACAACATTCATACAAAAACCCCTGAGCCGAGATCTCAACTATAACGACCCCATCTAAACATTAAATGGGCAATAGTTTCGTATGTAGTCTATTATGCATGTAGCCTTTCCTATGAATACAAAAATGTGGATGGTAAATGCTCGCCATTTACCCTCGAGAAAACTTGTATCGTATAGATGAAGACCAAAAACATAGAATCTACGTACGTATTGACAGACATATCAACCACTTGCTGAGTCGTCTTCACTGTCATCACTTCCATCACTGCACCCATCCAGAGACAATCAGTTATGACAAAAACAACACAGGAATTAGATAACTAAAATGTTGGCATGTAGTGTAAAAATGTGATAAATGGGTCAAAAAATAGTTTAACTTCAGCGTGTGGCAGCAAAAATAGAGATGCCGACTTCAGTTTGGGTTGCGTTTTATCTCAGTCGGGCCAAACAGAAAATAAATAAAGGGAGATGAGGTTAAACATACAAATGTCACCCAAAGTTCACTTTTAATACGCAAAGCTGATAAGTGTTTCTATTTAAAGATTTGATAATTGTTGTAATGATTTGTTTTGGTAATCATTATTAGCACATTCATCACCTTAAAACCTCTTTTCTTAAGAAAAAAGAACAAGCGGTTGAAAGCAAACACAACCTAACATGTTTCAACCGGTAATAGTAAATGACCCATTTCATACTGAACCCATTTTGACCAGTCATGTGAGCCATTCATCTATAGGTATGCAACGAAGTGAAAGCATTTGTTATGATCCAATCTTAAAAACACAATACCTGAATTCAGAAAGCTTTGATATTCGTCTAGCATCTAAGCCAGTAATATACTTTTGTGCTGCTTGAACATTTTCTGTCCCTGAAAATATAACAATATATATCAGAAAAGCAAACTAGGGTATAACAAGCTCAAATAATAGAAGTGGCAATTTTGACCAAATTACTTGTGGTTCGATTTAGGTTGTCTTTTATCTCAAACATGTTCAATGGTTCAAAAGTCAAACGGGTGAAACTTGTCCAAAATCCATCTTAGATGCATACATCAACCAGTCGCAATTATTTATTCAAAGATTTAGATTCTTATCGTAAAAGTATGGTTTTTGTATAATTACAATTTAACAATTAGAATTAAAAATAGCACATTCATTAATTAGAAGTCCAAAAAAAGTATACCTAAAAGTTGGAACGTTTTGACTTGTTTTAAAACTAGCACACTCCAACCAGAACCCATTTTGGTCCGTTACACAATCCACCTGACCCACCCATCTTGCCACATCTATGAAATAACAGAACATATACCTTTTGTTAACTGAAGAGCATGCAGAGCGCATCTTTCCGCTGCAAGTCTCACAGGTGTGCTTCCATCTTTCAAGCATTCAGCCAGCATAGGACCGTACACTGCAACATGGACCATAATTGCTGTAGGATTTTCCTGCAATAATACCCTTATGTTAAACTCATAGTCAAAATAAAAATATTCTCAAAAAAATAGCGAAAAAATTATATGTATATATACTTTGGCAACGGCTTTAAGTGCAAATAAAGCCCTCCTCCTGACTTCACTGGAATCATCCTGCATGGCCGATGAAATGGCCACAATAGTGCCCTTGTGTGCATTTGTGTTAGAAGGATCCTTCTGAACTTGATGGAGTAGAAGCCTTCCTAAAGCTTTAGTTGATGTTTCACGAACTGGGAACTACATAGAAAAAGTTTTCAGAAAGATGTCCTAATTTATGTGTCACAAAAATGAAACGAGGGGGAAGTTTCACATTTTCACCCGTTTACATATAACAAGCACAGAAATGTTAAAACAACCTAACATTTTCAGGTAAACTGACCTGGCCCGAACATAAAAAACCCAAAATGACCAACCCAATCACAAGTTAACAGATCATTTGGACCCATTACCCAACCCTATCCTCCCATTTAAGACGATAATAATTATAAAAACATGACAAAACCTTTTCATCCTTCAAGTTATTTTTGAGGCAGTCAGCAACGAGTGTGAATGATGAAGATGCTGATATCACCGTAGGAATATGCCTTAGCATTGATGAGATAGTAAGGAGTGAACCATGCCTAGCAGACCAGCTAGCGGATGAAGCATTGTCTGTAAGTTCCTCAAGTAGTTCAAATATTTGATCATTTTCCAAATGCTGCATTTAATAAAAAATACAAGTTAGGAGACCCCAGAAGCCAATGAACATTACAAGATATTCAGATAATAGGATATTGTGAAAAGTATGCAACATAAGAACATATAGTAGATATATTGCGCATTCAACCAACAAAAACTTCAAAACATAGAACCAGAAACCAAAAAGAGCTAGAAACAGCAATTCCAACGCATTCAACCAACAAAAACTTCAAAACATAGAATCAGAAACCAAAAAGAGCTAGAAACAGCAATTCCAATCAATTTGCTTACAGATCTGCTAAATTGGGTTACATTATAATCTCTAACGATTCTAACATGTTAAACAGAAAACATCTAAACAGAAAAGAGTCAAATGAGTCAATAAACACACAGGTGTATCTTAATGCAATCATCTCCACACTACATAAATAGATGAACTTTAATCTGAGACAACCCAAACCCCCCACAACCTGCGCACTTTGCCATCTCTATCCAAAACTTAAAAACATAAACAAGTGATCTTGGTAAGAAAATAAGGAACCTAAGAGAAGCATAACAAAGCACATAACACAAACCTCAGATAGAATGCCCAAAATTCTTGCTGAAGAACCTCGTATCGAGTCATCCTCATTGTATATCAATTCCTTCAAATAATCAAAGACACGAGTCTTAACGGGAGTACTAACACTCTTCCCAGCATGCTTTATAACACCTTTTAAAGCTGACAATATCGCCTCACGTACTCCACCATCAAATGCCTATTAATATGCAAACTTATCAATGTCAGACCATTTAAAATTTAAGAGCAACATATGGTTAAAAACATGCACACACACAAGCATAACCTGCAAGTTGGATAGAAGATCGCCAACCAGAGGATCAACCCTGGTGCTTAGTGCACTAAGCTTCCCAAGTGCTGATGCAGCACTTGAACGAACAGTCCTGCATTGGTGTTCAAATAGTAAAGCGAATGAGAATGCCCATTTAAACAATTAAAAAAATAAAAATCTTACCTTGTGCTGTCTTGCAAGCATTTGACAAAGGTGGTCTGCAGCTGGGGAAGAAAAGGTTTTAGAGCAATCCCACCCTTTCCTATTATGATGGTCAATGTTGACAAAATAGCACTTTTCACTTGCCATGAGAACCTATCGCCTATAATTCGAATCAACGGCCTGTAATGATCAAAATAAAACAGAAAAGTCAAGAAACTAATAGAACATGGATAAAAAATATTTAAATTCAAGACAGCCTGCCTTCGAGTACAGTTATTCTTGTAAAAAAATATTAATCACAAACCAGAAAGTCATTATAACACACAAGACAAATGATATAATAAGGAAAAGAAGAAAAGAAGGAGAAAGCTTCAGTTCTTTTAAATCTGAGGTGGCAATTTTGATCCGCTTGCATGGAAATGATTCAGGTTGTATTTTGTTAATAGTACGTCAAAAGGGTTAAAAAACACTACTAGGAAAGGGTTTAAATAGATTAAAGTCGGATAAAGTTTGTTTAAAGCAATAAACCTATAGGTCATTTTTATTTTAATTATATTTATAATGTAGTTTGTAAAATATACTAATACATTAATTATCGAAAAACAAGGCATGATACTTACCCTGTAATAGGAATAACAAACTCCTTGAGTGCTTTTTCGCTTGTTACCTCAATTAGTTCTCCAAGACCCTGGGCAGCCTGTTCTCTTAATTCTGCTGACCCACTTATCAGGCCCTGAAGTTCAATCAAAAGGATAAAACAAATATTATTGACACCGATAACTATCAAGCAGGAATTTATAACTCAATATTTGTTCAAACTATATTAAAAAAGTAAAGTTAAGTTGGGCCAAATACAGAACAAACCAAATATTGTCATCTTGAAACGCCTCACATTTGTTTGTGACAACCACAAACTAATTTCTCTTTATAATACATAGTTAACTTGTCAAAGTTCATGCAAGTCTTTTCCTTAAATATTGTAAGCAATACTATGTTTTTTAAGAAATAATATGGAAGATACTTTTGTTTCATTTGAGAAATGTACTTTACTTGATATTTGAGTTCTATAGTACACCACCAACTTTTGTAGCAAAAAGCTACTACTAAATATTTATCTCCAACTAAGCTCACCCATAAAAAAAGCAGCTAAAAATGATTATTCCCAACTAAGCTTACACAACTATAAATAAGTACCTGAAGATATATGGGAAGCAATGGCTGAAGAGCTTTTGGGAGACAAAAACCAGGTATAACAATGGGCCCACCCTGTACATTAATCAACATATAAATAGTGTTTAGGATGCATTCTGTTCAACAAAGTGTTGAAATCATAGCAAAACATAAATGCTTAATAATATATTAACAATGTTGTAACACTGAAAAGCAGGGGTGGTTATGTTTCATCTCTAACATGTTGTATAGAAAAAACCAAAAAAACAAAAACAAAAAAGAAGCTAAGTTTAAATATTATTCAATTGGCTCTAAAGTTGTCTGCTGGGTATTGTGTTGCATTTGATATAAAAAGGCCAAATCTTGAATAATGTTATTTATGTAATCATATTTGACACACTAGTCATCTAAAAGAAAGGGCAAATTGCCAAAAAAATGCAGTGAATATTCCAAATTTGAGAAGTGGGTGAGAGTAATTTGATCTCTTATCGAAAGGAGCGAAAGTTCAGGTTTTGACAAACTTAAAAGATTAATAGCTATTTATGACAAATAAAAAAATCAGAGTTCAAATATAAACAAACAAGAGACCAAAACTTCGTTTCGGATTTAACCCGACGCAAGTACCCAGCCATAACTGTTTTTAAGCTGCACCAGAAAACGTTATCCACAACGTCATTTTAACGTATAAAACATCCTAAATAGATTTTAAGTTAAAAAAAATGGTACAAAAATAATATAGTTTTGTAGTTATATTCAAAACACTAATCATTTAAAAGGAAAGTAGAAGATTTAGCACTTGAGGTTCCAACCTGACCCAACACTCTAAATTGGCCCACTCAATTACCCGTTTCCCCAACCAGTTGTGACTTGTAAAGCAACCCGACCAACCAACAATTTTACCAGCTGTAGTAAAATTTTAAACACACTGTTAAAAGGACAACCACAATTTCACCTTTTTCTTTCTACGTTCCTTGTCTCTAGATGTAGAAACAGCATCACGGACTAATTTTATATATGATGGGAGATTTTCTTTCGGAACTGAACCAACAACTCTTGAAAGTGCTTCCCAGGCAGCCTGTTATACAAATTAAGAGATACACAAAAAGGGAATATGAAAAGTAATGATGATTTGAAATAAAATATTTTACCGATACAGTAGCAGAATCTGAGTCGCTCAGCAAAATGATGAGCGTCGACATCATATTTGGTGCTTCATCCACCAGATACAATTTACTGTTCTTGAAGAAATATCCAATTAAATATGCAGAACTGCACCTAATTGAAGCCTGCAAGTTGTAACAGCATAGGTGAGAAAGAAAGATAAAAAAAGACTGGTAACAGGTTAAATCTCAATTAATATTTGATCAGATCCATTAGCAAGATCCAGCAGATATGGTCCACGTAGTTTTAAAAAGCACACCACAGGTGTGAGGCAGTCGAGGCAGTTAAGAAAACGCCTCAACTATGGTGAAGCCAGAGATCATAAAGCAGGCCAGAGACAACTCTTCAAGCACTTCCTGTAGAAATGAGTACAAGACATTCCTTGCTTGAATCTAGCGTTGCTGGTCGCCTGAGTTGCAACGAAGTTGCAGGTCACCGGAATAAGGAAGGAGGGAGAGGTGACAAGTACAAGAGAAGATCAAAAATGAAAAGGCAACCAAACTTTAAAAGAGTGAGTAGGTTAACTTGTTTTTTTTTGTGCGGAGTGCAAGTTTTCTTTTCTACCAACCAACCATACCCAGTAAATCCCACTTATAGGCTATAGCCTAGCTATTGGTAGTGTCTGGGGAGGGTGAAATGTAAGCAAACTTGCCTCTATCCCTAGAGAGAGAGGCTGCTTCTAGAGAGACCCCTCGACTCAAGAAGAAACTGCAGAGAAGCATATAACAGAAATATATAACACAGACACACTACCAAGGTTTGTGGAACACACCATACGCACAATCGAAAGCTATTGCTAACAATAACATGGTGAACACATAGCTAATAACATAAATACCACGCATAGCAGACACATAAGTATACTAAAACATAAACATACAAAGTCCACTATAAGTTAGGAGAAGTCTAATCCATAGTACATAACCAAGACACATCAACATCCCCTAAAAAGTCATTAACCTTAATCCAACGTCTCCATGAATTCCTATTTTGGTCAATGTTTTCAAAGAGGCACCTGTAGCACCCAAGTCAGTTTGGGCCTATCTCTACTCCCACTGACAACCACAGTGAGGGTTTCCATTACCCTAAACGGTGATTTTGTCTTCCTCCTCATGACATGCCCAAACCATCTTAATCTCCCCTCTCTCATCTTATCCACTATCCTAGCCACTCCTAACCTAGCTCTATAAACCTTATTTGTAACTCGGTCTAGAGTGTGTAAAGTTTGATTTTCTACAGAGTGTACAGTATAGTCAACTGTGAACATGACTCGTTCTATCAAGATCCAAGATAAAACACAGAATGACCCATCTATGCCGATTATAAATTGGAAGTTCCATGATCAGTACTTTAGTCATCCTCCATATACCCAAAATACACCCCTCTTTCCCGACCTCCCTCATCTCGTAAAAACATTTTTTTGACTATAACAATTTTTATTTTCCTATATAGTTGCAATCAAACATCAAAAGTAAGTAGCTTATTTATATGTCACAATTTTTATTAGTAGATATGATCTAAAAGATAAATGATTTCAGGGTCACAATTTCTATTTTCCTATATAGTTTCAATCAAACATAAAACTTCAAAAGTAAGTAGCTTATTGAAAATGAAATTTTAAGCATGCAATTTATACAACAATAAACTTTAAAGATATTAATTATTTTTAAGGACAAGACATTCTAAAGGAGAAGAAGCAGTTTGTTGTCTCAAAATCTTGTTGATTTCAGAATATTAACTTTCTCCAAATATTGCTGTTTTACGGTGTAACCAGTTTACTAAATCATAAGTAGTTACATAATGACACAATTTTTAAGCCTAGTTGCATTTAATATTAGAACAACTTAAAGAAGATGACTGTTTTATACAGTTAAAGTTCCAAAAGAAAATTATCATACTATAAAATTCATCATGTAATACGATAGTACAAACAGCCATTACCTGATTATCCCCAACTCCCTTAAGAAGCTCTGATAATAAATACTCAATCCCTTCATCATCAATGACCAACACCACAGTTTCTGCAGCCTTCTTCGCAAGGTTTTGGACATCCTATATATGCATATGAAGGACAATTTAGCAAGAAAGCTATTATAGAGATCAACAGTGGAAATGCAGCACAATATATTTAAACACAGAAGTGTAAGCTAATATAAAATAGTAACCGCCTATATCAGCATACCGCATGATCATCATCTCCCATTGCAGAGAGCAAGGCAGGAAGAACTGTTGACAGATGAGCATTTAAACCAGCACCTGCCACCTCTGCAACAGCTCCTAGAGCATGTGCATTAAACGCCCTGTAAAACATGACTCCACAAACGATTAGCATCATATTCCGAAGTGTCCAAAAAAAAACTAACTGGATACTAGGGTGCATACGAGAGAGGAAGATGAACAAGCTTTGGCAGTATATGAGGCAACACAGCTGCAGTCCTGACACTGTTTATAATGGGATTTATTTTAGTATTAAATAAGAATTGTTTCCAAAAAAATCGAGAAACTATAAATATGGTGGTACTGTGTTGTTCCTCTCACCTCAAAATTTGTTTTAGACCATCGAGGGCAGTATCTGCCATGTCATCATCTTCCAAAGCATGAAGAAGAGTTGGGACAATTTCGTCAATTGCTTGCATTCCAGCACTCTACAGAAATATATACATGTATAAAAAAATGTTCACACTGCTATGTGGTAAATTTCAATTGGAAAGTACTATGAAATGGTACATCCTAGTATCGTTTAAGTAACTGGCAACACAGGCTAAATAAAGAAAAGTTAAAAAGGAAACAGATTGACCAGGTAAAAAGATGCCCGAACTCCAAAGTGTAATTTTCATAAAAAGACCTATAAATCATTTTCAACAAAAAAAACAAGATAGATGTTGAAAAGATACAAACTTTGTAATAGTATTGGCACAATATTTATCAATAAAAATGTTTCAAAAACCTGGACAAGAAGGGTTTTATCGGTCTCACCCTACACAAACAACCAGTTTGACCCGCAACCCAACCCGCCTGACCCGTCCATTTTGCCACCTTTATAAAATGTGAGTACCTTGTACAGAGTACTAAATGCAACCCCAGCAGATTCACGGACCTCAACCATGCTGTAAAAGAAAATAATATAGAATATAGAATATAAATCAAAATGGCACAAATACTACAATTAACAAAAACAAAAATAAGAAACTATATGTACCTATCACAAAGAGCTGTACGGATGGTGGGAATAAGCTCATCCATGAAACTTAATAACTGGCTTCTACCAGCACTAGCCATCACTTCACTCAAACCAGTACATACACCCTGTAAACAAAACAATAAACTAAATAACAAATACCTTGTAAGAAATAGATCAAATGGGTAAAAGAGTAGAATACTTGTCTTCTGCTAGAATCAGGGTCCTTCAAGCCTTGAGATAAAATAGGAATAACCATAGGAAGAACTCTCTCCCCAAGCTTCCTAACAAGCTCACCCAACGCTCGTCCAGCAGCCTTTAACAAATAATCAATAATTCAGTTTCAATATATCTGTATAAATTAAAAAGAAAATACTAAAACCTTATAGACACATGTAACAGAAACAAAATACCTGTCGCCTTTCAGAGGATGGTGATGCAAGAGAAGTGATAAGGGTATTCATCAAAACTGGCATTATCTCCTTTAATGTTTTAGGCGTATTAGCAACTATAGTCTTCCATACATGTAAGGCAGCCTGAAGAAAGAACACATAAAACAACGTATCAGACATGTTAACTTACATATTGGCCCATTTACATATGAGTAGACTTATGTGGTTCTATACAGCCTCTAATTAGCGTCCACAAACGAAATGGATTAAAATATAGTTACAGAATTGTCAATTTTACCCATAAAGCGTTTAAGATATCACTGACTTGCAGTGTTTATATATTGGAAATTATCAGTAAAATAGGGAAACATGAAATATGATCTTGGGACAGAGGGAGTGGTTAAAAGAGAACAATTTAAACCATAAATAGAGCAATGGGTTGAGATGTCAAAAGTTTAAACATGATTTGTGCACTTGTAAAAGTTGAAGGGTCAAAGATGAAACTGTGAGAAAAAAATCATAAAAAGACGGCTGAAGATTTTGTTTGAATAAATGTTGTTTGGTAGGATATATGGTAGAGATTTGCTTTTGGTTTGTTTCGTTATAGTAAGAGTGGAACTTGCTTAGGGAGCAAGTTACGTGTTTAGTATAAATAGAGGTTTAGGGTCATTCTATTATGTGTGTTTTTTTTCCATAATAATAATCATAGTGCCGTGACTTGAGTTTTGTCACCAAATTCAGTGTTCTCGTGTGTGATATACGATATTGTGGTAACAAGAAATTCACCTGAAGTGTAATTATAAAGCATAAAACCTCCTATATGATTTTCTTAACGACTATTATTAAAATAGTAAGGTTCTTGTAACATATTTGACAAACTATATACTTTTAAAATCAAATTGCGACCTTTTGTGTATATCCAACCTAGCTTATTTCACCCCGTTAATCAGACAATAAACATGCATCAAGTAAAAATAATTTGACATTAATTATTTATAAAAAATAATTTGACAATAAACATGCATCAAGTATTTTAGCCTTTCGGGTCAACCAGACCTGCCCATTTCAACATGTCACCCTACCCACCCAAACAACTGATTCACCCACCTCTACCCACATTGCAACCAACAATATCATACCTGCCGAACTGAAAGGCTCACATCTGTCCGAACCATATAAAGTGCAGCAAGCACTTCATTACGTTTATCTTTACCAAGTACTTCAATAATGGCACGTCCTTGTGCTTCAGTACTTGCACCTTCATCATCACTGCCACCCTCAAGAAGAGCTTTTCCAGAAGTACCAGCAACCTTATAGAAACAGACTTCAATTAAAAATAAAAACAGGTTCTCAAAGTAATACACTAATAAGAGGATAATGTACCTTAAATAATAGATCACCCAAAAGTTCAACAGAACTTTGACGGATACGCCAATTATCATTGAATATACCGTCTTCTACAGCTGGAAGAAGTAAAGGCAGAGACCTGGCCGCAGAATTAGCAAAAAAATAATAATAAATCAATAAACAGACAGACTTATAATTATGGTAAAAAGCCACCCGTTTTATGCCAAACAATCGAGCAACTTTTTTATTATATCAAACAACTTACGTAATAGCATAATGCTCAACAAGTATGTGCCCAGCACCAAGTGCAGCCTCACGTACAGATTCATTTTCATCCGCAAGACCTGATTACAGTTTAAAAATGTGTTACGTTAATATGCTTCAATCTAGTTATAGTGCATAAGTCAAATGTACTATAAAATGAATATTAAAATGAAACAACCCAAAAATAAACGTAACTTAAGGAAGCACTGGCACACGGAGAAAAAATGAACTTAAAGATTGGTGGCAAGTTCGACCTACTTACATATGAAGGGGTCAATTATGTTGTCTAATATCTCTAAGTGTCATAATATATAAATAAAAAGATAGCAAAAGACGGAGAGAGCTGTTAACACCAAATACATTTTTGACCTCAAAAAAAGAAGGGCATATTTACACCAAAATAAATTCTGACTGGAACAAAAGACTGGCCTGTTTACACAAAAACACATTTTGACCGTCACTCGATTCACCCAACACGCCCAAATATGATAAGTTGTCTCCCTATAATTATAATAATTGTGCTGAAGTCATCTGTAAATGATCCTTACCATCTAAGATGGATGGTAGCACCTGCTGCAAGTAGTTTTGGAACTGCACGCCTAATGATCTTGGCAGATACTACATGAAAAATAACCTTAGGAGTACAGCAAGCAAGCATACAACTAAAGTACAAATTCGGAATCAAAGTAACTTGAAACAATTGAAGAAACAGGCTCACCTTGAAAAGTGTCAAATAACCATCACGTACAGGTGCCTTTGGATGAGAGCAGTTACGTATGATGTCAGGAAGAAGGTTCTCAAAATACTCTGTTCCGAGAGCAGCCAAGACCTAAAAACAGATGTTTTTTATATTGGTCCAAATAAACAAATCCCTATAACCGACTTGTTATAACCCTATAGTAATGATATTTAACTCAACTCTTAGTAAATACTCAGTATGGTAGGAAGACTACACACATGCATACAAATCTCTCTACCCTAATAAAAGAGTAACTATGGGTGACAAATTACATTAATTACTAACAATATCATATAGTTTTCTTTTGGATTATAAATGGTTTTTTTAAAGATTTAGAAAAATATCATTTTAAAAAATTATAAATGGTGAGGCTCACGTCTGGAAAGAATCTTTTTCAAGACTTTGTCTCCTATGTTGACCTTTCTCTATTTGTATTGAAAATAATGCTTAATTCATTTTTTGGAAAAAACAAAAGTTAAAAGAGTTTTGTTTTATTACTTATAGTCCTTAGTTGTACGTAATTTCAATCATATCTTATCTTAAAATATCATTTATAAATTATATTAATAAAATGTTCAATCATATTGTTTTATATAGTCAACCCGTGTAATACACGGATTCACTATATATATATACATACATATATATATATATATATATATATATATATATATATATATATATATATATATATATATATATATATATATATATATATACATATACATATAGATATACATATATATATATACATATATATATACATATATATATATATATATACATATGTATATATACATATACATATATATATACATATATACATATACATATATGTATATATATATACATATATGTATATATACACATATATGTATATATACACATATATGTATATATACACATATATGTATATATACACATATATGTATATATACACACACACACACATATATATATATATATATATATATATATATATATATATATATATATATAGATATATATGTATATATACATATATGTACATAGATATATATGTATATATACATAGATATATATGTAATCTTTTTAATAGGATGAACTGGTTTATGTTGGTCTGGATTTGCCAGTTTATAATGTAAAAAGGTCAAAATGACCCACCCAACTAAATACCAACCACCCCCAAACCTTACCAATAGCTACTGCTATGAGTGGAACTTTACTAGGTATGTTTGTTTACTAAGTATTAAGCACAACAAACTTAAAAGTTATAATAACAACAGTAATGATAATTATAATTGCTACTGACCTCACTCAACCCTTGAGCAGCACCAGATCGTTCAACGTTACTACCATCAGACTTGAGTGTATCTAGCAACCATGGAACAAGATCTGGGAAGTTTTCTTCACCCATTCCTCTGATCAGAGATCCAACAGCCCTGGCTGCTACAGACCGAACTTCAGGAATCGGATCCACTAATACCTGTTATAAGTTATGTTTTGATCAACAATAATACATTTATGATTATAAATTTATTATAGCCATATCCTACCATAGCATTGTAAATTGATACATGTATGACAAAAAGGTGAAAGAGACCCAAATAAAAAAATTCCAGTCCTAAACAAGCTGCTAAGGCCCAGTCCCTCTCTTTGGACAAGAGCCTGATTTGGACCCACAGACAAACTAGTACTAACAAATTTTCTTCAAATTATTTGTTTTAATAGTTAATTAGTGATTATCAAATGTATCTTCCTGAAAAATATTCACAATGAAGCTATTATTTTAAATTAGAACAAGATACTTTGAATCTAAATATAGAACATTTGAACAATTTGATTTTATGGATCTTAAAAATACAACTTTCTCAAAAATTCCTCATATAGTAAAAATATAACTTTCTCAACATACAAATAATAATTATGTTACCTGATTTAAATTAGCTCGAAAAAATAATTATCTAGTGTAGAAATCATCATAAAGTGCATCTATATTTTATGAAAAAAGCCTAGAAGATCAGGCCTTTAGCACTGGACTTTCAAGACTAAATGGATTACAAGGAAAGCACTTCTACACCACACCTAAATGGCCTTTCTGATCAAAGATTAGGTTCAAAAAGCAAACAAAATGAACATAATAAATGAAAGAAAAAAAAACAATTTTAGGTTGTAGCATAAAAAGACTGGGCCTTCAGGACTGGAGTCTCGAGCCTAAACGGGTTTTGTCCATAAAATACTCATCCCAGAACCAAAACTCGCTGACTCAGTCCCAGGGTCGATTTTGCCTCTAGTTGCAACATTCATAAAGGTCAAGCGATACAATATACGTGTGTATTCATATATAAAGTATACCTTTTTAATTTCAGGTAGAAGCAATCCAATATAAGGAAGCATATCATTTGGGTCAGTGACTAATGAACACATATTCCCAGCTATTTGTGCAGCCTTCTTTTTCGTTTCTGCACTTCTTTCTCTCAACCCACGATGAACGATCGGCACCAAAAGGGCAAGTGAAGGAGCATCAATTGAATTAATGAATGTTGTCTGCAGAGGACCAATAAAAACCCATCAAATTAAAAAATACATATGTATATATTAGTATAGATATATAGGAGATGGTTTTATGCAGAACATTATACATTGCAAGAACATGCAGAACAAAACCAACTATTCATGTTTAGAAACATAAAGTAAAAATACTTCAAAAATAAATGATAGAAATACAATGTTTATTTATGTATCCTGAAATTCTGAAAAATTGAAAAAAAAATCATTTAGATATATAACCTACATATTTTTAAGTCATGTGCAGGTAATATATTTCCTACATATAACTTACACCTGTGTAGGTATACATCAAAAGATTTTAAAACGTATGAACAAATTCGTTTGATAGTTTCTTTATGTACATCACATACACATTTGTATGTAAGAAATACAAAACTTTGAAATTATGTTCTTTAGGTTCTCGCAATAAGTTAGTGTTCTGCAATGAACCTCATTTATATATTAACAGATAAACAAAAGAATAAATAGAAAAGGTTACCTGAAGAAGGATATCAAGGGAATACTTTGTATGGTCATTAGGGTCTGTAAGACCCAATAAAAGAGTTGGGACAAGGGAGGCAATTTCTGGGTTCTTTATCACACTACCAACCTATATATAAAAAAACAAGGTACATTCACTCATAACGATATAAGAAAAAAATTACAAAAAAAAAAAAACAAACAGTAGATTGTAAGAACATAGTGACACCTGCTGGAGTGCTGTCTGCCCTGCAGATTGCACTTTTGGGTGTGTATCGGTTAGCACCTGGAATCAATCAGAATTAGTTTAGACATCTGACCATATTTAATGGATATCAAAGGTGGCAAGTTCAACTTTTCCCTATGAAGGTGTTGAATCATGTGCGATAAAAAAAATGTTACAAAGACATGTCAACTGGGTCTTAAAAATACATAAAACCTTATATATCAGTATATTTGAAGATTTTAGGTTATTACTAAAATAACTAAAGCTGCCTGTTTCAACACATTAACCGTCTAACCTGCGTATTTTACAACCTATATTATTGATGTAAGTCAAAATGCAGCCACCATTCTATCCAATGTACCTCAGTCAATTTTGGCACAATCCTAGGTAGACATTGAGAAAGTTGTTGTGGAGCACAATATGCCATAGATCCAAGAAGTTGCACACTACTTTGCTTTGTCCTCCAAGCTTTATCTTCAAGACCCTGAAAAATCATGCATAGTAAGAATCTTAAACGGCCATAAATACTGATAAGGTGCAACATTATTCCCTAACTGATAAGTTAATTCCAGAATTTCAAAAGTCTTTGCAAGAAAAATGCAAGGCTTGGTTTTTGGGATTTTTGATTGTTTTCTTTTTGTTTTGATCATTTCCTTTTATGCAGTTTTTCTTTCTTTATAAATAGGCTGTAGAATAAACAAGAAGAAGTACCAATCTCTTCTCTGTTTTCTTTATTAATAAAATCTGTGCTGACTACTTCATTATTTTCTGGTTTTCTATGTTTTTTTGTTTTCTTCTTTGAGCCAATTTGTCTAACAATTGGTATCAGAGAATAAACCAGAAGATCCTAGAACTGTGGAGGAGGAAGTGAGCTCGCTTATTAAAGCAGAAAAGAACCAGAAGCCACCAAGAGCCTGTTATGGCAGATCTAGTCAACCAAACAGCAGTTACAGTGAGAGAAACAAGGTCATCATCATCTTACCTCTGCCCAATCTTAACCCAGACAAACTACACGTCTTGTGCTATAAAGATGGGAGTCATTCATGGATGCCCAAGGTATTTGGGATGCCATTGAACCACCTGAAGGCGTCACTGTGGATGTCAAAATCAGGAAGAAGGCACGGGCTTTCATCTTTCAGGCGCTGCCAGAAGATATTCTGCTACAAGTTGCAAAACATAAGAAGGCTAAGAGTGTGTGGAATGCCCTGAAAACTCGTTATATTGGGGCTGATAGAGTCCAGCAAGCACGGATTCAAACCTTGAACCGTGAATTCGAACTATTGACAATGAAAGAAAGGATGTATTTGCAAAAAAGATTGGTGCCATTGTGTCCAAGTTTCGAACACTTGGAGCAAACATAGAGGAGAAGACTAAAGTGAAGAAGGTGCTTAATTCTGCACCAAATAGATTTTTGCCTATTGTCGCCACAATAGAGCAATATTCAGATCTGTACAAGATGCCTTTTGAAGAGCTGGTCGGGTGTCGCAAGGCATACGAAGAAAGGCTCAAACCGGCTGAACCAGTCAATGACTCAGCAGGTCAACTACTGTTGACAAAGTCAGAATGGCAGATTCGACAAAAACGAGAGGCAAAACAGAAAGGTTTACGCTTGAGTAACTCGCGAGGGCGCGCGCGAGGTCGGGGCAGAAACAGTTACGACCGAGGGTGGAGACAACCCTCAAACAACGATTGCAGGGGTGATCAATCTGATGAAGGAAGTAGAGAACATGATCAGGAAGATCATACTGAGAGACGAGACGGAAAGAATTTACGGTGTTACAATTGTGACAAAATTGGCCAGTTTTCAGCCGAGTGTCGGGCCCCTAGCAAAACATGGTATTTAGATAATGGAGCTTCGAATCATATGACCGTGCGAAGGGAATTTTTCAAGGAACTTGATAAAAAAACCATCCAAGATGTACGATTTGGAGATGGATCTATCGTTAAGATCAATGAAATAAGGTCGATTCTATTGCAATGCAAGAATGGTGAACAAAAGGCAATTTCAAGTGTTTACTTTATTCCTGGATTGTGCAAAAACATCTTAAGTTTAGGTCAATTTGATGAAAAAGGCTGCAAAGTATGGATGGAAGATGGACTACTACGATTATATGAACAAACAGGAAGGCTACAAATGAAGATTCAACAATGTCATAACAGGTTACACAAGATCAAATTACAAGTAGATCAATTTGCAAAATTTGAAAAAGGTGTTGAATTCCCTGTTAATGACAAACCCATTTTGGAAATTGAAGATGGGCCTGTAGAGCCCAACAAACAAGCTCAAGTTGCATCAGATTCTAATTGCAGTCTTGAGCCTGGTAATTATTTCAGCCCATCAATTGCATATATTAGGTCTAGTTCAGCAGACCCAAATACAGCAAAAGATGGAGATAAAGTTGTAGCAAAGAATAAAACAAACAAACAAACAAACATACCCAGTAAATCCCACTCAAGAGCAGGGTCTGAGAGGGGTAGTTGGTGGCGAGTCTTTCCTCTATCTTAGGAGATAGAGAGACCGCTTTCGAGGAGACCCCCGAATCAATAAGGAAAACAATAACCGTAGCAATCATAATATACGGCATACAACACACAGGTAAAGATCACATAAAAGCTCAGAGAGTGTGTACAACAAATAAGCGGCAAGAAACGCGAGAAAGGGCAGATTGAAGAAAACAGGGGTCCCGCAACTAAGTCTACGTCTACCCTTCCTACCCACAGATCCCGCTAAAAGTCCTTAATTTTAATTCTACGCCTCCACGCACTCCTATCCTCGATTAAAGTTGTAGCAAAGAATATAGGCATAAAAGAGATAAAGTGAAGAACTCTTCACAAAAGGTGACTGAAAGAAAAGAGATCGTCGTTGGAAAAGAATGTGATAAGAATCTGGATGAAGTTAGATTGCAGTGGAAGGATAATTTACCTTCAGATATGATAGAGAGTCAAAAAACATTGCAACAAACTCTTGGTGAAGGAGGTGTTCAAGAAGGAAGAGTAATAACCAAGGTTGCATTAAAAAAGAATGTGGATGGATTGAATGTAGCCTATGGAGAATCTATTAAGCAAGTGCGTTTTAAACAATTGAAGCGGAAGAACAAAGGCAAAAGATGGATGCAAAAGGCAAAAGGACTGGAATTAAGGGGGTGAATGATAAGTTAATTCCAGAATTTAAGCTAAATAAGATCAATTTGGTCAAAAGTCTTTGCAAGAAAAATGCAAGGCTTGATTTTTTGGATTTTTGATTGTTTCCTTTTTGTTTTGATCATTTCCTTTTATGCAGTTTTTCTTTCTTTATAAATAGGCTGTAGAATAAACAAGAAGAAGTATCAATCTCTTCTCTGTTTCTTTATTAATAAAATCTGTGCTGACTACTTCATTATTTTCTGGTTTTCTATGTTTTTCTGTTTTCTTCTTTGAGCCAATTTGTCTAACACTAACATAGAGACAAGACAATACAGCTACAATTTTCAGAATATAGAACGTTTTATCGTGAAACTATCATCCAAGCATAAAGCAAAGTGCAAAATAAGACCTTTAGAAGTGATGGAAGGACGAGTTTAACCCCCTGGGCAGTAAGTTGAGACATCATAGCACGAGCAGCACCTTCAGCAGCTTCCCGGACAGCAACTACTTGATCAGAGAAGGAAACCAGAAGCAATGGTAACAGATATATTACATACCTGTAGAATAGAGAAAATTTGTACAGTGATTCAAGTGATTCATGTAACTGGTCTTGAGAAAAAAAAGTAAAATTTTCAGAATACTTACGGTTCAAACAATTTCCCAAGCTTTTCACAAAGACATTCAAACGCTAACAAAGATCCTTCGCGACATTTAGCAGAATTCCTATAAATATCAGGATAAAAGAACTCGTCAAAACTATGTGTTAATGCAATTGCTGTAACACTAAAAAAAAGTGAGATAGATGGTATCAAAAATCAGCCAACAAGATTTAATATGTACACAATATTTACATAATGATGTAAGTAGAAGCTGCCCGAGTATTCAGCATTTTCATTAACGCCACCCATACAAACCATCCAAGTATGTATTTTGGTCCATTTAACATGTTATAGGATATAATTTGTTCGCGTTTTCCCAAAAATTAAGGACATTCTGTCCTTCAGCCAGGTTATTGGCCAAAATTAGTTTAGGTCATACACATTTGGGTGGCCAATGACCATAACGAAAAAGACTGAATACTTTGGTGATCTCCACATAAACTACTTCATTTTATTCATAATAGTTACTTTTACTCTTTCATTATCTTTTTGGTGCATTAGAAACAAACCTGTTTGCAAGTCCTTCCCGTAACACCGTGGCAACCCCAAATTTTTTCAGACTAGAAATTCCAAACCCTTTAATAACCCCAGCAAGTCCAAATGCTGCTCCACGACGTTCTCCATATTTTTCACTTGTCATCAGCTGATCCAATAGCCTGGTAACAAGTGACATTGCGTCTTCCTAATGGCATATGATAATCAGAAATAAAAATACAAGTGAAATAAAATAAACATACGCATGTAGATGTTCTTTGTTCAACAATTATTGGTGTGGTACGTAAATTGTTCGAACAAAAATATGCGCATACTTGTTTTGATTTCATTAAAGGAGAGAGACAGCTTGAAACTGCCCTCTGAACAGCTTCTGATGGAGTGTTTAGCACCTCCAGCAACTTCTCTACAACAACGTGGACTTTAGGATCATCCTGTTATACAAGAAAATGTTACAATAGAAGGAAAAACAATGTCAATTTAAGAGATGGCTGAATATAAGATATCAACCTTGGATAAATGTTTCGCTAAAGCTCCGGTAAAGATGACCACGCCTTCACGTACCAGATCATATTTTTCTTCATCCGATGCCTAAAAAGGTAAGTGACAATAATTTATATGTAAATACAACTAATTAGCAGTCTGTTACTTTTTAAAGGATGTGTTAGGAAGTACAAAGATAACTTTCAGGTTTATTTTGATGTGAAACATTTGGTTGAATATGTACACCGACCTTTTTGTTTAAGTAGTTTTCGAATATGGGAAATAACAGTGAGACGTTATCTTTTCCATGTTTGTCAATAATCATTATACCGGCATTGATCATTCTTCCTCGAACATCAGCATTGGCATCAGCCTGTAGTTGATAACAACAATAATTTCAGATTAGGGTATGCACTAAAATAACAAAATTCTGTTTTTGCTTTTTCTACCGCCAAACAATACCAAAAAGAATTCCGAAATATGTTCATACACGTAGTAATGATGAAACAAAATTCTGTTTTTTCCTGTTTTCTACTGCCAAACAAATTTCTGTAGCGGCCACCTCAAATGTGGGAGTATCTGGCTACAATAACTGTTTTTTGAACAAGTTTGTTTTCCGTTTACAAGATAAGTAAATATTCATTTTGGGAAAAGTGACATTCATGTAAAAGAAAATGAAAAGCTTAAGTAAAAAGTAGAGATTTTGACGAAGTGCAAAAGAAAGAAGTAATATGAAGCAAGTAAGGTAAAAATCATATCACTGAAATGTAACTATACATCAAATCAGAACCAGTTAATGATATTGATCAACCTAAATGAAAAACGAGAGCTACAAACAGTGATGAATTTGCCTAATTTGATAGTAATGATGAAAACTGCTAAATGATTCATGTGTCAAATATGATTGCAAAACCTGCATTATTTCAATCATAATCTAACTTTTTGTGCAATGATTTTGATAACATGTTCACTTAAACTAAAGGCGGCATTTGGTTTGCAATCACGAATCATTATGGGTGTAGGTTTAATAGATGATGGAATAGGAACAAAATCAGAAACAAAAACAGAAATGATTGTCTAAACCAAACCCTTTAGGTGGGTATGGGGTAATACAATTATATGGGTATCGATCTCATTCCTTGAAAGCATGCACTTGTAACCACAGGACCTACAATTATTTAAAATTAAGCACGGAGTTCACTCATGCTTGAGGGAGCATCCCATTGGCTCTTTTATAATCAATTTAAAACGATCCGGGGTAGAAAAGAAAGGTCGAAGTGTAAAAAAAGGTAGGGAGGAGACGAAATGAAGATTTAAGGAGGTGGTGCTTTCTGTTTTCACATGGAACCAGCATATTCAAGATACCAAATAGTACAACTAAAGCATTTGTGCTGCTCAAAAAAGCTGTGGCACAATAAGAATTAAAGATATGTATATGTTACACACACACACAAATATATGCAATAAGGTTATATATAGATATGTATATGGATGTATATGTATATGTATATGCATATACATTTCAAATAGGACTAAGCTTCATAGCATATTATACGTTTTTTTTATTTTCCTACTGCCTATATGTGATCCATTCTCGTCTTGGGGCTAGCGTTTTTAAAAGGCTAGCGCATTGTGCCTAGGCCCAAGGCTCACCCTTTGAGCCTTTAGGGTGCCTTCTACAGCTATGTATAAAACATACTAAAAATTATCAAACCCATACCTTGAACCCAAACAGTTATTAAGTCTTCAAAAGGCTAATAATTTACCAGTGCTCGGGATATCAAGAATGTCATAACAACTGGAAGGTCTTTCGTTCTAAGTACATCAGCCGCAGCATGTAAAGCCAATGCAGTCCCTTGTCTGCCTATCCAGCCAGAATCAATGTTTCCCTCACCAACACCACTATCCCGAATATAAAGAGAGAATAAAGTTGCTAAAGATTCCTGAAAAATACATTAATCTGTAAGATACCGATTCTAAAATGTTTAGAAGGTTTTAAAGAAATATATATTTTTTAAGATAGCAAAAAAAAGCCAGAAACAGCTATTGTTCAATAATAATTAATAAAGTTCATATATTTCAATAACAATATAACTTCCGGACTAAGAAGATGAGCAGATTTAGGAAGATCATTTTCTTATGATTTATCAAGGGCAAATTTAGTAAAAACCAATATGTGATTTTTCTAGTGCCCAAAAACAATTTAGAAAGTTTTATATGCATTAGAATACGCTTGCAGTGATTTTCATCTGTTCAATTTGACCAGTCTCCTAATGAGAAATTACTACTATTTGACCACTAGAGATAAAACACAACCAAAATCGGCTCATATACAAGTAAATGGGTCGTAACTACAACCTAAAAATTGCAATCACCTGTAATGTATCTGGGTATTCATCTAATACAGCAGCTAATGCATCAGCAGCAGCCATTCGAATATTATAATTAACATGTGAAAGAGCCCTGAAGAGTCCAGAATAGTCTGTCCCAAATTCATGGTCATAACGGTCCCACACATCCTCTGCCACCTCAGCCACTGACTAGAGTATTCAATTTGAATTGCATAATAAAATTGTAAGTAGATTTTTATAAAATTACAGTAGAATAATGAGTATGGCCTCATTTGGCCAAACTAGATTAGAGTTTATCAAAGGCGTGAACTAATAAATAAATACGAATAATACCCTTCAAGTACCAACTGATAAGTAATTAACTAAAGAAATGCAAACCTATTATGAATTCACTACCCAAACTTACCAATTACCATCTTTTCTATTGTTAGTTAACTTTAACTGCTTTTTATAAATATGCAAACACACATACATAATCAGAAAATGAAATTATTTCTTTAAACAGATTAAAGCATTTAAAGATTACCTTCAACACCTTCAATACGAACCTAATATCAAAGTATTATTGGAGTTTAGCTATTTTTATAATCTCGTCATGAAGCGGAAAAAAAACATATTCTTAAATGCAATCATGTTTTTGTAATTCTATTTCTCACTATAATTGTTACAAAAACCCCATATATTATCAACTATATACATCATTTACTCATTCAATCCGTACCTATAGATTTATGAGCAATTGTTATAGTAACTACCATTTTACTCCAAAGATAGTTACATAATAAATCAATAAAAATATGAAAAATTGAGACTGTATGTGTAAGATACCTTTTCAGGATCATGTAGGGCAATCCAAATGCTGGTGGCGATATCTACATCCTCAGGAACGGAACGGGTGGATATAGCTGGAATGCATTTTACAGCATTTAAGCAGGCTAGCCTCACATGAACATCTTTTGCATAAATACCAGATAAGGCCTGAATGTAGAATTCCAAGGAAAGCTAAATATGATGCATCCCCAAAATGATTATTAAAGTTAACAAGAAATATACAACATACAGGTGCCACTTCTTCTGGTGACAAACCAAGGCACAACTCATTTAATGCTGGTGTAACAGACCCGTGATAAGAAGGAATGGCACCAAGCACATGATATAGAACCTATCAAAAAACATATACTATAAATGTCACGCAAAATAAATAAATAAATTAGTATGCAGACAATGCCGATGCATTAGAAACTTAACTGAAAGCATTTGAAGTCTAGGGATGGGTAATATTGGATCCATATGTAGAAAAAGTATACGAAGTACATCATCATGAAGTTGTGTCTTCTTCGGAGATGATAGTATTCTCTCCATTATCTGTTAAAAACAACACAAGTAAAAAAACATTATATGTTCAAGAAGCACAGAGGTGCAAAATGGGTTTTAGAACTTTAATAAATAAAAGAGTGTGTTAATTATGATAAAAAAAAATATCTACAATAAGATCTTTGACACATAATTACATAAAAGTAAGAACAGTGAGTATAGAGACATTTTTTAATTAAACCAGTTTGAGATAAAACAAAACCCAAATCGACCAATTCATAGTTATGGGTGAAAATTGCCACCTCTACAAAGACACAAGACATAGTAAAAGCCAGGTAATGTGAACAATTAGTAAAATTTACCGGGAAAACAAAACTAAAAGAATCCACTGGAAGTGGGCTAGATTTGCATGATACAGATAATGCATGGACTACTCTTTCAAAAAGACTTAATGATGAACTGTCTTGATCACCCTCACTAAGAGAGGAAAGTTGGTCCCACGAAACATGAGCTTCAGTAGTTGCAATAAGCCTTAAAGCAGTGGCAATGTCTAGTCCCCAATTAGATAATGGAGGTGCTGTACATTTTGATAGCTTCACCATTGTTTCATATGCCACATCGTTAACAATTGCAGATTTCAGTAACGGCTTTACAAATTTAACCTGAAACATAATTATGTGTAGAACAAGTTAAAAACTATAGATAGAAAAGCAGCCATATAGCGTTTCAAGTAGAGATGCAATTTAGGCGCAGGCAGATTGGGTTCAGGTAAAAGATTCAGATTTCAGCCATATAATGGTTCATGTAGAGATGGTATATTGGGTGATCAAGCAGACTGGGTTCGGGTAAAAAAATTAGTGTTGAGAGACATGTGTCAAGTCAAATCAGGCCAACCCACATACACTTCTTTTTCTTTTCTGTTCGCGAGTTCTGTAAACAACTAATAAGTTGATGATTAAAACATCTCATTATAAAGAGGAAAACCTATTTTATGACATAAAACAAGTTACAAAGTTTCATGGTTTTTGAAAACATTTTGGTTGACCTCTCGTTTGACGTGTTCTACCATTCTTAGTTTAGCTACTTTTCTTAAATCCATTTTCTACATAAAACCTATTATCAGAATGTACTTACTCCACATTTAATTCAACTTCAATGTATGCACCATATATTTACATCAAAGTATAGATCATTTTCACACAATAGATAACTTAGATTTACACAATAACTTGTTTCAACTAAACTACTTTAACAAGTATTTATTCCATCTTGTACTACTTATTCTTTTCGCAATATAGTTTTGATCAACTTATTAGTAACAAATCATAAATAAGTAACAAAAAATTTAAAGATAGTTTGATAAATATGTGAATTCTAGATAATTAGTCTGATGAATACCAAAGTTTAAAAGAACGGAATCAAGCCTCGAGGTGTTTTCCCTTCGACTCACGAGGCGAAATGAGGCATAAGCCCGAGGCGGAAACAATAAATAAATATAAAAGTTATATATCTATTTTGTTGCCACTCCAATCTATTTTGCCACCACAGTTACAAAAATAATAATAAATAAATATATAAATAAACCTGCCAAAATTGCCACCTCGCGTTTATGTTACCACCTCACTAAGCCAAATATTTAACCATTTTGGCTTTTTGTGTATATATTGGGAATGCTCTTTAACACAAAGTGTAAACCGAATAGATCCATATACCCATAAACAGGTCCATATTACCACCTCTAACTATCATATATGTAAAACATAAAAAAACTAACCAGAGAGGGTAATTCACTATGTGTGAAAACAGGATTAGTTATAGCCATCTCTCCTAAAGCTTTCAGCAACAAGGAAACATTCTTTTGTACATTCATGACCTTCTCACGTACAATAGCTTCCTCTCGAAGCTGAATCTCACGTGCTTCCTCCTTTGATGTCTTTTGTTTATCTAAAATTACCAAAGAAGAAAAAGCAAATGGTAAAAACTTCTTGCCATCTTTTAATCCAAATTGGAAGTTTGGAACGAGCCGGGTAAAGAATGGGCAAGTTGGGTACGTTTTAAAACACATTTGGGTGAAAATGTCATCGTTTAGCACGAGTCAAAACAGGCAATGACAGGTTGGGATGACCTAGAAAAATGCCCATTTTTCATTTAATGGTTAACTGTTGTGTTATTATTATTACAGAAAAATACTGTATAAATACCCTAATTATCTAAATCCAAATCCGTGTATACACTAAAAAAAAGTTCACCAACTGTCAACAAGTTTGGCCTGTTCCCATGATTGCTACTTATTTTATTTGATGTATTTTATTTGACGACCAGTTTAAGACAGCTCAACCAAAATCAACCCACTTATAAGTAAACGGGTCAAACTGTCACCTCTATTTGTGAATTAGATAGCTTGATATAAAATATAAATAAAAATAAAAAACCCTTGCCAGGCTTCTTCGTTATTTTCCCTGTATCCTTCTTCCCTACACTGGCACGCTCTTTACCACCAATGTCTCGCTTTACAGAAGAATTTGAGTTCCCATTTTCCTGCAAACAAAAAGAAAAATGTTTTATGTTACGATAATTAGTCAAGAAATTATATCACAGAAGAAATAATAAGTATTAATTAGCTGATCATATCACCATGTTGCCATTGTTGTCATAAGCCTTAAAACGGCCTTTAGCCTGCTTCATGTTATTGGAAGCTACAGCCTCTGCTATATAAACTCCTTGCTCTGTAGATAGCATCCCTTCAGGGGTATTGAAAATCTGCCATTATAATTATGAATTCTCAAATTGTAGGTTCTTTTATATTTTTAATAAAAAAAGGAATTTGAACACAATACACTGAATGATAAACAATAACAAAGTTATAATTAACATCATGATCAAGTCTATAAATACATCATCCTCACCTGAATATCATTTTCTGAGAGCAAATCGTGTGCACCCAAATCAGGAGAACTTTTAAGATGCTGCAAAATTTTAAATGTCAAAAGGCATAACTCTGGATGATTATTATTGAAATTTTACAAATAAAAAATGTAGTTAACCTTCTCAAATTCCAAATAGGTTTCTGCGGGTGTTATAGTCATTAAAGATGACAAAGCACTTATAGCAGCTTCTTGTTCCAGAAGACTAGAACTCATCAACCCCATTGGTCCAAGCAAACTCTATATATGAGAACAGATTAGTTAGTCATAAGTGATCTTTATCTTGATATATAATCAAGCAGAATAAGCATGGCATCAATATTCTGTAACCTAGACATGTATCACTCAGATAGGTGTCAATTTATGTTTGATCTTTAGTTTCCATCAAGTAAGAATTGATGATGTCATCAATTGATATAAGAGACATAATCGGCTTTCCTATTATCAAGTAAATAGTTTATAAAAGCTAAACATGTCAATCCGATTATGTTAATTACCAAAAAGTTACCCGTTACCACCTCTAGTATTGTTAATAAAGATTTCACACTTTTTTGAGTTCATATATATCAACGTATTGTGCATAATTATAATAAAATGTAAAATTTCCTTTAACAAGCACATCGTTTAAAAAGTTCTTCTGGTACCTTCAAAATGAACCCATATACCAGATATTGACCTACTATTGGTGTTCAAATTATTTTAGTTTCATTATAGAATAAAAACAGATTTATTAAAACATAACATAACTTCAACAAAGTACCTTAAAATAACAACTCATTATACTTGTATACAGTGACATATGCATCGATTAAAATTTGGAAGTGCTAACATAATATATCACTAGATTAAATAATGATACGATTTTTCAATAAAGCTGCCCGTGTGAGTCAGGTCAATAAACTAGTAATATCATAAGAGTAATGTAAACCTTTAAATATAAAAGATCAAGACATCATATAAAGCATTCTTTTGTACAACAATCTGGAAGTTGTGAAGTTGGTTTTATATAATAGTGTTTTACCCTAACCATAAAACTTTCAACTTATAAAAGATGAAATAACTTTACGTGGAAGAAGTGTCCACTACCAACGACACTACAATTACCTGGCATACGCTACTGACATCAGTCATTATATATCCAATGACATCAAAACCAAGAGCACGTAAACATTTTTGCAATCTCTGAGAAAGAAAATATTAAATGATTAGTTGATAATAATCTACAGTAAAATCATCATTTCTGCCACCACAAACTTGAGAGTGCACTAAATAGAACCACTTAAGATGTGTATTAGATAATAAACAAGTTGACTCACCTTCCAAACTGCATCTTTTTTTGCTGTGCCAACTAAACATGGATGATGACAGCAGAATATAAGACGTATGCAGGAACTAGGTGCAGCAACCAAAATGCCAGACGAAATTATCATTAAAGCCTTCACTAAAACCTCCACAGATGGCACAAAAGCTACTGAAGTGTCCAATGAATTTTCTGTCTCACTACAAATTATATAGTATATATTAATGGATACTTAAAAATATGACCCATTTGACCTCCATAAACATTGGTCAGAAAATAATGATTTTGTACCTCGACTTTGCTATAACTTTTTCCCCTACAACTGTGAGGTACTCTGAATATTCAATTAGAAGAATTTCAAATAATCTTGGAGCAGCAGATAAGATTTTTTTGGTACAACTGTAAGCTGATTTGCGTATATCCCAACTTGAATGGCACAGAAACGTAAGGATAAGCTGCAGTGAATAAATATACATATATGCACGTATGTGTATCAGCAGGTGAAAAGGTTAGATAGAACAAACAAGAATTACGATACAGTGTCATAGTAGTAAGTACTTCACCTGCATGAGTGATTTCACATGAAGAGTCTCAAAAACTCTGCAGAATAGGTAAAGACAGTTATAATGAATTGGTGATTGTGCGAATCAATAAAAATAATAACAATATAAAAATAAATAAATAAAATCAATAGTCAACTGGATCAAATGTTTGCCAGAAACAAAAACCTGTGAGAATGGTCTACAAAGAGCGACTCAAGTAATTCAATACAGGTCTCACAGTCCTCCACTGATAGTTTAGAAGCCTGCATAGCAATCATATTAAAGATATACAATATATTGAACAACAATTCCCAACACAGACATGAAACACAACCGGTTTAAGTTGGTCTAATGGATCCTAGTCATAAAAGGGTCAACACAACTATCACTTTCTATAAACAGGTTGGTACATATTGACCCACCAATATAATTCCAACACCTGAGCCCTTTATGATTAGAATTACTAAATATTTGGTTATAGATTCAACTCACCAGCCTGTTTAAGACGTTAAAAACACATGACCTTAAAAAACAGTTTACAGTCATTTAACCTGCCAACCCTTTTGACTAACTTAAACCATCAGGTTACATGGCTCGTGTTGGGTCTTTCAAGGATTCTACATGTCAGCATTAGTATTCAACTTGAAGACACAGTTATGTAATCAGGTTGGGTTATAACTAATAAGAACCTGACATAACCAGCAAACACAGAGAAATTTATAAAAACAGAACAGAAAAACTAAATAAATAGAACTACCAGAGCTACAGGAACAACTGAAGGTTCATTCTGCGAAACCAGAGACCAGACCTTTTCCTTCAACACAATTTCATCTTCAGCACAAAATATTAAAAAAATAATTATTTGAACAGAGAAAAGTAAAAACAAACATAAAATAGATGTTAAAAAGAAAATATAAGAGCACCTGCTCTAATATCAGCAGCTGCAATTTTAACCACAATAAGCAATGAATAAATGCCATCCAACCGTTGTGCTGCTTTGGTAAAACCAGTTTTTACTAACTGGATAAGAGGCGTGAGCAGAGAAGATATCTGAGGACAAACAAATTACAATAAGTTTAGCCACATGAAGACGGTTGTGAAAGAAAATAAAGGTAGAACATGCGGGAGCCAACCCAGGGTTTCAATTTTTTTCATTAAGATTGAAAACGTGTCTGGTTTTGTTTTCACAAAATTTAACCAAAAACATGTCTAATGTGAAAAATGCCTTCAAAATGTTTGGAAACAAACATACCTTTTTAACAGTCTATAATAAACAGCAATTTTATGTCAAAGACTGATGTTTTTGTCATTTCACAACACTTCAGCATAATTGGGAATAAATTAAGCCAGATACATAGTTGGTGGTCGATAAAGTAGTTCTACAATAGGTGGGCTTAAAGAAAAAAAGATGTAAATTATCCCTGATATTGAGGACAAAGAACTTGTTATTAAGTTAGTTTTCTCACTGGTAAAACTGCATCAGCATTTTTGCATATGTTTCTAAGGGATCGAAGATGGCCTCTTCTTAGCGATTCCTTCTCTTTGAGTCCTGAGGAAAAGAATGAAACAAGCTCTGGCCCAACAGCATCTCTAGATCTTGATACCCAAGAAGCTAGAGAACCTAAACATGCAAGTTTTGCCTCTTCGTTACCTGCATGTCAAAAGGTAAACCTCATGTCAATCATTCATGTGTTGAAACAGTAGCCATTTTGACCCATGTGCTTATGTATGTGTTTTATGTCAGACGAAGAGCCAGACCAAATGTAGCTGAAAAGAGAATAGATCAAATGTGTAAACGTGTTGAAAGTCATCTAAAGACTATTGTTAATGCACACAAACCCTTAACTAGTTTTATTTAGAGATTATAACTGTAATAGTAAACTTTTGTAATCATAACTAATGCATTGATAATTTAAAAGAAAAATGTCATCAATGGAAAATTTTGCAACTATCTGGTTATTACATACTTTAGGCCTTAGAAATTGGGGGAATTGTGTCTTTTGGTATCCCAAATGATAAATTAGCAACTATCTGGTTATTATGTTGAGCTTCTTTTAGGTAGATTTTAGTAGACTTGCACCTCTCCGAGAACATAATCAATGATAGGAGTTCTTGGAAAAGCAAGATAAACGTTAGGGACTTTAAGGGGAGCAAGTAGACTAAGTATTATTTGGCCTTCGTATTTTGGCATGTACTTTGCTTAGGTTGCCTGTAGTCGTAGGTGTCAGTGTTAGAAATGTTCAACGAATCAAATTTCGAATTTTCGAATGAATTGAATTGAATTATTCGAATTTTGATTTTTCGGAACTGGATTCTAATTCGATTTGAATTCGAATTAGATTCAATTCGCATTTGAATTCGAATTCACCCAAAAAAGATATTTCAATTATTATTTTCAAAACTAATAACCTTTAAAATATGAAGAACTAAAGAAGAATTTAAGTTTACGAAATCAGAAATACTTTAAGGTATTAAATTATAACTGAATAAATATATGTATAGATAATTCATTTATATTAAATATAGATAATTGATTATATTATATGTATGCATATGAAACTATATGTATATTTTTAATTAACTTCGAATCGAATTAAAATTTACAAATTCAAAATTTATTTCGGATTTGACAAAAAACTTCGAATCAAATTGAATTTGAATTTGGCCATTAGAATTTGTTTTCGTATTGGTGATTTCCGAATCGAATCAAATTTCAAGTTTTTCGAAGTTTTTGTGGGTAAAACCGTAAAACCTAACCAAAAAAACTTAAAAATGTGGATAAAAAAACTATCCTGGTGACATTTTCCCTACTTATAAACACCAGAAATTGAAAAAGAAAAACATTTGTAGGTCAACCATATGTCCTGTTTGTTCTGACCAGTAAAGTTATGGCCTACATTCACCTGAAATAGTTATGACATGTTTTGACCCGTAATGGAAGTAACGTGATCCTACATAAAGAAATTTTAAAAAAAAAAGTAAAAGTTAACACTCACCATCATCCTTGTAAATAGTCAAAAGAAGACCACATACTGTAACAGAAAGGCTACTAAGATATTTTCCTTCAGAACAATGAGATAATTCTTGCAGTGCATTTATCATGCCAACTCTTTGGTATGGAAAAGCTAGTCTTCCTTCAGAACCACCAATTACAGCCTTGACCACATTGACCATTGACTCAATAGCATCAGGATTACTTGACTTTAGACTTAAACATCTGACAATATCCAGTGCAGCAAGTCTTCTTGACTCGTCAGCATGGCGGGCTTGTGACAATACAACTGATAAAATCTCGACAGCATACTTACTTAGATCCAAGTTAACATGTCTCAATAGGACCCCAATAGATTCCAAAACAAGCTCAGGATTCCTCTTAAGCATTTTAAGAGATGAAGGAATAACAATGTTCTTGAAATCTTCATGTGACAGATGAATATATAATGAATGAAAAGCTTCACAAAGGGCTTTAGTTGGTTTATCCTTCGCATTCAAAACCGACTGAACGTACATATCAAGGTATACCAGCTGTGTGATGCAGTAAAAAAAAGAAGTGAGAAATTGCAGTTAGAATGTTAGATGTGCATATGATTAGAGAGTATAAAAAATAAAAAAGGAAATTTCGAGTTAAGGGTTCCAACGGTTGAAAGCTGCACAAAGTGTATTTCTAGTACATAAAACCTTCCGAATCATTTTTTTAAACCTTGCAGTATAATAATTTAAATCATAGTTGTCAAAGTCGTAAGACACGGTCAAGGAACAAAAAGCTCATGTGTCGACTAGGCACGAAGAAAACGTGCGATAATATATATACACACACATAATAGGCATCGAAAGTTAAAGATAATTAATGCCATTCCACATATACAATAAAAAAAACTAACAAAATTGGAGTTAAAATCATCAAATTAATAGCAAAAATTCAAAACTAATAACAAAATTCACAAAAATAACCAATACTCATTGTTCAACATCACCAACCAAATAATTTAAACCCAAACTGTTAAATTAAAATTTATCTCGCCTAGTGTGAATGAGCCAAACATGTGGATTGCACTTTTAAATTCAACACTTGCATCTACATGAGGCGCCTTCTCGACTACTAAGAATAAGTAAATGGTTTTTGTAAAAAAAATTGACAAGAACTTGTTTCAAATCAGCGTGTAACATATATTTTTTGTTTTGGCCCATTACCCAACCCACTCGCCCGACCTTCCCTTTTAGCCACCTTTACTGTGTTCTTTTGGACGAACGTGTTTCGTAGTTGAACCAACCCATTTCAACCCATACCAAAAGCTGTCTGCTTATAACCCATTACCAAACCACCAAACCAACCAATTTTGCCACCCCTAATCATGTGATATCAGCAGCAGCAACCATTTTTAACAGACTTGCCTTCCATTGTTCAAAGAGTGGTGCCTTTGAACTTGAATAATCCAGCATCACACGCAGCATTTCTGGACAGCTTCTATACGAGATCATTCCACTTTTTAGAACCTCCATGTACAAACTGAAAATGCTAGGTGACTAAAACATGAAAAAATGAAAACTAATAAGCGATAATAAATTATGTATGCATTCATTGATAACACTAAAGTCGTAATTTCAAATCATTTACTTACTATATGCTGAATTTGGATTGTTTTTAACTCAAACGAGGCAAAGCAAATAATGTAGATATAAGGTGAACAAGTCAGATGGGCCAACCTGGTCGTATTTTCCAAATTTTAGAATCCTAATGAATCCCTAAAACTATTGTATTTTTTTATTCTATACATAATATAAACTAACCATAATACAAACAAGACTTCTATAATTGTGAAAATTAATATTAGTTTTTTTATCATTCAATGAGCATCATGTATTTCGTAAACTGGGAGCAATTTGATCCTTATGTAAAGGCCACCTAATCCAATTTTTAGGGATTAAGATACATTTCAAACGTGGATGATTATCATAACAGATTCCCAACATATCAAAAGATACCCGTTCTTGAGAATCCACACCTTTTAAAAGTCATCCAAAGTCTATTAAAGTGCAGGGAACCTCCCAAGACATTGGTTTATTATTATTGTACAAATGTAGTTTATTATTCTGATTAAAGCAACTTTTATTACCATATGAACAAAAAAGGGTTAATACCCTGCCAGCCCAGCCCGCCTTGTCTCGACCAGTGTTTCAAATGACATGTTTCACCGTGACTCGTTTGACCCGTTACCCCCTCCCCCCTCTTCCTATATGGCACCAATAAAAATAATTAATCCCAGCAACAAACCTCTAAAAGTAGATGAATAAACGTTTTTCTGCAAGCCCTGCGTTCTCGAGAAGATGCTTGAATGCTAATTTGAAGACATGAAGCTTGTGCGGCAGCAACTCTGCTGAATGCATTTTTTGATATGGAAGTAAATTGACTTTTACTAAGAAGCAGAGTCGACCATTTCATAAGTCTATAGCAGCCAACATGAGACTGAAGCTTTAACTGTTTCTCCATGGTCTGTACAAGATTTGCAGCAAATGTTTTCATAAATATAATCTGGTTTAAAGACTTTACAATTATATCATCCACGGCTTTCCTTGAACCTCGGTCATCATAAATATATAATGTATTGAATAATAAATCCACCAACTGTGATGCAGACTCGGATGACATCTCTGCAAAATCAAATTAAATAGCTGTTAGATAAAGTATATGTCATATCAACAATTATTAGAGTAAAAGACTTCTTCACTAAACCAAATGAATGCAAATAGAATCAAACGAGTAAAACGATGAAATAAAACCACCCGACCGGGCATGGGGTTGGTTTTAGAACTTTTTGTAGGTTTGGCACGGGTATGGAATTAGGTGATAACCACCTGATGACCCGATTACTGAACCCCTTATCTAATATATTACATAAATTAAAAACTATAATAAATAGCATGTTGCATTTTTAGAAACTTAGAATAATAACAGACTACACAGTTTTCGTAATCGGGTATGGGGACTGAGATTACAACCCATTGTCATCCAGTAAAGCAAATATAATCAAATCCTTTCGGTTGTGTTTTACATACACTTCCCTCTTTTCATACCTGTAGCATCAGTGAATTCTGTGAAATGTTTCAATGCATCTGCCCTTTTACCATACTCCCTGTGTTTTTTAATGTTATCTGTAGCATCAGCAGCGGTAGCATTTTCTGAAGTAGAGTTTGCCATAACTGCGTAAAACATAAAGTCAATAACTTACATAACTTAGTAACCTGTGAACAACCGTAACAATCTGTAATCGATATAAAAAAAAACAACTTAATTGATCAAATTTCACAATCTGCGAACAAATCGACAGTCATCAGATACATAAGTAACAACATCAACAACTTAACCAGTGAGAAATAATCGGATGTGTGAGTTAATGTGTGAAATGAAACAAATAGAAGTGAATGATAGCTGAAATGCTTACCGATATCGATGCTTGCACAGATAGAATTGGAATTGAGATCGAGCGTCAAGTGAGTTCGAGCTTCGAACGATTTCAGGCCTACGGTGGTGACGGTGAAGCGGCTGAGGAACTGATCGGAGTCGAGTAGAACGGAGGTCGGAGGAGGTGTTGAGGTAGGGTTCTTCGCTATAGAACCTCAGTGATACGTGTGTGTTGGTGAGTGTGTGAGATTAAGGTTCGGTACCCTGATTTGATTCGAGATAATTGGGTTAGCCCATAAGAGCCTTAGCCCAGGTGACTTGTGTTAGTGTGTTACTACTACTAGTAGGCTAGGAGCCCACCCTCATGTGTCAATTAGTTATTATATCCCCCAACATGTAGATCTCGCAAAGCAGGCGGGTGGCAGGTCAGGATGGGTTCAGTCGATCTAATTGACTATATATAACTGTGTTAACTTGAATTAACACGTAAGCGTTAGAAGACTCGATGATGAAAAGCGAAACAAGTTATGATTCTAAACTCATGAAAAAATCTTAGTAAATGAGGTTGTGAGATGATGAATAGGTCTCGTGAATTTATATAAAGTAAGGACTGAATGTTACAAAGAAAAACTATGATTTCCCATAAGATCGTGAATAACTAAAATGATGCATCTTATGTTCACATGCTAGAGTATTGTAGCATAAAGTGTGTTATATTAGTAATTGATAGTTATTATGACACAAGAAGTCTAACTAATATTAAGCATTCAAGACGTGCAATAAAAACGATAATTATTGTGTGTGTGGGCAATGTCACAATAAGGGTAAGGGTGTTGGCTTATTATCATTCTAATTAAGCAAAGATAAGTGTGTAAATGAGCCGAGCTACTCGTGAGCTATTTGAGATCGGATCAAAAGGTGGAAACCAGCTGAGTTTCATCGAGTCCGAGCTTGAAAAAAATCTCATTTAATTATCATACCCAAGCCCAAGCCGGCTTGTTAGCCTAAAAGAGTTTTTAAGTTATATATATTTTATTTATTTTTCGATAGGATCTATACAAATAAGTTTTATTATATATAAAACTACGATAAGAACAATTAAATAATATGCATCCCCATAAGAGAAAAGTGAATATCGGGCTATTTAAGCATATAACATTAGATGCGAAACCTATTAAAATTACACCGTTTTAATTGAATATGTGTCAGAACTATATCGTTTATATCGTTTAGTTGTATTATCTTAACTAGGTTTCCTAATTTTGGTTCATTAAAAACTTTATCTTCTTCGTTTACGCTACAACCCAACTAAAAAAATCATGATACTTGAATATACGATTAATTTATTTGATAAATTCCAAACTCTGAGCAAATCATTTTTCTCTTGAATCCTTTTGATTACCGTGCATCAATGTTTGTTTTGGGAAGATACCATCACAGAGTCTCTCGGATTTTTCAAATAAGTAAAACATCAAAGATGTTGCGAGTGCATTCAGAGATAGTCCAAGGTAACTATGGACGAAAATGGCATATCCACATTTATTACTAGTTTAGTTTTCTGTTTAAATTTGTTGGATCTTTTTATTTCATATGAAGTAATATGCTTTGGAAAATTGTAATGTTATCTTACTGGAAGAAGACAAGACAGCGGGTCCGATGAAGGAGAGATTATTGGAAATTAAGCGGTGAAATCATTAGATTTATACTACACTTAAGTTAAATTAATCAAAACGACGTAGTTTTGATAGGTTTCGCATCTAAGGCTAGATGCCTAACACTCTTATATTCACTTTCCTCTATGTATAATGTTATCTATAAAATATATAATTCGAAATATATATAAAAAAATAACTATAAAACTATTAAAAAGTAAGAATTAAATAATAAACGAGCCGAGCTCGAGTTTGAAAAGTATTTGACTAGCTGAGTTGGAGCTTTAGTAATAAGACTCAAAACAGCTAGAGCTCAAGCTCTTTTAGGTCAAAATAAGCCGAGCTCGAGCCATACAAGCTCGGGCTCGACTCGTGTTCACCCCTGCACAGTTCATTAAGTTGGGTTGTTTTATAAATTGAGGCCCACAAAATATGACTGGCCTAGTTGAATGGGCTTTCGATAAGGCTAGGGGCGGTGGGCTTCGGGTGCACAATAAAATATTTCCTTAATTAAACATAGATGCGAAAAGTGATTATGACGTCATCAATTAAAACATATGTTATGGCAGTAAGATAGGAATCATGATTACGTTGATGTCATAAGTTCATTAAACGAACACGCCTTTTCAAACTGATTTAGGATGAATGACAACTGTTTACAAGTTTTTGGTCTTTCTTGATTCAACACGTATAAAAAATAAAATAAAAATAGAAAAAGTAACCGTTGGGCAATTGACAATCCGGTTTAATTATATAGGATGAATGATAAAGCTTAGTGTCTTTAAGGTTATGGGTTGGAAAACTAACTTTAAAATGTTAATCACTTTATGGGTTTCTTTAAAATTAAATGAAACATAATGGTATGTTTGATATACGAGTTCTAAAAATAAAATTTACCTTGTTTTGTTTTAGTGGCACCCGAATAACTAAAACATACTTTAAAAGAGTTGGCTCTCAAGTGGGTTATATATATGGTGTTTTTGGTGGTGTGTTTTTCCGTTTTTTATATTAATTAATCAAATAGTTATTTGTTGACTACTCGCTTTTCGTTTTATTTATCCAACATTTTCTTTTCTTTTGTTACAACAGGGAGGCGGGAGGCAAAAGTAAATATTTTTAAGGGGAGACTCTATATATGTATAATATTTAATCGTACTGAAAATTAACACTGACGAAAAAAAAGAAGGTGCCCCCAAGCTATGGCTTTGTTCTTTTTATTTTCGATGATTCAACGGCGCCGATCAATTAGTCATCATCTTTTTAACTCTAATTTTGAATCGGTAGTGAATGAAACCCACACGTATACATTGAATACTTTAGTTCTGGTTTTTTGTTCACAGTTTTGGTACGAAACAAAAAAGCAAATGAGACTGGTTTTCTTTTTGAAAAGGTGAAAAAAAAGCCATGCACAAACAAACCCAAAATGGTAACGAGGTACACATGGCTTAATATTAATTAATTAGTTAGACCTTAATCACTTTGTAAACATAGTTAATTATTGGTTGCCAACAGCTGTACCCCAAACCTCCTACAATGAAGAAAACCTAATATACAATAGCAAATCAAGTTTAATGTTTTCAGAACCAGACATGACGAAATATAAAATCAACTGTTAGCATGTATTTAAAGTGTTTCCATTAAACCTACCTGTTATGAATTGAACCATACTTTAGTATTTGTGTAGTTTATTCTTTTGAAATATTCCATTTATTATATATATAAACTTTATATTTAATTGATCTAGGACATCATATTATTAAAATTTGTAAATTTATATGAGAACATGACACTGTTTTGCACTTTGTTTTAAATATATTGTTTTTAATTTTGAATTAAATATGAAGTCATATGACTTCACGGCTGATCCAACTAATAGTCAGAAAAACAAAGGAGTTAAGTTGTATTTTTTTCGACCGCAAACACATTTTATACTCTACACCTATTATATTATTAAAATCATTACAGTTACGCTCTATATGAAATAAGCCCACCACCTTCCATAGGTTTTTCACCACTTTAGCATCAAGAAGATCCATGAATAGAGTTAAGTTGCACCAAATAAAAGGATGTATGACTCACTCTTTTCTTTCCCTATAAATACCCTTCTCACACCTCCTATTTGCTCAAACAATTCACACCTCATATATTCACATCTCTCTCTATATATCTCTTTCTCAAGTCTCATCGTGACAAATAAACTTACAAATTACAATGGAACATAATATTCCAGTTTTCGCAAAGAAAGTATGGAAATTAGTTCGTGTTATATACGTCATGCTACGCAAAAACATATCCAAGAGTAAGTTACTACTAGACCTCAACAAGATGATGCACCATCGCAACATCACCACCAAATCCTTACACAACCTCATGTTCCACCACCACGACCACCACGACCGCCACCGCAACCTCTCTCCACCGCCCGGTGAATACGAGTTCAGCTGCAGCAACAGCCCTTCAACCAACAACCACCCATTCTCCCTATTCACCTTCCACAAAAAACATCATTCCAATTACAACAACCACACTGATGATCATGACATGATGGCGGTCAATGCCGCGGCCCTGAAGGCCGTGGAGATGATCCACAGCGAGGCGGCCTCGCCTGTGCTGCCAGGGTTCGGGTGGAGTCCCGTGGTTAGGCAGCTGAGGGTGACTGACTCCCCGTTCCCGTTGAGTAGCGTGGACGAGGACCGCCACGTGGATGAGGCGGCCGACCGGTTTATAAGCCGGTTTTACGACGACTTACGACGGGAGAATAGTAATGTGACGTGGTCTCGTTCATCTTCTTGAGAAATATACTGATGTAATTAACCAGTTTTCTGAAATTGGTGGTCTGATTTATCCTTTATGTGTAGAGAATTTACAAATTTAAAATTTAATAAGATGTTACAATACATTTTAATAAGTTATGTTTCCTGTAAAAACTATGGTTTTTAACTTTTTTTCACATGAAGATGTTAACTTTACCCATATGGCGAAAGTTGAGCTGATATCTCATGAACTTTAGGGTCGATGACTCACTTCTTGAAAAAGTAATATTAACAACTTTTAGTATTGTGTTAGATTAGTTAAACTTTAAAGAATGAATTGTAATTTTATATAGACGATTAAAGATAGGCTACTAGGCTTAGTCAATACCAAACAAACGTGCGTTTCTTTTTTATATTATAAGCAAACTTTAAAAAGTTGTGTTTCCAATATGTGTTCGAGTGGGTTATAATGTAATATATAATTCATATACATTTGTGTTGCTTTATGTTATTGGATCTTAAAGTCGTACGTTCACCCTTGTTTTCTTTTCTGGAACATTTCAATTCTGGTTTCATACAACTTAATTTGTACGTTCATCAATCTAATTTGCTCTTAATTATAAATTATTGTATTTTACGCGACTTGAATCTTGGACTTTTAAGAAAAGACACCATTTAAAACACATGATGCTGCTTGATTAAAGGCCCTTAGGTACTTAATTCGTATCTAAGTAACATGAAATCTAACGTGATTCCTACATTCTTCAATAATTAAATCATTACGAAAAAATAAATTTGGCGATTATAAACAACTTTTTAGTATGATGTTATGTTTCAGAATCTTTTTATGTCTGATACGTTTTCAAAGTGTTGTTAAATATACGAATCCATTGTTAATTATAAATCATACGAGCATGGCCGGTCCCAATAATTCCGAGAAGACTTTGGGCCCGGGGGGAGCACAAAAATGGGCCCCTCTAAAACGCCATATAAAAAAATCTAAACCGAATAACTTGTATATAAATAATTTATAATACGACGATAATTGTTATAACAATAAACAAAACAAAAGTATTGTATCAAAATAATCTAATTTGCTTAAACGAATCGGGAAGTTCTCTTAGCATTTTTGAAAACAAAGTTTTCGTTCAAATTTTCATAGTAAATTGAGTTTATATCGAGTAATACTATCGGGTTAAACTATTTAAAATGTTAATGGGTTCTAAGGTAAGATTTAATAGGTAAAATAATTAAAATGTTATTGGGTCTTTCTAATGAGTTTATTAATAGTTTATAGCTTTATATATATATATATATATATATATATATATATATATATATATATATATATATATATATATATATATATATATATATATATATATATATATATAATTTTATAAAATTTCCAGGCCCCTAAGGCCATCGGACCCTAGGTGATCCCCCCGGGAGCCGGCCGTGCATACGAGCACGTAAAAAACTTTTATATGTACATAAGTGACTTAATATATTGCTATCATATGAATCACGAGTTTAAATGTTTAATGGTAAAGACGGAAAGGCAATGAAAAATAAGGAAACTTTGGGGAGTAAGAAAGAGTCTTTTTAGTTAGTCAATTAGACATTACCATTTTAAACTAAAATAAAATTAAAGGAAGCAAAAAGTATGGTATTGGTTGCAAACAGCTGTGTTTTTACGAATTATCAACTTTTGCTTCTCTATTTTGGCTTCCCTTGTCACAGTTACCACAAATGCAATATTTAAAAAAGTAAAATTTCAGATGAAAGTAATACGAAATAAATATTAGGAATTATATTAGTGTTGCAAGTTATCTAAAACATACATATATTACATACAAGTGAAATAATTGTCGATGGCTTATTGACTTAATGAAAGTTGATATTTATCCCCAGCCACTAAATATCAATAGGTAGATGTTAAGAAATATTTTTTGGAATGGTATATTTTAGAGGAAAAAAAAGAAAATGATTATTTGACCAGAAAAATATGGTCAATAGTAATATCATCCATCCCAATGACAGTATTTTTTATAATCCTACACTCGCAATCATTGGTTGTCGGCGAATATTAGAAGCGGCTTTTGGTAGGAGCAGTTTCAGTAACTCCGTTACACCTCTGTTTGCTCCGTTTACCGCAAGTATCTACTTCGTCAACTTAAAGTGAAACAACTCCTGTCAAGAGGGGTTTCAATTCTGTAGACTTTAAAAGAAACCGCTCCTGACAGGAATTGCTTCTCCCTCAAACAAATAAAAACGAAAAACTACTCCTACGAAAGTCAGTTTTTCACTAAGCTGATAAAAGATGTGTGATAAAAGCTGATAAAATATGCATTAATTATATGTATATATAACACAATAAGTGAACTTCAAAATTATTAAGTTTTTTTAAATATCACAAGAAACTTAATATTGTTGAAGTTCATTTATTGCATTATATATACATATTATTAATGCACTTTTTATCATGAATCTTTTATCAAACTTTTATCTTTAGGGTTTTGAAAATAGATTTTTAGTGAGAAACTGTTCCTCACAGGAGCAATTTTTGTTTTCATTTGTTTGCGGGAGAAACAGCTTATGGCAGGAGCGATTTTTTAGCTACATGATATAAAGAATTGAAACTGCTATTGATAGAAGCTGTTTCACATTGAGTTAACGAAGTAAAAATGGATGGTAAACGGAGCAAACAAATGTGATAATGGAGATACTGAAACCGCTCCTTTCAAGAGTTGTTTTTGTCGTTCATTGGCAGTCCATAATTGGAAGTGTGGGATTACGAAAAAACTGCCATTGGAATGGCTAGAAGGGCTGGTGTTACCTTGAATCATATTTTTCTTGTCAAATAATCATTTTCCATTTTTTTTCTAAAATATACCATTAAAAAATCAGATTTTAAGAGACAGTGTGTTTACCATTCAAAATATAAAAATAAAAGTAAATCATAAACACCAACCCATGGTGTTCATGTGGTATGTGCCTTATATTTGTGTATTAAACGTAGTAGTTGCCATGTATACCCAATATGAATATAGATATATGTTAATTGTTTTTACTTACTGTAGATGTGTTCAAAGTCGGATATCCGAAAATTTCGGATAGTAGAAATCACAATCTCTGAAATTTCGGATACGAATACGGATAATGATTCGGATATCCGAAATTCATTTTTTATTTTTTTACATTTTAGTTTTTTTACAATAATTAGACATATGCTATTACAAAATTAATATTAAAAACCAACTCATATCATAAAAATCCTAATATACACTTAAAAAATTCAAGATAAAGTAAAAATATGTCTATTAAAAAATAAAATATATTTTTTTAGTTTTCGGATAATAGGATATCCAAATATCCCAAACCTTTGAAAATCATTGTCCGAATTCATTCGGATATTTCGGATTCGTAATTGGATTTTCGGATCGGATTTTTGAACACCCTACTACTCATTATAATAATCAAACTTTAAAAAGGACCTGTTATTAATGTATGTTTTCTATTGGATTGTACTTGTTTTGTATTTTGTGAGTGTTTCTGTTTTATGTTCACTATTATATTCTAGTTATGAGTGTTTGCTTTTCCGAAACACTTTCTTTTGTATGTGCTTATATTATATTCTAACTTTGAAACAAATAACAAATACAAGTCGTGGAACCATGAACTTTTGTCGTGGGTGTTAATGGATAAAAATTATAATAAATTATGGTTTCATCTCTAAATTTATATTTTCAATTGGATCACTTATTTGAAACTCAAAAGAAACAAAAAAAGATACACAATTGGTGTGTCCCATAGAATTTGTCACTTATTATCAACATACCTAATGATAATTATACCGATATATATATATATATATATATATATATATATATATATATATATATATATATATATATATATATATATATATATATATATATATATATATATATATATATATATATATATATATTACACCCAAAGAAGTACCCTACAAAACAATCGGTATAAACAACATAATGAAAAATTAAAAGCGAAAATGCATATCAAGTGATAAACAAAATGTTTCTATGTTACAGTTTTACTCAACGATCATTACTAAACAAATGACTCTAAGAGTTGTATTGGCTTCATTTTGTTATAATGAAGTTTTTTTAAAGGGAGAAATAGAGAAAAAGAAACATTGGGTTTGTATTAGTTAACATAGTTAATCTTAAATGGTCGTAAAGATAGCTAACAATAATATTGTTGGATCATAAGAGGCTGTTGCAACCAAAACCATATCACTTAGAAGATTGTGAGTACTACATACAAAGGACTTCCGAAGCCAAGTGTGGGACTTCCGAAGGAAGAAAGAGCTCTTCCGAAGTCTAAGTGTAAAATACACTTCCGAAGGAGAACTCCAACTTCCGAAGGTAAAGAAGCTACTTCCGAAGGTTCAAGACTTGAAGACAAAGATCTGAAGTCAACTTCCGAAGTATAAAGAAGTCCTTAAAGCCTCGGAAGCATAGAAGCATCTTCCGAAGTATAAGTGGCTTCGGAAGAACTTGTTCTTCCGAAGCCAGTTAACCTTCGGAAGACACTTCTATTATCCAGTAGACATAAGTATGGTCTGTCTGACAGTCCGCTGCAAATCTCTGATATACTGCATGGCGTTTTCTCAAAAGCCATGTAGTTGACCATACTTTAATCTACTGTATACCTTTTATGTTAAGTACAGTTGCCATCCTTAGTTGGTGACAAAAGGTAAGTCATGGACATGTCATGACTACCATATCTTAGATAATACTTTATCTAAGATACCTTAACTATAGCATTGTAGTATATGCTTTAGTCTTAGGTTTCCAGCTGGTATCAAGTATAACCGGCTGTAGGATCTAGTATATATAGTTTCTCATTGTAACTCATGTTCTATGCTTGTAAGTGTCTTGTAATCTTGAGTTGAGAAGTAATATATACAAGTACCTTGAAAATACTTCTGCTTGTTGCTTTGATTACTTATTATATTATTATCAACTCTTGTCAAAGACATTGCTTCATCTTGTTTGAGTGACTATTATAAGTGAGTTTGAGAGAAATACAAGTGTTAAGTGACAAAACCCGATCCTGCAAATATTTATATAACAAGGGACAAAGAAAACTAAGAAAATAGATCTCCACCTCTCCTTTTAAGTCTTGTAAGGTTGCAATTTATGACCACAAGTAAAAAAAACATGCATCTTTCGTTCATGTCTATATCGTTGTTATCACATGACTCACGATTTTATTTACGAGTACGGAAAGTGAAAGGATACCAAACCACTTTAAGAAAGGAGATGACACATAAATAAATAGCGTTTTAGAAACTTCATAAAAAATCACCTTTGCATAAAGTAATCAAACCAAATATCGTCACAATGTACATGCACATGTTAAAATTCACTTATTTGTTTAACCAAATCACGTCTATCGCTCTTAAACAATGATCGGTTTACTTAAGCACTGCCTGCGTAATTTTAGGTGTTTTGCTTTCACCTTTATGGTACACACATTGTCAAATTTAGCACAAAGCTTTATTAAAGAAAATGTGGGGGCGAAATAATAATATAATAAAACTAGAGGGGGGTCATAAGTGGGTAAAGTTTTCTTTAGTGGGAAAAAAGGTGGTAGAGGAGAGTTGGTGATTGGCTGTTGTTTGGCTTCTTGGATTGACTCACAACACAAATGATGAAAATATGGGAAGTTGAAGTTGCTGACAGCAAATCAATAGAAACAAAAGAAAGATGATTTATGTTTACTAACTTTAAATTAAATTTAGAAGTAGATATGAGAGCGAAAAAATTATCTAAATTCACGTGTTAATTATAAAAATGCATGCGTATGATTAGACACGCTTACGAGATTAGTTTACTAATAGTATGAAGTATGAACGTGTTACTAATATTACATCTACCAATGTAAAATCACCTCTCCTTAAGATGTTATATACATCATTTAGTAAATTGTCATGATAACTTTAGCGGCGAAAGTGATAATAAATTTAGCTACATACAACAAACCCTTTAAAGTTGATAACTATTTTAAAGAAAAATCTTGAAAATCAGCAATTGACTGAACTTGTTTATTAAAATAATCATTTATATTTATTAAAATTAACAATTTATTTGTTACACACTTACACAGAATACATACAATAAAAACATGTAATGTGTCTCAAAATTATGAGAAAATAGCATCTTTACAAGTTTTGCGTCAAAAAAGATGCATACGAATCAAAAAATAGCATTGTTACGCTAATGGGTGGAGATCTCTTCAAGTAATACTTCAACATGCAAACAACTTATATTAAACAACTTAACATCAACAAATTCAAGCAAATCTTTTAAAATCTTGTTCTTATGAACGCAAATGCAACTCACATGTACGTTTGTTGTTGATTTACATGCTATCGAAAAACATGCAATGATTAAAACTGTTATGCATATTTTAAAAAAGTTAAAAGTTGTTTCTCAGTTCTTAATCGGTTAGAGGTTTGTATAACTCCATTTCAAACATCTGAAAACCGTAAACTAATTGAACATAACGTTGTTCAGATAGCTTTAGAACATCTTATACATATGCATATAATGCACGGCGTATGGTAGTTTAAGGTGAAAAAAATATTCTTAATTGTCTAGTTGAAAATAACAAACTTTTGTTTTATTTGAATTATAAAAATATTGTTTAGGTTTTATCAAGTTTAAATTACTATAAGAATTTCACATCATGTTCCGTGTATAGTTTTAAACCGTTTAGGGTTCTCAAATTTACGATATTCAACATAAAGTCAACAAGTGATACCAATGTTACTCATAAAACTTATATATCGAGGTCTATGGCTTTATAATTTTCATTTTGACTTTAAATCTTAAATTTACCCTCTGTAGTATATATATAATATAAGTTTTTAACTCATTATTTGTTTACTAATTTGATTCTTATTCAGTGACACTTGTTTGTTAATAAAAAATATAACTTGTGTTTGTTTTGAATTTATTTTTTTCTTGACGTCCCCATATGGATTTTATTTAAAATGGAGTTCCGTCCAAAATACACCATCGCAACACGCGTAATGAAGTTCGTAAACACGTTGTATCATACACGTTTAGTTTCTAGAATTTATAACATATTAACTTAATGAAGGGTTTTTTTTACATGTAATAATAAGATGTACTAACATGTAACAAAAAGATACTTATTCTTGATGTATATTGGGCCACTAACTTGATTTGGAATGTTAATTATGAGATAACGGTGTTTGGTGTTAGACCATCGTTACGAGGGAAACGAGGCAGGTGAGAAAGTGGCCCTAGTCACATAACCCCTCTCGCTAAGTAATTGACTTTTTTGACTTTGAACTCCACAAAAAGTGCTACCCATAATAATGTCTACAATTTGAGTTTACGTATCTTGTTGTCATAACTATTTTTCATTTTTTAATCAGTAAATCTTTTCTAAATAAATTCTAACTTAATTTGATTGTTTTAATATATTAACATAGAAATAAGATTTTTTTTTTTAAACTCTCATCTTGGTGGATGCAAACTGGATCCCGTCATCAATGATCCACCTTTAAGGCTCTAAGTAACGGTAATGGAGCGTCTTCTTTCGAAAAAAAATAGAACTTCTTTTAGATGATTTAAATAAACGAACAAATAAATTTTGAATATTAAATGCACATAATTATTACCGCTGCATAAATTTAGTTTTAAAACCATTAATATTTCCTAAAAAATTAAATAAATCATAATGTTATGTCGGGGGATTAAGATATTGTCAAAATAATAGAAATCGTAGAGAGGTTGAAATAGATATTAAAACAAATCAATAGCTAAGATTAAACCAAATGTACAAATTAGACATTAAGCATGATAAGTGGGGGTAAAAGTGTCATAGTCAACTTTGCTAATTTTATCTAGCGTAATTATTTTTTACACTAAATATATTTATACACTTCATAATTATAATCACAAATTCAAACATTATTTTTTTACTCGTTTATTATCCGTTTATCACTTTTTATCGTAATCCAATCAGATTTTGAAGTAATACGTAAGAAATAAAAAATAAAAACTTAATTAAAGTAAAAAAATGTGAAATAATACTGCGTATATAAGATCATGAAGAGATTAGCTCCTATCTAAGAGGCTGTTTGGCAGAATCTGAGTCAACCTCTTAACGGTTCAGATGTCTGAATGATTCAGCACTTAATGATTTAGACTGTTTGTTTCGCGAGTAAATGTCTGAATGGTTCAGACATTGTCTCTGAATGGTTAAGTATTATATTAATGTTAAATGATTAAGAGGTCTAATGCTGAATGGTTAAGACTATATGAACTGGTCAGACATTTGCCTTTAAAAAGTTAAACGATATACTAGCTCTTAATGGTTCTGACATCTTAATGGTTCAACACACAATAATTTAGACTTTTTATTGGTTCAGCACTTAATTATTCAGAAATTGACAAACACTAACTCCCGCATAAAACAGAAAACTAAGTTATGTACCGGGACGTCTTTTCAACCAAAATAAAGAAAAATCAAATATCAACATACCAAATTACCAACTCACGTTACCCTAATCCATGACGGCCTCTCTTCACTATAAATACCCCCTCCAACATCAAACATTTCACATCTTCCTCTCAAACAACACAAACCACAAAAATAATAATAATAAAAATGGAACAAAATCTACAAATTCTACCAAAAAAGATCTGGAGCGTACTCCGTTTATTCTACTTCATGCTACGTAAAGGCGTTTCCAAAAACAAGCTATGGTTAGATCTCAACATGATGATGAAGCGCGCCAAACTCGCCGGAAAAGCCTTACACAACCTCTTATTCCACCACCACCACCACTGGGCGGCGTTCGCCGTCAACCGCCCCTCACCCCACCTCTCCTTTTCCTCACCTCCGCCGGGGGAATACGAGTTCAGCTGCACCACCAGCCCAACAACAACCAACAACCACCACCATCACTTCTCTCTATTCCCCTTTCAAAAGAACAACCACCACCGCCACCGTAACTCCGGCGAGAAGGGTGCGGCGGAGCTTGACGTGAAGGCGTTCAATGCGGCCGTGCTGAAGGGGATGGAGATGATTCACAGAGAAACGGCGTCGCCGGCGCTGCCGGGGTTTGGGCGGAGCCCGGTGGTGCGGCAGCTGAGGGTGACGGACTCGCCGTTTCCGGTGGATGGTGTGGAGGAGGACAACCGTGTGGATGAGGCGGCGGAGCGGTTTATTAACAGGTTTTATAGTGACTTACGGCGGCAGAAGCAGATCGGCGGTGGCGATACGGTGGCTGTATGAGTGTATGAATAAGTATGATCATATATGATTCATATTTCATACAGTAGATGAAAACTTATGTGTGGGTTATATGGGAACAATAAGGATGGCTGATATGGATTTTTTGTGTTGTCACTGATGCATCATGTATATTTCTTTTTATTCGATTAAAAATGATTTTTGTTGTATGATTATGGATTCATATGTTGGTGTATACACGTACAACACACCGTTGTTATGGCCAACAGTCATGCTATTGTTAACGATGATGTTTCAATTTCTCATTGTAATATTGATGAGTATTTATTTTGCAGTTCACTGCACGTATGGAAAATGTTTCTATTATATAAATACTAATTAGCGACTTTGATATGCAATATAGGTTAGACAATGTGTTTTAATGGGATGTATTTATTGTGGTTTTTTTTTTTAATTTTTATACTTTAATTCAATACTTTTACATCGTTTATTATTTAACCCTAAATTTTTTTTACTTTCAACTTTGATTCCTATACTTTTTTTATATTTTATAAAATTTTCATTTACGTTCCCGTCTAAATTGTGTGAGTTAACATTTCGTAACGTGCACGTGTAGTTTAATGTTTTTACACTTATTTTTCACCATTTATGTCCAACGCCCTGGTACTAGATCAACTTAATTATTGTTTTATGTATTTTACATTTCGTTTGCGTGGTTTAACGATTGTATGTCTATTTTGGTTTGGTTTTATTTTTTTAATTTTCTTTTTAATATGATGTTTTTCGATGTTGGTGGCCCCTGGTGGTGATGTGCCAATGGTGATACTTTTTTTTTTCATTTTATGTCTCCCGTTACAACGTGGAGGCTTAATACTAGTTCATCTCTAATACGGAATATTAATTAATAAGTTATATGAAACTTCAATTAAATTAATTTTTTTTAATATTTTTATCATTATCTTTTCTCTCTCATACACTCACAACCAGATTTAAAAATTTTATAGAGATAGTACTGTGTTTCCTCAAATATAAAGAATTAAGATACAATCCCATAAATATTTCTCTCTCATTTACTTACAACTACTTACAATTATTTTTTTATAATATAGGGCAAACACTCACATTAATATAAAGAACCTAATGTGAATGCTATAAGATAGTGATTTTATTATAGAAACTTATAAGAGTTACTTGTGCATTAAATTTTATGGACGAATATTTCTCTTACCTAGCACACCCTTTTCTTCTATATTATTTTCCAATCTAAAACTTTTTAATGAATTATAATTTCGAGTCACACTTTACAAATTAAATAATATATCTTCTCTCACGCAAAATAATTAAGTTGTAATTCATCAATGAAAGTTCAAATGCAATTAATCATTATTCATATCTCAATGTTAATTTAAAAGTGAATTAAGACAAATAAACTATTACCGATGATTTTTAACTCAACTGTTAAGGTGATCGATTTACCCATGACATATATATATATATGTGTATATATATCATGAGTTTAGGTATCACTTTAAGCAAATGTTTAGAGTTAAGCCAGTAGATTCGTCTAATAATTGGTATCCTTTTGCGGGGATTGGGGGTGCGGTCTCAGCTGGAAAACGAATAGAAGGGCTCGATAAGATAACACCTATCATCCGAATTAGTGTCGTACATTTTCTGTTAAAAATAAAATAATAATAATAAATAAATAAATAAACTCTTAAGTTTTATACTGTTAACTAGTAAATTTAAACCCGTGTTCCGGAGCGGTGAAAAACATATATATTACAAAAACTTCCATTATGTTGGATGATACGAAAACGCTCATTGATATATTTGCGGACCCTTTTTTTATAAAGCTTGGAGAAACTGCATAAACAGTCCCTATAGTTTAATTAGTTTGTATGTTTGGTCCCCAAACTTTTAAAATTGCAAAGTTAGTCCAAACTTTTTTGCAGTTTTACAAGTTTGATTTGCAATTTTTAAAAACTATATGCGTGATAATTTCCACGCAAGAGAAAGCTCTTTATGCGTGATAATTTCACCCCCGGCCACTTTATACATTTATCATGAAAACATCACTTTGTATTTTAATTTTTTCCGTAATTTCTTAATATTTGTTTATTGTGCATGTAACCACTCTTTCACAGCGCGCTTTCTTTATTACAATATTATTTCAAATATCATCTTTGCTACTTTAAAATTAACAAATAGATTACACGGAAGCCACATTACTAATGCTGGAACACCGTTTACATAGTTAACAACTTCACTTGCAGTATTAGCAACAAATAGCGAGCACTAAGAAAGAACATTACGTCTTCGATCAAGAGATCAACTGACTATGACTTATAACCAACACTCTAAAACTCAAACGTGTTCATGTATACGTTGATCACTAATCATCATGCGGGGCACGACTTTGCCCATGAAACTAGAAAGCAAATTAGGCTGGTCAAACTTTTAAAAAAGGGGAAAAAAACACGAGTGTAATTAGCTTGCAAGGAACACCATCTTGCAAAAAGCATCCTCTAAAACCATCTTGGTTACGAACTATAAACCACTTTTTAATTTCCGTAATTAGATATTAATTAATCAACTACAAACACATGTTGTGCTTTGTAAGAGTTGGTTACCTCAGCCTCCTACCTGACATTAAGAAAAAATGGGTTAGTGCCTTGACATATTAATTTCATCACTAACAGCATAGAAATCAATTCAGTAATATCCAAAAATATAGCTTTGTTTATTTTATTTTTATTTTCAATTATTTCATTTTACACATTATTTTACTTTTATGTAACAACTTGTTATTTAATTTAAAATAAGAATCTAAATACATATTTTGTTTGTTTTCTTTTATCAACACTTTACATGACTCCATTAATTTTTACCGGATTTGAGAGAAAAACCATCTGAGAAAAAACGAGACAAGTGTTCCCGTGTGAGGAAATTTACCGAGTACGAGAATCCACTTTCCCCATATCAACTACAAGTCTACAAATACTATTATAAAGCTGATAATCGGTTACAACCAGAATCCAATATTCTAACTTCATTTAACATAACGTGTAATTATTTAACTCAAACAGAACCATTTGGGTTTATTTAGGCAAAATAAATGTTTCACTAATTAATATAAAACATCGCATTTTTACTAATTATTTCGTTTCTTATTTGCTTGTGCCGTGTAAAAAAATATTTTATTTTTGTTTTTTTTACTTCTTCAAAATTTTGTTCTCTTAAAATTAAGAGTGTAAAATTTTCTTTTGTGGGGTAGAAAAGGTAAAGTGAAATAAAGGGAATTTCTTGCCTTCTTGGGTACCCTTGGTACAAAAACTTTACAGTTAGAAAGTGAAAAGAACGAAATTCCAGAAACAACTCGAAGGTAGAACATAAATGGAGTCTTCAACGAAAATAAAAATATCATAACCACATTTCACGATTATGGATACGTTAATTGCTAGTTGTATCATTTAGTGGCTGTAAAATCTTGTTTACATGAGATAAATTTTTGATTTGAATTTGATAAATAAAATTTTAATAATTTAGTCCCTAATGTTTTGTTTAATTTGTCATTTCAACCCAAATTTTTTTTTGTCATTTCAGTCACTGTAGTTTACCAAATGTTTTTATTTTTATCGAATAAAGGTACACGTTACAACAAAATGTGAAGATTAATTGAAATATCACAACAGACCTCAATCGAACAATATGAGTCAGAGTTAATCGAAGCTTTTAAATCGAAGCGTCCGGTCTCACTAGTCTGTTCATGTTTTTTAGTTTTAATTGAATATTAATTGATTAATTTGTTTTAATTGGATAATTAGGGTGTTAAAAAAGACTAAAATACCTTTATATTTAACTGAGATCTTAGTGGAGTGAATGAAAATGTCAACATCTGGTAAAATACAGTGATCGAAATGGCAAAAAAAGTTTTTGAATTGAAATGACAAATTCAACAAAACGTAAGGAACGAAAATAACATTTTACTCATATTTAAACTAGTGACACTTTTAATTAAGAGCATTCACAACTCGTTCCCTAAATTTGTGTAAGTGTAATCCCTATATTATATGGTTTGATTATAAGTGGTTGTGAGTGAATGATATGAAAAATATACTGTTCAATCTGTATTTTTAGAAAACACTGTTCCAAATCCTATAATGAATATATTTTAAGTGGTTGTGAGTGGAGGAAGAAAAAAAATAATGATAAAGTTGTAAAAAAAAATATATTGATTTTTAGTTAATTAAATAAAGATAAGAAATGAGTTGTGGATGTTCTAAAACTTTTTTACTCATATTCACCAAGATTAAGTGAATTTACATTAGAGTATAAAACAAATCATTTTCTTGGTTACTTTATGTTGGCAATGGACCAATAATTGATAGATATTGTAGATATAAGGGCGTTTGAAAATAACGAGGCAGGTGACAATAACGTTGGTGGGCCGAGGCAGTGGTCACAAAACCTCGTTGCCTAAGTAATCGCCTTTTTCGTTTTTCCCTTCAACTCTACTCAACACCTACATTTTCATTTTAAAGTTTAAACCCACCAAATGGCGGCCTACTTTTGCTACACATATCAAACAATTCAACACATAGATCACTAAAAAACTAATTATATTAATTTACTTCTCATAATACCAGATTAATGAAGATTAATTATGTAGTTATATTATCATCTTTCTAACAATATTTTTTTTCTTTTAACATTATATAAGCTTTCAGTTGTAAGGATTTAAAGTTACATTATCGATGTTATACTATGCTACACGGTCTAGTGCAATTAATGTATTTATAACGTTATCCCTCCATATAAAATGAATTTTGCCAACGGAGTCTCGGGATTTTTAGTATTTTTGAAATGAAAAGATTAGATTGTGTTATGTAAAGACAAGTATCTACAATAAACGTAAAAGAAACCATGTTGGCTTATATGAATCTAAGGTAAACATTAATCTATTATCACATGACTATGATCTTATCCAATCCAAATTCCGCCCTCAGATCATCAATAATTGCTCAAACAAATAATTAAAAGCAGTTCACCTTAAAGCAAAGCTGACAAAGATTATGCTACTAAATATGTTATTACTATTTTTATTATATAATCAGTTTTATAAAGAAAGATTTTCATAATTTTTCAAAACAAGTGTGAATACTATAATCCCCTACACTTTACTTTAGAGTCTTTCTATATAAAATTTAAAATAATGAAACCACCACCACGTCACGTTAACTTAGCATCAAAGGACAACCCACCCTTTAAATACCCACATCACCCTTCATGTTAACTCATCAACAATTTCAAGAACCATCAAGAAATATTATACTTTCACTAAGAAATCAAGAAACCTTCATACTTTATAAAATGGAACAAAACCCACCAGTTTTAGCCAAAAAAGTTTGGAACTTGATGCGTGTGGTCTACTCCATGCTACGTAAAAACATATCCAAGAGAAAAATATTGTTAGACCTCAACATGATGATTAAACGTGGCAAGATCGCCGGTAAGGCGTTTCAAGATCGTATGTTCAACCACCACCACCACCACAACGCCGCCACGTTCTCCGCCAACCGCCTGTCACACACCAATAATCTCGCCGCTAGTAACAGACCGGAGGACGATGCTGACATGATGGATGTCAATGCGGCGATGCCGAAGGCTATGGAGATGATTTATAGCGAGTCAGCATCGCCAGCGTTGCCTGGGTTTGGGAGGAGTCCCAAAGTCAGGCAACTGAGAGTCACTGACTCTCCATTTCCGTTGAGTAGTGTAGATGAGGATGATAAGGTGGATGAGGAAGCGGAGCGGTTTATAAGCCGGTTTTACGATGATTTGCGACGACAGAATACTAAGGTGGCGTTTGGTTCATCTTGAATTATGCAGGAAGCAGCAATGGGGAGTTTTATTAGGTCGATCTTTTAGTTTGTTGTTACAACTTGCAAGTGAATTTTAGATCAGCTTGTAATAGTTATGTTTAAGAGATATTGTGGGTGTACATTTGATCAGTCTTGTATTTATGACGCAAATAAAATATAAAGTTTGACTGTTTAAGCTTAAGCTGTTAAATAACTTGGGGTTGGGTTAAGTGTTAAAGCAATTTTGAGTTATATTATTGAATTTGGTTTAAGCCCTATCTATCATGAGTTGGTTGAATTAGTTAGTTGTAATATAGAATTAAAATAAATTAAATAAGTACGTGAATTGTTAAATACTATCTCGATCGCCATTTAATTATTCTTTGTTTTCATTTTACTCTTATGGCTGGTGACTGCCCACAACATCAATGGTATAAATTTAACTTTATACAGATGTAAAATTATGTTGTATAAAAAGGTAGAATAAAGATTGTTAGTTTAAAAATATATATTAAATATAGTTTGCTGAATATCTACGGGAATGGAACTAAGCTTTATTTGTTTAACCACGTTAACTAGAAGTTTCTTTGACCTGGTATAACTTTGGGAAAATATTTTCTTATTCTATTTACATTTACTCATCTAATTATGAACTTTTATATAAAATACCGATACATGATAATTTTGCAACTTCAGGTTACTTATGCTTATCTTGTTTTAAACTTGTAAAATTATATATTTACCTAAAAAATAAATTTTCAATGCATAAAATACAATAGTTTTAAAACATGATTTAAGAATATCTATAATTTAACAACATTACAGGAGAATATATGAAATAGTTCTAAAAATTAATCGATCATCCATTCAGTTAGTTTTATGTTGGAACATCTACGATACTTCGAAGAAAATATTGTGAAAGCACCGTTAGTAATATATTGATATCACGTCATGTATGGTTACTTGCCCAGTGGCGGAGCTTGAATATTCCCGTAGGGGAGGCAGGGCCGAAATTAATTTTTTTTAGGGGGGCGAAGTCGATATTTATATAAAAATTTACACTACCGGGCCAAAAATTTACTCTAGTGGGCTAAATTTTAACACTAATGACAAAAATACATTAGTTTCAAAACATGATTTAAGAATATATAATTTTACAACATTAGAGGAGAATATATGAAATTGTTTCAAAAATTAATCATCCATTCAGTTAGTTTTGTGTTGGAACATCTACGATACTTCAAAGAAAATATTGTGAAAGCACCGTTGGTAATATATTGATATCACGTCATGCATGGTTACTTGTCCAGTGACGGAGCTTGAACATCACCACCACCTCGCCAACATCACCACCATGATCCCTACCACCCGTGGCTATATCCTCTCACACCACCACTAACCCGCGCTCCACCACCACTACCCAAGCCGTATACTATCATATCTTAGAATTTTAACAAATTTACAAATCAGATGTCACTAGTTTGTCAAACCGATACGCCTATAAACTTTGAGTCCTAATTTTTTAATTTTAAATGCATGCAAATCCAATTCATTCGAATTTCAATTAATTCTTCTCAACAAAATTTAAAAATCTCAACGAAACGTTATGATCCCAAGAGGGAGAACAGAACGTCTTTCAAGTTGAAGAGTACTTTATGTGATTTATTGTTGGAGCTAAAGATTATAATTAACTAATTGTTTTGTTCATTTGTTGTAGAATTTTGTTTTTACAAGAAGGAAATTATATTTTATGAAGCGTAAGATCGTAGGAAAAAAAATGTTTTTACGTATCTTTAGACTAGTTTTGGTCGCTAATTTATGGTTTTGTTGATCGTTAATATAGGTTGTGTTGTAAGATGACAATATTTGCCATAGTGCATGGTTGTGGATTTTGTTAATTAATTAGTACTTAATTACATATCCACGTAAGATAACACCACAAGATTGTGTTTCACAAAGTGATTTCCATTTCTTGAATAGAGATTTGTGGTGCTTCTTTAGTCTTTACCAAATGACAAGAGTACACATGTATGTAGCACTCAATTGGGATTTCAACTTGTTGATCTTAGTGTTGATATATATTTCTTAATTCTTTTAGCATTTGTTCCAATAAAATATAATAAACTCTTAAACTTATAATGTCTAGTTTTATAAAATACCGTCATGAACATTATAGAATTTACGTATGGCTATTAAAATATATTTTAAATATGTAGAAGTTAGGAAATAATAAAACTAAACAAGGGTTCAAATACTGTCGTGTGTAGGTTAGGTGGGTTAGAAATAAGGGTAGATTAGGAGCCTTTAAAAAAATTAACATAAATAAATGTATAAAAAGACCCTAATATTTAAAATTTAACTTGATTTATAGCAAATAATGATATAAAAAATAATGGTTTGAAGTGTGAAGATTATAACTATGAAGTCCAATATACCTTTCATGAAAAAAATGTGAAGATTGAGTAATTTTAAGGGTAGCCTTTTTAAGTAGGTTCTATATGTTTTTAATATAAAGATGTGTTTATCTTTTATAAATAGTACTAGTGCATGCATGAATATGATAAAAGAAAAAAAAGTTATGTAAAATTAAATGATTTATTGTAGTGTATATCAGTTTCTTGACCTTTAATAATATCCGTTTTTAATAATTTTTTAATTAGCTTAATCATTGTGATTAACCTTCCGGAAAAAGTCACTTTGCTTAAGAATGCAACACCTAGCAATATTAACATCAAATTTTCTTATCTAAAGATAAAGATATGAATCAATCACATATTCCTTTTACAATAAGAGATTATACTTATTGTTATAGTTCACTGCAAAATATTTTTCAATTAATTTTAGGCAAATGCACTACAGTGTATGAATTTAGTATTTTACAAATACAATAACCCTATATAAATGTAACAAATTGTAAATTTCATTCATATATGTTTATACTAACTTGAAAAACTGGTCACCGATTTTTGTATCTTTTACTTTGAATTATCATAAAAAAGTAGTTTATTATTATTACTATTACTATTATTATTATTATTATTATTATTATTATTATTATTATTATTATTATTATTATTATTATTATTATTATTATTATTATTATTATTATTATTATTATTATTATTATTATTATTATTATTATTATTATTATTATTATTATTATTATTATTATTATTATTATTATTATTATTATTATTATTATTATTGTTATTATTATAATATAATAAACTAGTTAATAATAATATTTTTTTGTATTTTTTGATTCATAATAAAAATCTAAACACATATAATTACAATTTGTTATTACAGTAATGAATTTTGTTTAAATTAGTTGTTTTACATGCATATAAAACATTCCGGTCTTAAATAAGTCCATCTCATAAAACAATATAAGCTTAAATTCATTATGTTTGAAATAATAATTTTAGTATGTTACACAAAATTTATAAAATATGTCAGGTTTTATATAGTTTGATACACTTAATCTATTAATTAGATAAAAAAACCCGTGATGTATGTGTTTATGTTTGAATTAAAAGACTGTTCAATTTTATGATTAATTATTAGAAAACACATCGATATGAAATTGATAGTTTGATACCACTATAGATTTCCTTTTTACTCATGGATGATTTTGGTTTGGTTGTCTGCGTTGATCGATCATGTCGATGTCGTATCTACTAGGTGCGATCTTTGCAAAATTTACAACTTTTAAGGAAAAGAAGTACTCAATCTCCTCCTCATATTAATCTTTTAATAGCATCATGGTTTTAAGTTTCAGAATTTTCTCATTCAAATTTTTTTTCCTTTATTTCTTATGCTATCACTTGCTTCTAATAATAACGTTACGAATTAAGTAGATAATTTAACTTTTAAATATAATCAAATGCTATCATTTTTAGACAAGGGTTTCTAAATAACTAATAACGCTACTACAAAGTAAATAATTAGAACATTTCAAACATCCTCTATGGTTTGATGTGGAAGAAAGAAAAACGTGCATGTAAAAGATATTAGAATATATTATTAGGGTTTGATTAGAATGAGTCCACAGGCCCTATTCAGTATTTTACCATCTTACAAAAGAAAGAGGCCCTCTAAAAATCCGTTTACAAGGATATGTGAGGAATATGTGAGAGAAGCAGTGTTCTGAAGACGGGATCGGAACCGGTCCGACCAGGAATCAGAGGTGTGGCCGAACCGGTTCACATCAGTTATTTTGAAGGGGTTCAACCGGGCGGTTGGTCCTGAATCGGTGGTCGGACCGGATTTTGATTTTTTCTTTGTTTTTAGTTTTGTGGACTGTAATAGGTAAAAGAGAGTTTAAATAATAAATTAGTGTGTTGGATATAAAATTATTGTTAAATTTTATATAACTATAAAATACACACCTAAATTACTTATATTGAGTTATATATATAACTATATATATAATATCTTATATATATATTTATAACTTCATCCGGTTCTTAAATCCGGTACGACCACCGGACCAGTAAAGCGTCCGCTTCGACATCCAATCCGATCCGAAAACATTGGAGAGAAGAGAAGATGGGAGGAGAGGGGGAGGGACGCCCATGTAAATTGTAATGCTTCCAAGCAAGCCGACCTAAGGGGGCGTGTGCTGCCCATCGTGTAAAATCGAAATTACCTCAATGGTTGTTTTGAGTGATATGTTCAAGAGAAATAACATTTTGATGCAAGTTTATACTTTTATCACTTTTAACTTCACGAAAATTTAAGCATCAAACAACTAAAATGTGACACAAGTTTTATTTTATGTAACATTATTTCGGTTTTTTTGAAAGTCTAAAACGAAATGAAAGTACATGTATTTCCAAATCTTACCATTACAGAATCTAATTTTTATTTTATTTAAGACGTGAAAATAATAAACCAAAATTTTATAACCTACGAGGTTAAAAATCAGGTTTTCTGAACCATAATCAAGTTTCCCCTTATATGTACTAGGACAACTTCACTCATGAGTAAACAAAATTTTCTAGTGTGTCATTAAAATTATTTAAAGTTCTTTTAGTTCTCTAAAGTCTTTTATTTTTCTTCCATTAATGTTTCAATTATATATATATATATGTATATATATATATATTTATTAAACAGTGAAGTCTTCTATGTAGGTTATGGTCTTGCAGGTGGTATATTAGTCCCAGACTTCAATCAATTCTCTTTTAGAGCAGAATTCCTTTGTATTAATCAGAAGGTATTTTTAGTCTGTGAATAAAGGTGCGAATTAAAGTCATGCAAACCAAGCAGCAGTAGCGCATCCAGGCTCATTCAATAAATAGTAAGTTGTCCAAATAGCAAATTTACAAGCATCAACATACAACACGATGCTTTACTCGCTATAGCATAACTTTCTCTAACGAAGGCAGGGAACGTGTTATCCAAGCCTATGAATCCGGTACGACAAGATCAACTACAAAGCACATGAAACTGAGATATCCTAAGCTACTAGGTCTTGCTAAACGGGAAATTCTCTTGTGTCTTTCTCTCAGTGACATGGTATACAATGTCATGTCTTGGCGCATTCCATGCGTCGACTTATTTAAAGCAAATGAAAAAGTCAAACCCAAAGCTTTGTAATATCTCGGGGTCATCATTTTACTCCCATGCTCCTTTGTTTTTCTTATTTCTTACTCTATTGGCTGACTCACGGAACTACTATGGAATTTGATTACTCCTTTTTCATTAAGCCCGTCTTTATTTCTTATTTCGTTTTTTGGTTAGGCACATAGCAACCTCATTGCTAGAACCACTGGGAAGTCTTCATTGAAATCTCTTTTAGTATCCACTTTTTCTTTAACTGTGTTTTCAAATTAAATAAGTCAAATGAAACACAAATGAAATTTGGTTATTATTAGTAATAATTTTTTTATTGAATTAACTCGAAATAGAAGGTAACAAAGAATAAAATGCTAAATAATTACTTAGTTTCAGGTTTATTTAATTTAAGTCAAACTAAATAAAAAGATAATCACTAAAAGGTAACCAATGTTTATATATTTTTTCATTTTACTCACTTATTCTAATTCTTTAAATATTTATAAAAATAATACAAAATTGCAACATATAATAAAAAGTCAAGTGACTTGAAGCAAAAAAAGAAAAGAAAAGAAAAAGTAAGTGATTTTAGAATAAGTGAGTTAAATGTGAGTAAAAATAGTTAGACATAAACTAAATTTCAATTTCAATTTGAAAATAGGGTCTTACATGTCCTATTTGTTATCGTTTATACTTTTTAAGAAACCTTCATTGTGTTACAATTATTTGTTTTAATATTTAACAAAAGATATTTTTGATACAAATTTCACCAACACATTCTGTTAAAAAAATATTATAAAACTACAAATATCTTATGAATGATTGGTTTCATTCAATCAAGCTCTATTTATAAATAATAAATCGTCATTTTCAGTTAACTTCAAATCAGTGTAATGAAAAAGAAAAATAGAAAATAAAAGTAGAATATGTCACTTTAACTTAACCTTAAAGCACCCCACCCCACCCCCACCCCACCCCACCCCACCCCACTCCCACCCCACCCCCACCCCCACCCCACCCCACCCCCACCCCACCCCCAACAATTTTCTCCCTTTAAATACCACTACCCCTTCACCACCCCAACATCAAAATTCAAAAATCAAAAACCACCATTTTTACTCCTTTCTGCAACTCTAATTCCAACAGCAAACAACAATGGAACAAAATCTTCCCATAGTTGCAAAGAAAGTACGGAGCTTGTTACGTACAATACTCTTCATCATCAAGAAAAACATCAACAAACGTAAACTACTACTCGATCTCAACATGATGATGAAGCGCGGCAAAATCGCCGGAAAAGCCCTTCAAAACCTAATGCACCACCACCACCGCCCACCGCCACCGGAACACTACGAATTCAGCTGCAGCAACACCCCCGTTTACTCACTATCTCTCTTCACCACCCACAAGAAACTAAAACACTCACAAAAGAAATCAAAACATACCACCATTAACGACGATCATGATCAGATATTCGTTGACCCCGCGGTGATCAAGGCTCTTGAGATGTTGACCAACGCCGCCGCGTCTCCGGCGGTTGGAAAAACTCCGGTGGTTAGGCCGTTGAGGATAACGGACTCGCCGTTTCCGTTAAGTAACGGAGAAGATGATAGCTATGTGGATGAGGCTGCTGAGAAGTTTATAATGAAGTTTTATAACGAGTTGAGACGGGAAGGTTAAGTTGTGGGTGTGAAGTGTAAATGTTGGAATTATCAGGGGGTTGTTATGCACATATATATCTTGTGCTGTGTATTTGGGTTTGTGGTTGCAGCCAGTGTATTTGTTTCTTATTAAGCTTCTCTGATAATTGTATGCACTATGTATGTTTTCGTTGTTATCTTTTTATTACACAAATATATGAATAATAATTGTTCTACCTTTTCTTTTAACGCGACTCTGCCTTGGAGAATAGTTGTTATTTTAATCGGGCGTACCTATTCATTTCTTATTTGGAACCGCAACTCTGAGCATTTTGCTCAGAGTGAAACTTGAACCCATCACCTTTTAATATTTACACGTTATGAGTATCTCACTTTAACTAGTTGGGTTAACGATTATTGGTATGTTTTTTCACATTTACATATGAACAATTCTCATATGATTGATATCTTCATGTTGTACATGTACGTGCAAGTACAAGTTAAATGATACCAAATTCCTACTGGCTTTTCATAGATTGGGTATATATAGAATCAAATCTGCATCAGAATCTACATTTGGATTTTGGATCTAATTTAATTTAAATGCAATTTAAGGTTTTTAAGTTTAATTAATATTCGAATATATCGTCTCATTTTATATGTTTATCTTTTTCTCATGTGTATCATAAGATTACTGTCTAATACTCTGTAATATGATACATGATATTATGTTGTATTATATGACTTTATAATGTGCGTGAGACGTACAAGCGAGACAATATATCTTTAACTGATTTGGGTATTATTCAATCAAATTTTAGTGCCCATCAAGAGATGTGACAATTTTTTTTGTCTTTAAGTATACTTTCGACACCACAATAAAAGGTGTAAAAGTTAATCTGAAAATTGTGATGATAAATCGTCCACGTCTATGTTTAGTAGGTTTTATTATTAGAGTAACTTGAAATTTTTTATTAAAGATGATTTTGTGTGATATTTAATCAATTAAAAGTAAAATGTGATTTGATAGGAAAAAAGTAAAATAATGTCAACTTTCTGTAAGGAAACCGAGTTTTCTATAAGTTGCTATGTTTTGGGAGCTACAACCACCGTTTTCTGTATAAGTTTGATTAGTTAAAAATATAAGTTTTCTCGTCAATATCGGATTTCGCATTATAAGTTTTCTCTAGTTTGGTTTAATATCACTTGACCCTCTATAGTTTTAGACTGTTCATTTCGATTTGAACCTTCTATGTACATTCAACATTTTACACCGGAATCCCTTGTTAACATCAAACCACTACTAGAACCGGTCTATTTCGTTTTGGGTAAATTTTATATCCAGTCGAAAACATCTATTATCTTTATTTGTTGTATTGACGGTAGATGATAATATTAGAAAAATCATTGATGACGTAACATCTGGGTAGATCAACCCTATCAACATCCCAACCAAAACACCCTGTCATATACCATCCGGCCCAAAGATGGCCAAGACGATGGGTACCCTATCTATTATCTAGACCAACACTTGTTCGGCCCGAGATGATCGTGCGGAGAAAACCTATCCTACCCTAGGAAAAGTAATTTTCAAAAGTAACAGCACCAAGGTTCAATCAACGCTCAAATAGAATGGAAATTATAATAGAAGTTAATATTATAATTTTATTAAGGATTATATGCTATTTATTTCTGTCTGTTGAAATTTTTATGGTTCGATAAATAATTCGGTAAGCAATTAAATTATCTTTTCCAGGTTTTAGAATATAGTCGAAAGGCATAGTCGCTAGCAGATAACATATGAATATTACTTTACTACCACTTGTTAATATCGAGGGATAGAGGATGCTAAGTTAGCCAAAAGATGGTCATTGGTTCAAGAACGTAAGTTCCATCGTGTTTTTTAAAAAAGTATGTAGGGGTAGAGCAACTGCCTTGAGTCGATGCTCGAGTACCAGACGTTATGAGTTATGACGGTGAAGTAACCCATGCCATCCTAAAAAAATAGTCGTGCAGTATGGGAAATAAAAGCAAAAAGTTATAGTAGCGTGTTAGGCCAAAGTGTAAAAATTGAGGGACACTTGTTGGCATCAAGGATTGCCACAATATTATTTCTACAAGAGTAAGGAGTATGATTGGTTCAACAATTATTGGAGTTTAAAAGTAATTCCATTTACATTTTGGTATCACCGTTACAATTCCACTTTAACACAACTTTTAAAACTTTAATCATATGATCGACGTAGTCTTTTATAGATAGATGAATGGTGATTCATCTAGTTTCAAAAGTACTTTAAAGATTAATATAAAATACAATCTTCATATACCACAAGAGATACTAAATGACAATTATCCTAATGGTATTAAAGTGTTAGATGGTTAGTTTTCAAGTGGTGAGGGTTGAAGCCTGTTGTAAACATATGATTCGAGCACAACTTACAATAGAGTAAGTAAAATGTGTATGAATTGTCGTTTTGATGAAAATTATCAGATAAAAAATATAGTTAGGAGAAAAAAAATTATCATTTACTTCTGCTGGTTTATATATACCAAGTTACCAACCGCCCTGAAATTGTTGCGAAAACTCGTTGATAGATTTTTTATTATCTTCTTGCCTTAACTAACCTATATGATCAATAAACATTTTGTTGATAAGTATATAAAAAAATCTTAAGCGGGTCTACAAGCTAAAAGTATATACTATAGAAGTATAGAGTTCCTTTAGGAGGGACCATAAAACCTTAGATTTTTAGGCATTATTGGTAAATGTGGGACCGTAGGGTATCATCTAGAAGTAACAAAGGCAGAAAAAAATTATAAACCAATACATAAATATGTAATTCGATAAAAACTTTGATTCTAAAATAACAAATTTTTATTTTTATTTTATTTGTAATCCAAAAACCATATTATACACATCATCGAAATTTTTATTAGAGTTCAAATTGAAGAACATGAGACGTGGGTGAATGTTGCCCGAATGAATAGCTATAAAGTAGAAATAATAGAGATGTCACCTTTTAATAAAGTTTGGTTTCTTTTATACATAGCTCCCCCTCCTATTAACATATCCAAGTGGTCACACATATACATTATAAAATGTTGTTTTTCATCCACACTCAATCATGTCATACCATGCATATGACATACCATGTAATGTATAGTATGTGCCACATGCCTAACATGATTAAAAAATGTTTGTAATTACCTTTCCATAAATGGCATACGTGATACATGAAGAAAATATCTAAAGAGAGGTAAAAAAAACGTATGTGGTGCGGATGTGGGCTATAGCCCAGGCCCATACAAAGGAAAAAGGCCTATACGATGACAGCGATGGACTGGAATAAAGCATTTAGTGGTCTGCTATATTATTGGACAGTAATTAATGTTGGACTCTTGTGCGCTCCGTTTGGGCCTACCTGTGTGTTCTAATTTCTAACATACAAATAATAAAAATGTTAGATTTAGATTATAACTATTAACTATGGACTAACTGTTCGTAAACTCCGTTAGTTTTTGATGGCGTGGCACGTGACTTTGCTTGTGACGTGGCATGTGACATGACGTATTACATAATTAATATAAAAAATATAAATATATCATACGTCTGTTTGTCTCCAAGTTATTCAACCAGTGACAAAAACGTTATGTTAAATAACTTTAGAAAATTATCTTTTACAAAAACAAAATTGAGTAATATATTTATATTTTTAGTTATAACTATGTTATTTGTTACGTTACGAGCTGTGTCACGTGATACTTCATAAAAACTAACGGAGTTAACGGAAAGTTAGACTAAGGCTGTTATTAATAACAAAATCGAATGTTGAGATTAATATTAATCAAATTGTTAGTTAGTATTAATATTGACCAATAATAGTTTGAATTATCGAAATCCAATTTTCCTAAAATAAAAAGTGCTTGATCCGTGAAATTTTATAGCATGTACAATTAGCCTCACGAGTATTGTTAGGATGTAATGCAATAGTAGCTAGGCACATTTGTAAACGATCAAGTGTTATCACGCATCCTCCAAGCAATGCTCGAATATTGACCATTTGACCTGTTACTATACGACAATGACTTCAAAATTGTCGTATTCATGGTTTTTGAGTTTACATTTTAGGCAACTTTTTTTTCTTTATAAGATTCCATTTGTTTTTTTCCTTTAATTTTTGATTGCATGATGTTTTTTATTTTATTTTTCTAATTTTATTAAATATCGTGAAACAACAAAATCATCAAGTTCATAAATCTTTTTCATGTTTTTTGTGCATAAAAACATAAAAAATGGTCCATCACTCCATCCGTTCATGTGTGATAGAGTGCTAGGGAGAGAGGGAGTAAGAGTGATTCTGGATGAGGGTGGTCGCCGGACAATTGGGATGAGAACGGTAGCGTGACGACACCAACGTGTACCGCAACTAAAACCACTGAAACAAAAAAGAGTGAAAGTTAAATCCGAATACCACAAAACACGAGTGAAAGTTGTCCATTGGCAGCGGTAGGTGGTGATATCATTGTAAATACAGAAAACACAAACATGAAAAACAAATACTGACACCGGCAACGAATTGGTATGGTATGATACTGTTCGCTATTCTGGAAAAAAATTCCTCATCCCTAGCTAACAGTCTTGGTTGGTTGCCATCAGTAATTAGGATGGTGGTAGGTGATGATGGTTTTGGCTGAAGAAGATGATGGTGTGATGTATTTGTAATTGTATTTGCTATATTAATTTTTTTCTTTTGTTTATGAAGGTAATTTTATACTCACTTAACACACTTTTTTAACGAATATCCAATCTAATAACGAAATTGTGACAACTCTGTAAAGTGTAAACAATAAGGGTTATAGTTGTAGTTTTCAAAGTTATAAAGAATTCAAATTGACATTTTAGCATCGCACAAGATGATTGACATATTTTTATTCTTAATTAAACGTTTTATTTGAAAAGTTTATTGTAAATGTTTTATTTGAAAAAAAATGGTCTTGAGAGTAAAAACAGAAAAAAAAAACATTTGATTTATAAAAAAACTAAAAATAAAATGAAAGATATTTTCTTAACTACGATACCGTAATTTGATAAAAAAAATAATTATTAATTCTTAAAATGCAATAGACAACAATCACATTCTGATTTAGCTATAAAACCTTTACTCCATTCGTTTTTCATACAAAATTGCCACGATAAGAACAAATGACAAACAAATGTATATACACTAACTTAGCATATACAATGAACACTTCTAATAATTCATACACAAAAATTAACATAATGGAACTTTAGAAGACAAATAATTATAAGAAAATATAATGGAACAAAAAGTTGACATTGCAAATGAAAGATTAAATTAGTTGGTATTATATTTAACTATGATTATTCTACCTTTTGAATAATGATCATTTCAAGTGGACAGAACTATAAAAACCAAAACATGTAAACAAGTAGAAACCCCAAAATTAAAAATGTTAAGAAATTTAACATCAAAACACAAAACAAAAAAAAACAACAAATTGTAACTACTATTTTTGAAAATCCAATGACGTATAACATATAATACGATACACCGACCTTTGTAACATTTCTTAATTTATTTATATATTTCATCAATTCATGAAAATAAAATGTAATTGACTTACAGTTCGAGTTTAAATTAAAAGGTGCAGGTTTAATTTTTTACTTCATCTAAAACGTATGGAGTAAACATAGCTTGAAATTAGTTTTACCTTAAAATGTCTTTCATATTCTATAGATTAAGATAATACAAAGCAGAGACTCTAGATAAAAGTATGGCATATGTTACCTAGTTTCAGGCTACTTAAATTAAAATAATCCTGTAAAAGAAATTCTAATTATAAGATTTTTTCTTCATCACATTTTTCAATATACTTTAGAAAATTCTATGTTTATGTTATAAATTGAAAAGTCTTATAAAATAAAATGATATATCATGTTATGTTATTTATCTATAAAATGTTATATATTGCACCCATAAACTTTTTTTAATAAGAAAGTGGAATAAAAATCTAGTATTGGATATGTTGCCAATTAGATAGATGGTTGGATTGGCTTTTGCTTTATAAGCTTGGCCTTTGCTGCTTAGCTTACTTTGTTTTCTTGTAGAAAATTGTCTTCTTTTATTTTAAGTGGATGATATGCAACAGCTTTATCCACATATTAAATCCATCACTTGTGGGTTGTTCTTTCTATCTTGCTTTTATATCATTCATCGCATATAATTTCATAAAATATTTTCATATCACAAAATCCAATAGCATACAGAGTACATTATTCATCCTCATACTTATAATTTTAATATTTTTTAATGAATTTGATATATTTTAATTTAAAAATATTATTTTCTTACATATGACATAAACTTATGCATCTTTTAGTTTCGGTTTAATAGCGAAGGTCCAACTCACACCCTAGGGATAAACGGTCACGTTTAATTTTGAGACAAAGTATTTTAAAATCGAGTATTTTTTATTATAAACTGGTAACGTATTAAATTAATTAGTTGAACTTCTTACGCTTTAGTGAGTGTATACATTCAGTTCTGGCCCTACCAACATTAACCCTTCTTGGGGAAACTCTCTTTGCTTAATGTTGTATACTTATCAATCCAAATAATTATTGTGTGGAGTTCAAAGTGAAAATGATTGCTCTTTTGGACGCTTGGTGTTCAATTATTGGTGTAGTGTATATAAACAAAATTTAAGTTGATAATTTTTTTAGATGAGGTAGTTAATTCGAATATGTACTTTTCATCTTTTATTTATCCGGTGAGCAATTGTTAAATCAAAAATTAAACTTGTTTATTTGAGTAAATCTTCTTTAATGTCTTTTAGTACGACAGAAAATAAAATCAATGCTGAAAATATAATTATCAATCATGAAACCCTTATTTCAAATTACAAAACAATATTAGCTTATTAAACATTTTAAACAGTTGATCAATCACCTTGTTTGAATCTATTAGAAAAATAAACAAAATCTTGTCACCTTGTTACAACATAGCAAATAAGATAACATATATTATCTCAAATTATTAAAGCGTAGATATAAATAACATATAAATACCAACATTATCAGTACGTCATGTAAATAATAGATATGACAATCATGTCTGTTAATTTAGATTTTCTTAGAATTTTTTAAACGATGAAGTGATCATGCGCACGCTAACCTTACTTCTGAATCTGCATAACATATATATCTATAGTGTGACTTGAACTCTTAAATTTTTAAAAAGAGACACTATTCACAACGGACATTTTGATACTTATTTATTAATAATACGATCACTACATATAGAATCTCATATATTTTGTTGTATTCTAATTTATCTATTGAATATTATTATCAGTGTTAAGTATCTTCGTTTTTAGTTTAGTTATTATTTAAGTTTTTAACGGATATTTCTGTAAAAGTTAAAAAATAGCTTCTAGAAAAGAATAAATAATGTGTGCCACTCTGCCCATTCAATTGTGTCCTTTTACAAATAAATCGTGTTTTTAACAAGTATATGTCCCCATATATAAAAGACTTATTTTTATACATAAACAAACACCACTAAGTGTTAATATGTTTCCTCTTTTTCTTACAATTCGTATAAGTATACATTTCTATTTATAAATAGAATTTATCCAATCATATCTGCCACTTCATACTAAAATAATTTACAAAAGTGTGACCAGTTAGGATTGAATATGCAATTGCTTTTTCTTGAGCTGAGTCACGTAGTACTGAAATAATATATTTATATGTAATAATAGATTTGTACTCGTCACATTTCTTCATAGTTTTATAGGCTACCAATATTGATTATGGTCTATTATAGATATAATGTAAGTTTAAACTTTTAATTATAAGTGCAGGATCAAATGATATTTAGAAGTTCAAAGATCAAAACTCATCACATTTAGGATTACTCTGTTTTTTATATATTTTACAATAATATACGATTGTTCAATCATGAAATAATACATCTGGAAAAAAATTAGAAATTCTAATCATATATGTATTTTTAATCACTTATATAGGTTTCAACTAACTTTATTATTGAGAAAGCTAAAAAAACTAGAAAAGTGATTTTGGATTTTTTAGAGGAGAAAAAAATTTAGTTTCAAAACTTGAAAGGATTTGTAAAAAAAATCAGTTTCAAAGGACAAATTTATAATTTTGAAACTGACCCAATTAAAGAACTACTTTATATAGGAACCAGTTAAGAACCGACCCAATCCACCGGTTTGAGTGCCCGTTCTTTAAAGCTGGTTTGGAATTGAAACACCGATTTTTTACTTCCATTAACAAAACCTGGACCGATTGGATTCAGAATCCAATAGGGAATACAACTATTTTCATATTAGTATTACTATAAATATTATAATTATTATTGTTATTACTGTTATTCCATGTGTCTATATAGTTGAAGGTGATTTGAAAATGTTTCGATATTGTTTTAGGCAAATTATCTTTTGGTTACGTTTGTCATCTTTTCTATAATATTGCAGTTGCAGCCAAACATCACAAGTCAAATATAATAATTTTTCAATATTTTTCACAACCACTTAACGTTTTATGAATTTAAAATACATTTTTACTAACATGTTTATTTTTTACTCACGTATCAGTTTAAATTATATTAAACCAAATAGCTGACAGATGACCTAAACCTACTAGTTCTCATTCATGGGAATAGTACACACTTGAACCTTTTTGATCTGTCTTTCATCAATAGACGCGAAAAGGAACTGTTTGTTTGGCCCGGTTGCTATGTCAAGGTGTCATTGTACTTTAAACTAAAAAGCTCAAAACCGAGAATGCAAAAACAAAAAATCGCCCACCGTGGGGCTCGAACCCACGACCACAAGGTTAAGAGCCTTGCGCTCTACCAACTGAGCTAGACGGGCTTGACATTAAAATTCTGAAATATTTCTTAATGTTATTAAATACAATCAGACTGAAAAACACAAACGGCCCTAGAATTGTTTGTATATTTATTCGTTACGTTTGTCAACGACACACACATTTTTAAATTTTTAGAAAATTGTATATTTAAACGTTTATATCATAATTACATAGTAAAATAAATATTGATTAATCAGTTTAGGAGTTGTTTATTAACATGCTGCCTATATTATTATCTCAAAAATCGTCACCACTTGTAATAAACAATAATAAACGTTTTTTTTATATAAAACATCCCCTGTTCATATATAGAATTTTCATCCTTATCAACATATAAGGTTTCTTGAACTAACTTATCATTTGAAAGCAGTCTCTCTAACTCGTAATATAGAAGTAATCATCCATCTCAAACGAGATATTATTGGATATGTTTGTTTATTGGTTGTTATCGACACGCTATAGGAGCGTACGAAACCATTTCGGTTTGTAGTCAACAAGGTCCAAATCGGTTTGAGGTTCAAACCTGTTTGCTTCGTTTCTGTTTGTTGGCCGCCTGGGCCGGTTTTAAGTGGTTTTGGCCGGTTCGGTTTCAAAGCGGTTTCAACTTAGAGGATTAACCGGTTCTGAACCTATCTATATATAATAATAAAAGAGTAAATATTTTATAAATTAAAACTAATTAAAATTAGGAGTTATAATAAGAAATATTTAAAATTGGCATTTTCAATAAGGTTTGTTTTAAAAAAATGTTTTAATTTTTGAAATGCATAACGTTTGTTGACTTGTTCAATTCAGAGTTACAAGCCCGATAAACAGCCCATTGAAAACCTGTGATGGGTTGGGCCCATGGGCCTTGGGCGAACACCCTTTCATTTAGTGGGCTATGTTGTTAATCATTGTCAGGCCCAAATAACTGTTTGTTTTGACTTTTGTGTGGCACATATGACATACGTCATGCTTGCCACATTGCAAACTTGTGTCCACATTTTCAAGGGCATAAAGACTATAGATAGTGAAATTAAAATATTAATAAAGGTCAACATCCATGTGTAAAATAGTATGAAAATTGTAGATGTAGTCAAACGTTCACACCAATTACAGGCCCATTCACCAACATTTTTTGACGTTTGTAAGTCGAGAAGAATTTTGGGACTCTTTGGTAGGTGGTTGCTGATAATCGGTCGGCTCTAAAAGAATTTAAGATGCTTATATTATCCTTCACTACTTAAGTCGTTGAACTAGAAGAAAATACCAATGTACTTTTGTAAAACCTATATATTTTGGATTTTATTGGTAGATAAGAGGAAAGTTAGGTCGTAAAGGTCAAAATCCATTTTGACAATCATATAATGTTATTTTATAACATGTAACATATACGTTAAATAATCGTTTTTACTCGAGTTATGAGACTATGTGTAGTGGTTTATTAGTTAAGATGCCACATTAGGGGTGTCATTCGGGTTTCTTAATCGGGTTTCGGGTTGTTCGGGTCGGGTTTCTCGGGTTTTTAGGTGTAGGAAATCAACCCGAAGACCAAACCAAATAAGCAACATTTAATCGGTTTTCGGGTCTCGATATTCGGGTTTATTCGGGTCGGGTTAATCGGTAATCGGGTTAAACTAAACCATAAAGCTTTAAATTATTTGCTATCTCACATGTTTGTGTAAACAATATATATATATGATCAAAATGTATATATGAGATTTAGCATGTGTTATTAATATATAATTTTGTTTATTACCTTGATCGGAAAGTTTTGACATATTTACATTCACTTTATTATGCATTCTTAAATATTAAATGACATTATATATTAATTATCCTCAAAGTTTATATAATAAATTTGAACCACAACAATATAATATAAAGTTTAAAAAATCATGTTTTCAAATCTTGTAAATGGTAGCATAATACACACATATATATAAATCTTGGAATTTTTTAAAAACTAATATTCGGGTTAATCGGGTTGACCCGAATCTTACAAACTCAACCCAAAGACCAAACCATTTATAAGAATCAGGTTCGGGTTAGTGTAATAATCGGGTTGGGTTGCTCGGGTTAGTTCTTAATTGGGTTTGGGTTGATTTTGTTCGGGTTTAATATTCGGGTTCGGGTAAAAAACACACCCCTATGCCACATAGACAAATATGAATTTATTAAAATCATTTTAAATAAGTGTAGTAGGTTTAAAACCCTTTTTAGTTAAAAGTGAGAAAAAATGAATCATTCATCTCTTTTAACGCCCATTAAGGGTTTGACTAAAAATGAGTTTGAAACCCACTTTTAAGTAGGATGTAGTGGTTTTAACGCACCAATTATGTACACATCAACAACTTTGGAGCCCCCTAGGGGCACCACTATATTTTTTTTTCAACGGCAAACGAACAATTTTTAAGCCGGGTCACCCGGGTAAACCCATTGGCGAAAGGCCACTCACGCCCACGAACACAAACAACGCTAGTGACCCGGCTCGCCCACCATTCCAAGGGAAACCCACCACTCAAAGGCCCACTGTGGTAAAACCCTTGGCTTACTTGAAACATATTGCAGAGAGACTCCAACCCACGACCTCCACTTTGAAAAATTATAGGGTGCCTCCTCTTAAACCAATTGATGTAGGACTCATTGGCGGGCAACACTACATAGTATGTTATTTTATCAAGATATAATGACAAGTGAAAAACTGACACGCTAGTGAGAAGTTGATACACGATGATGGGATGGTGTATTTATCATTAGTTAATGTACACTAAAAGTATATCACAAAGAGAGAATTTATGACAACCTTTGCAACGTGTATAGAGTTAGTCAATATAATTAATGCAACGAGTGCATATGATTTAGTATAACGTTTGCCATAAGTCCAAAACATTATTTGATATATGGATAATGGATGGATGTGTTGATATATGGGAGGTGTCACATGCATGTGGGGAAAACGATTGGAAATGATCGAAAGCAACGGGTGATCCAAAATGCCAAAATAAGATATGTCCCTACTGGTTCTTTTATCATTCTAATGTTAAGCATCTCTTCATAATTCAAACAACTTGATTAAATAATATCTCTATACGTAACACGCATATTTTAAACATATTTATAGAATAATCTGAATTATTTTCAATTTTTCATAAAGAAAGACCAAATGAACTTTATAAATAACGAAGCATAACAATACAAAAACTCAATATTTACAAAGTTTAACAATTATGCGAGTATTTACCATTACAATTAGAGAAAAGGTTATTAGATTTTAGTAATCCTAACTTTGATTTATTAACCAGGACTAATCCGAACTCAAAAAATATTTACAGACACTCTCAACTTTGAGTTTATTTTTCTTCAACAATCTTTTACTAATTGTGAGTTAACCTCCGTTAGTTTTTTGATGACATGTGGTCAACTTTGAGTCATTTTCAACTCTGCCGCCACTGACCCTCTATCAGGTTCGTTTTCGGGTGTCTAGCCTTCATCGTCACCCGAAATCTACCTCTATCGAGACAAGTGGTTCAGACCAGGAGGTGGAGATTGACGTGTTTCAGGATGCAGAATTTTCAGATTGATCGACCTGATTATTGATTTCAACTTTCTGCTTTGTGTTTTGGTCATATAAGTAGTTCACGTTATCAAAAAACAAACCATGTTAACTCGCAGTTAGTAATGGATCGTTAGAGAAAAATAAGCTAAAAGTTGGGAGTTCATGTAAGTATATTTTCGAGTTGGGAGTGTAATTATAAGGATGAAGATGAGGGATGGATTGTAAATCATCTTATAGAAACAATCTATTTTATCTCTTAGGATAACTAAAAGGCCCTAACCCTTCCAGATGATAGACCCTACAAATAGAACATGCTACGAGTGAGATCTACTAGGTTTTTTTAACAACAAATGTGCAATCATGCTTCGAAGGATAAATGTTATGTTAATCAGGCTCACTTATTCGTTTTCCAACCGGAAACACATCCCCAACCCCTTTAGAAGAAAACTTATTATTAAGAAAACTCTCCATCTCAACTCTAAAGTATTTTTACTCAGAGTAAGATCTACTAGGTACGTCTTGTTATTCCTTGTTTTGTTATCATTACAAAATTTAAATCACTATAAAATAATTACTAGTGAAAGATATTTATTTTCAGAGTATTTGTCCCATCAAACATAGCATTCAAGCACTAGTTATTTAGTCGAGTAATATTGCCGTCCATATCACCTATGTACATGATTTTGATTAATTGGCTATATATGTTGTTTTTATTTGCTTGTATGTATATACGAATGCATATGATCAACATGTAGGTAGGTGCATGGGAGTCAAATTATATATGGTCTAGTTGAAGACTAATGAGGGGTCAACACCGGTCACCACCTTCCAACTTCCAGCTCATAGCCGGCTCTGCAACAACAACTCACATGTGGTATACATGTATGTATGTATGTATGTATATGTGTATGTATGTATGTATGTATGTATATGTGTGTGTCGGCCATTACAACTTAAATAGCCCATTTTCTCTACCTTATATTAGATTAGTAAACATCATAAAAAGCATATTTTCAATACCTTTGTTTTTCACCATACTTTCTTAATTTGCTATATATGTCATTATTCAATTAAAATGCCTTTTTTGTACATAAAAAGTTCTCATTTGTTATTATGGAATAAGTAGTAACACATTCATGGGCAGTTAGACACTATTTTGTACTTGAATAGTAAAGAGATTATTATTACACTGAAACTAGAAGCTATCATGCCAGAGAAATCATATTGTTTGTTTGTTGATGATTTTTGGTGTAAGACGGTTTTGGTTTAGTTGGATTTATATAACATCAAATGGAAATAAAAATAAACAATAGAATAAGTTAAAAAGGTTTGATGTATACAGTTATACAAGAATGTATTAATTATAGCACATTCGAACCCGATGATTCAAGACGGCTAAACCCTAGACTTGGGAGTTTAAAATGACAGTTCCTCCACTCAGTACAAAAAAAGTTTTGTTTTGACATGTCAGTTATGTAGTGAAAGTTACTTCGGAGTACATGATGATGAAAAATGGCTTTAGTAAATGATGATTACGAGGAATGGATCATCAATGAGCACTTGGTCAATCAATAATTAATCATTGGCCTATTAGATAAGTTAGGACTGAGCAAACAATGACAAGTTAGTCTGTAGTGTCATGGACAAGTAGTGATAACTTGATCATCATCATCATCAACTGTTGAGTTGTCACTGATTGAGTTCTCTTTAATGTGTCCTTATTGTTGTAATTGCATATTTGTTGACACTTATAATTGCCAATCGATAAATTTGAAAAAAAAGAAACAATTTAACAAATTGTTGTGATGATTTTCCGTGCTATATAAGAATGAACTTTGATCTATATCAAGTATGTTATTTTATAAGAGATTTACATATTTGTTTTTGAGTTCCGTACTGAGTTATCCAATTAAACTTCTATTAGTATCATCAAAACATTTGAATTTGATGTTCAACTTTAAACATCCAAGCTGTTTGAACTTATCTTATTTTTTATACCAATATAATGATACTAATTGTTTAAAACTTAAAAACGAGAACCATTTAAGTTACGTCTTTATTTAAAAGTAAACAAAAGGTAGAGGTCACTTAAAAAATTAGTATCTACTCATAGGCAATTTAATTTCGGTTAATTATTTTAGTGATTTTCTATTGTTACAAGCGCATGCTACGGATACAAGTTGTTAATGTTTGGTTATTTTATATAAGTTACGTCATAGATTACTTGAATTTATGGTCGTTCTAAATTATTATAAAATCTTAAATATTGTTTACCAAGTTTAATATAGGATATGGTCAAAATTAACACGATATTTTTTTTAATGTAGGTTGAATTGACTTCGTTGACCTTGTCTTATTGTAGAATGCACATTGGTTATTAGAACTACATATAAAAATGGCCACCAACCACAAGAAGCTAGGGTTGGGTCCAATTTAGTGGCTAAAGTGCAAGTTGCAACTCACATGAGTGATGGGCTCGATGGTTCGAGGAAGAAGCCGATGGGTTAGTTGCATCATCATCACCCAAAGTGATCGAGTTGTTATGGTCAAGTGGGAACACTGTAGGTATCGGCCATCATGTTTGAATTCGGCTACTAATATCTTTATACAAATTCAACACATCTTCATTTTCTCACTAATTGATTTGCACTTCATATAGAAAACGTTTAAATATTTTACATGTTGTTATAAGGACTTTTAACTCAAAAAGATGTTACCAAAATGTATCATAATCTTTTTATTCTCTCTCAGTCAACTCTTTATAGTTTTTATTTTAAAGCTTTTTAACTAACTTATTACATTTCTTTTCTTTTTATTATCTAATCAAAACCATGTTAATAAGTAATTAACCAAAACTGTCAAATAAAATAAGAATGATTATTTAATGTAAACATTATGTAATATAATAATTAATGCAAAATGCTGTATACTTATAATAATTAAACATGCTACGTTAAATAGATTGAAAAACATGACACCATAATGATATTCTTCCTTGGTTTCTTTATATAAATAATATATATATATATATATATATATATATATATATATATATATATATATATATATATATATATTAAATCGTAAAAAATCATTTGATATGTGAATGAATTATAGAAGTATATTTATATTTTGTGTTATACATGCCTAGAATGTTTAGGCCGATCACTTACATTATTCTTTCTTTTGTTTTTATTATACCCAATAATCATTGAAAGTATAGTTAAGGACGTTCACTACTCAAATTATATTTGAAAAGAATAAAATCTAAGCCTAACGGATTTTTTAAAGTGTGCTTCCTTTTTTTGTTTTTATTATACCCAATAATTACTTCCTATTTCATTTTTAAAATATTTTTAGATGATTATTAATATAGTTAGATAAAAAACAAAAAGGAAAGAAAACTACTATAGGTTAAAAAAACGAAAAAAAACTATAAAGAATCGATTAATGAAAAGGTTAAAAATCAATAATAGGTTAATTGGATTAAAAAGATTATAAAAGTTAGTTAAAGAGAAAATATGTACAGAGAAAATACCCATGTTGATAAATAATTTCAAACTAGTATCAAGCCCCCCGCGTTGCAGCGGGGGCGTAAAACCGTGTCAAGTGCCACCATTAGCACACAACCGCAAGTGACCACCAACACCAAAAAAATCTGTATTAAAAAGAAAATAAAAGACGAAGAGAATACAAAAAGTAAGCGTAGAAATGTTGAACGACGTAAGCGAAATGCAAAACATATAAACAATAAGTAAGTCAATCTAGAAAGTCATTAAACTGAAAAAATAAGGGTAAAAATGTTGAATCACACACACATATGCGGTGTGTTACTCACAAAATTACGATGGAAATGCAAAACAAAAAAATTATATAATATAAAAAGTATGGGGATCAAGATGAAAATAAAAAAACATTTTAGGATTAAATTGTAAAAGATGTAGGTTAAAATTAAAAAAAGTTAGAGTTTAAGAAAAAAACAATGGTGGGTTTAACCCATTAAACACATAATACTGGCCACTAAACATACCAAAGTTGATAATTGGTATTATATAAATAGATTAATTTTATAATTAAATTCTCCACCCACATCCTTCTAAAAAAAACCCTCATGTTAAATAAAAACCTCATGATAATATCATCAACTGTTTTAAAGTGTGTATATTCAGTTTTATTTTATTAAACCTATTTTTTATTTGAAAGTTGATGGATTTTTTTGTGCTATTTACCGATCAAGTATTTTTGAATTATTGATTTATTTTTAATAACAACACATAGAATTTTCTTTTTTAAAATATTTCTTATTATGTGAAACTTGAGCTCACAACCTTTTAGTTATAGGACACACTTTTTATTACTAGGCTCAACTGGCAACACCTACTTTTGATGTATTTATTTGTAAGAAACATCTATTTTATGGATTTAAATAAAAGAACATTTTTAGATATCAAAGTATTGCAAAAATATCAATTAAAAGACTTAAGAGATCAAATTGTTTGAAGGTTTTTTTTGTTTCACCATGATTTACCTATACTCAAGGCACAGTCCTCACATTGTTTGATCATCATCATGGTCTCAACTCTTTAAAATGTCTTATACGCCGTCAGTTTGATAACTTATTTGTCTAGAACATGTCAATTTTACTAATTTATTAATGATCATATGGTGAAAGCATAACCGAATGCGATTAGAAAAGGGTTGTTTATATATACCTTGGTATTCTCGAAAGACACCACCTCAATGCAGCACCATTGTTTGGACAGGAGTCATATTTGTAAATCATTTAATTGCTATTAAACGAAGTAATAAAGTAGAGGGCTTTTTTAACAATCTCATCATCATTTTCGATTTTTATTTGAAATCAATTAAAAAACCTACCATATAAGTTTAACAAGCTTCTCTAGACACCTTATAAGAATCAATAACATCTGATACTAAGTTGAAAAAAAATATTCAAATAATTGAAAAAAATAATATGTAATATGATATATAATCAATAAAATTGGGGACCACTAAACTATGAGGACCCTAAGCGAGAACTTATTATTTTTTATATAGTTGAGCCACCCTGGTTGATCGGTCTAGACTAATAGTAACCGCAAAAGGTTTGTTGAAGACTCTCAGGGGCTGTTTGGTTTGCAGGTCTCGGTCAGAAAGGGGTTGACCGAGTAAGGAGTTGCTCGAAAACTGACTGGGTAAGGGGAAAAATATGCATGAGTCAGTGGTGTCGAACCGGGTCAGACGTGAAGAGTGAGAATCAAACACGCTGACCGGCCAAAATGTCTGACCGGGTCTGTGGGTCAGACATTTTGATCGGGTCAGAAGCAAATCAAACAACCCATCAGACACGTATTCCTTTCATAGAGAGCCCCGACTTAAACTTTGACCTATCTTCCCAGTTTTAGCTATTTTGTTAAACTCATGACGGGTTAAAAAGATAATAATAACTACATGCAAATGCGATTGAGTTTTTTTAACTAGTCCACCTAAAGGGTGTTAACCTTACAGGTCCTATGAACAAATTTTGGTTTTCAAACTTTGAAAATTGCATGGTGAGTCTAAACTTTTATGTAATCATTACAAGTTTGGTCATCAAATTTTAAAAAATACAAAGTTCGTCCAAACTTTTATATAGACGTTGCACTTTTGATCCCTAATTAAGTTAAATTTAAAAATTAGTTTAAACTTTATAAAATACATAAAAACTAAATAAATTTAATGTCAGGATCCAAACATACAATAAATAAATAATAATTTAAATTTATTTTACCAATTATTAAAGTTTATGTAAGATGATAAAAGAGTGATTGAATATTATTGATATATTAGGTTACATTATATAGAGTTTACAATGAAACCCTGAAAACCTAAACCGGGCCCGTAGGCTCAACCCTAATAATCAATACTAACCCTAATAATAATATAGTCTAATAGTTTACAAAACAAACATATAATTTTCTCTTTATATATTTACCATAGTGTATGTTCGTTGTCAAATGTTCCCTACGACCAATACCCCGGTCTTACTCTCACCAACCGCACGTTATACCAAAGTAAATGAAATTTGAAATTTAACGACGACGAAACGTACAGCCACTATGCTACACCATATTTATATATTATTAATATTAATATTTAAACAACCAAACACATATGCTACTTCAACCCAACTCCATATATAAATATGCTAACTTAATTGACACCATCAACCATTAGACCCTTTCTCCACACCATGCCATTCAACCCTTCACATATATAATCCCACACCATCATTTCATCTTTTCATACAAACCTTCAACTTAATTTTACGCATAAAGATTCATACAGCAAACCACTATTTATCTAATAAAACATGGACGAAACACGAGCCAGGGGCTCGTTTCGGCGATCGGTTAGCCGAAGCATGAGCCGCAACCGGAGCACGTCTTGGCGGATGGAAGACGTGTTCAGCGGCGGCCCTGGCGGCAGTTACAACCGCCGGTCCAGCCGCCACTCGGAGGAGGACGAAGAGGCCCTCCGATGGGCGGCTTTGGAAAAACTACCGACGTATGATCGGTTACGAACCACCATTATGAAGTCTTATATGAATGATGATGATGAGAACCAAAGAGGGTATAATAATAATGTGATGCACAAAGAAGTTGATGTGCGGAAACTTGATCCTAACGATCGACAGCAGTTTATTGATAGGATATTTAAAGTGGCTGAGGAGGATAATGAGAAGTTCTTGATGAAATTCAGAAATCGTATTGATAAGTAAGTTTTACTTGCTAATTTTTTCAACCTAATGTTTACCGCTAGAAATATGATGAATTTTTTTGACTTTTGTGACGAGAAAAAGTGTCAGAAGAGAGTTAACTTTGTAGTGGTTGTCCATATTATATAAAACTAGGAAAAATAGGATAGTCATATCGTGGTCAAATAAAATAGAGGATGTACAATAGAAGATTATAAGAAGATTGAGTTTCTTTTCTTTTTAATTTTTTATAAAATATTTTGCAAGATATAACTAATAGTTAAAATTATTTTCTAAAGTGAATTAATAGTTGATGTAGTTTAAGAATAAAGATAGTTAGATATATTAGTCATCATCTTAAAGAATTTAAAAATATTTCATATATTTTCACGCTCTAAAAACTTAAAAATAACTTAAAAAGTCATCGTTTAAGATTAAAAACTTATTTTTTTTGTTTATTGATAAAATTCTTTTTGGTGTCCAATTTATTTAATGTGTCCGTTTAAGTTATTTTAAAAGCGTGTTAAGTTTGTAAAATTTAAAGCATTAATATTTTAGAACTTATTCTCATATTTCGTAACTATAGAGATGTAATTTCTAGTCTTATAACTAAATTCAAAAAATATTTCATTTTTATGATCTTTTTAAATTTTAATACGCTTTTACTCAGGAAATCACAATCAAGATAGTTCTCTTATGATTTACTCATTAACATACGTTAACTATGAAAATTAATATATATTTGTGTTCTCATTCATGCAAATTGCAAAGTCAATGTTTCAGATGCAATCTTGCTGGCTCAAGAAACGGTCATGGATCCAATAACATAATGTTAAAGCATATTCAAATATACAATAATATCATAACACACGTCTTAGAACTATATATTACCATGAAAAATTTATTATCAAAATGTAGAAAAAGATATATAATGAGATAAACCGCCTATCATTAAAACTAAGTGCTTGTTTCGTGGGGAATAACATAAGTTCAACGACTATTTCATATACTCGTTTATCTTTACATCATATATTAAACTAGGTATCATATACGTTGAATTAGTCCTTGTGTTATTTATAATATCTTATTGTTATCTAAATGATCTTATAATAAAGAAAATAAACAAAATATTGTTTGATGGTCAATTTCAGGGTTGGGATCACTCTTCCAACGGTAGAAGTTCGGTTTGAACGTTTAACGATTGAAGCCGATTGCTATATCGGCGATAGAGCGCTCCCGTCGTTGGCAAATAGCGCAAGAAATCTTGGCGAGTTAGCTTTAGGATGTTTGGGCATAAGTTTGGCCGAAAAAACTAAACTCACCATTCTTAAAGATGTATCTGGGATTATAAAACCGTCAAGGTAGTTAAAACTTTTTACCACACCCTTTATGAGTGTTTGAGATTGCGTTTTAAAACAAATTACTTGATACATATTAATCAAGTGATCGGTTATATATATATAATAAAATTAATGCGTACGACGATAAAATGGTGAAATTGGATGTATTCTTGGTTTGAAAATGACCTTTGATATATATGATCGTCACAAGTTATAAACAATAGTTTTGTTTTAATAATCAGGATGGCATTGCTTCTAGGCCCACCATCATCCGGTAAAACAACTCTTTTATTAGCACTGGCTGGAAAGTTGGACTCTAGCCTAAAGGTAATTTTGGACTTGTAAATGAATTATAATAAACTAAGCGTGATTAAACAAAAAATCGATAATAACGATGATTATAAACAGGTTAGGGGAGAGGTAACGTACAACGGACACAAGCTCAATGAGTTTGTACCTCGGAAGACATCAGCATACATTAGCCAAAACGATGTTCATGTTGGAGAAATGACGGTTAAAGAAACGCTAGATTTCTCTGCAAGGTGCCAAGGAGTTGGCTCGCGTTATGGTACTATCATATGATAGCATTTTAAAACTTTATTTTGATATATGTGTGGAAATAATCATTTCAGAACTTTTATGATATATTTTAACAAGCATTACGTTGTATGATGATAAAATGTAGAATTATTAACCGAGCTTGCTAGGAGAGAAAAGGAAGCTGGGATTTTCCCAGAGGCCGAAGTCGATCTTTTCATGAAGGTAACTTGTTAATTTTTATATTTGTTTTTTAATTTGTTAAAAGTATGTATTTATATTAAAATTTGGTTCAAATAATTGAAAATTTATTTGTGAATACAGGCAACATCAATGGAAGGAGTTGAGAGCAGTTTAATTACCGACTACACTCTTAGGGTACGCATGACACTTCCGTTTTTATAAGTTTAATCATTTTATCCAACTAAAACACCATAAGTTTAATTAAATAAAGAAAAACAAATAAATATCTTTTTATTTTTGGGTTAAATATCATAGCACCAGCTACCACTAGAATATTTTATATTTTTCCGCATTTTGGGTCAACGAATTTGATCATTTGATTTTACTATATAATAATGAAGCATGTCGTTTTATTCCTCTACAGCTTTAAGTTCCTTTTCAACCTAATGGTTGGTGAACTAACCTTTTAAATCTTAAGTTTAATATTATACCTCTTCATACAGATTTTGGGACTTGATGTATGTCGCGATACAATTGTCGGTGATGAAATGATACGAGGCATCTCCGGGGGTCAAAAGAAACGAGTGACAACAGGTTAACAATTCATACGATATTCTATTCATATGAACTTAAAGTAATGAAAACATGCTTAGAAAATGGAAATTTTATAGATGGATCAAGGCATAATTGATTAAGTTGACTAATTAAAAAAGTTCTGATTTGAACACACCAAAAAAAGTCATCTTATGGTGGGTGGGTAGTTGAATTGTAACAAATAAAGTGAGTCACATCCTATATTAGTAATGCGTTTATGTTGTTTTTGGGGTCAATGAAGCCATCAACTAGACCTAACACACTCCATTTCGAGTCATGTTAGGTAAACCAACATCAACGATGTAAAACACAATAACACATCACTAGGTGGTCGATCCATTGTCATGCATGCTCATGAAATCTATTGATGTATATTATTTTTCGAATGAAATATATACTTCGACACGCTTACGCATTTAACAATTTTTTTAAAAGCTAACGGATTATGGACAATAACAAAAAGATATAGATAATATCTACATGCCATGCGATCTCAATAGTAATATGACAAATTGTGGGTCCACATTATTATATTCATCCATAACTCTCATGTCTTCTTGTATTTGGATGAAGAATCCATTACAACAACAATTATTTCTTAGAGATGATTAACGTTACTAAAATGATATTGTTAAGACAGTTTTTTTTAAATAATATGTGCTATTACAAGTGTAACACTTCAAAACTACGCATAGCTTTATAACTTAATTGAAAATTGTGATGAAAGTTAGTAGTATTACATAACTTAAAACTTATGAGACGTTGAAACTTCCCTTTCATCCACGCAAGACGTACGTTTTTAAAATGAAATATGATTGATTTATGAAATGATGTTTAATTTGTAAAATAGGTGAGATGATTGTCGGGCCGACCAAAACATTGTTTATGGACGAGATATCAACAGGGCTCGATAGCTCTACGACGTTTCAGATTGTGAAATGTCTCCAGCAAATTGTTCACCTTACTGATGCCACTGTGTTAATGTCCCTTTTACAACCCGCACCTGAGACATTTGACCTATTTGATGACATTATATTATTGTCAGAAGGCCAAATCGTATATCAAGGCCCTCGAGAACATGTAGTTGAGTTTTTCGAAAGTTGTGGATTCAAATGTCCAGAAAGAAAAGGCATTGCTGATTTCTTACAAGAGGTAAGCTTTCCGACCCATTAACTTCTATAGAAAAAACCCAGTTAAGGTAGTGAAATAGATGGGTCTTTTGGGTCAATTAATGTGAGAATATTACTAGAACAAACAAATAACATTTTTAAAAAAATTATTTTTTAGGTTACCTCAAAGAAAGATCAAGAGCAGTACTGGGCTGACAGAACAAAACCATATAGATACATCTCGGTTACTGAATTCACAAAGAGATTTCAACGATTCCATGTGGGACTTCGGCTAGAGAATGAACTCTCAGTGCCATATGATAAATCAAGAAGCCACAAGGCTGCTTTGGTATTCAAGAAATTTTTGGTGTCTAAAAGAGACCTTTTGAAGGCTTCATGGGATAAAGAATGGCTACTAATAAAAAGAAACTCATTTGTCTATGTTTTCAAGACTGTTCAAATTATTATAGTGGCTTTCATTGGATCGACCGTGTTCTTAAGGACTAGAATGCACACAAGAACTGAAGAAGATGGGGCTGGATATGTTGGGGCACTTTTATTCTGTATGCTTATCAATATGTTCAATGGTTTTGCTGAATTATCACTTACGATACAAAGACTTCCTGTATTTTTCAAGCAAAGGGACCTTTTGTTTCACCCCCCATGGGCTTTTACTCTTCCAACTTTCTTGCTTCGAGTACCTATATCCATCTTGGAGACTACTGTTTGGATGGTTGTTTCATATTACACCATTGGATTTGCCCCTGAAGCCAGCAGGTTCTTCAAACAATTTTTGTTGATATTTTTAGTCCAGCAAATGGCCGCTGGAATTTTTAGGGTTATTGCTGGAATTTGTAGAACCATGATCATTGCCAACACTGGGGGAGCACTCACTCTCCTCCTTGTGTTTCTTTTGGGTGGTTTTATCCTTCCTAAAGGTTAGTAACTTAGTTGCAGAAGACCAGAATCATGCACATTATTTTTTATGGAATTTCTTAGTAACCCTTTTATGCATAATTTACCTTAATCAATACAGGTCAAATTCCAAACTGGTGGGAGTGGGCTTATTGGGTTTCACCCATCACATATGGTTACAATGCCATCACAGTAAACGAGATGTACGCTGATAGATGGATGAACAAAAATGTATATCATATCCTTATATTCATATATTGTGTTTCTTATGTAACACAAACATGGTTAAGTAAAGCTAAAAAGGTTTCATAATTACTTTTAATACAGGCTTCTGATAATGTCACCAAGTTGGGTATAAAAGTTCTACAAAACTTCGACGTTCCTACCAACCCCAACTGGTATTGGATTGGCACTGGCGCTCTTGTTGGTTTCACCGTTCTCCTAAACGTTTTATTCACATTGGCTCTCATGTATTTGGATCGTAAGTTTTAACATCCTCCTAAAGGTTTAATTTTAAATCTTGATATAATTGTTTTCAATGAACATTTACCCTTTTATTCAATGTTGATATTTTAGCACTTGGGAAACCACAAGCAATAATATCTAAAGAAACAGCCTTAGAAATGGAAGCTAACCAGGAAGAAACAGAAGAAACACCAAGACTTAGAACTATTACATCAAAGAGAGAAAAGCTCCCTAAGTCCTTATCTGCTAATGATGGAAACAAAACAAGTATGTAACTAAATATTAATTCATCAATCTATTAATTTAAGTAATACTTTTTATAGTTATAATTTGAATGTGCTTAAATTTATCAGGGGAAATGGCCATGCACCAAATGACTGGGGGCCATGGATTATATAGAGATGAAGATTTATATAGAAGTGAAGATTCAGGACTTGAGGCTGCAAATGGTGTATCTCCTAAAAAGGGGATGGTTTTACCATTCACTCCTCTTGCCATGTCATTTGACACTGTAAATTACTATGTCGATATGCCCGCTGTAAGTTAATTTTACCGACTTATTATGTTTGTATGCTTTGAATATTCAATTAAAAAACTAATAAGAATGTTAACTTAAATAGGAAATGAAAGAACAAGGGGTGACAGAAGATAGGCTTCAACTACTACGTGGTGTAACCGGTGCATTTAGGCCTGGGGTTCTTACTGCTCTAATGGGAGTGAGTGGTGCTGGGAAAACTACTTTAATGGATGTTTTGGCAGGAAGGAAAACGGGTGGGTATATTGAAGGTGACATAAGGATATCCGGATTTCCCAAAAACCAAGCAACTTTTGCGAGAATTTCTGGATATTGTGAGCAAAATGATATCCATACGCCCCAAATCACAATTCGAGAATCCTTAATATATTCAGCTTTCCTTCGACTTCCCAAAGAAGTTTCTGATGAAGAAAAGATGGTAAGTAAATGTACTTTAATATTCTTTTATCTGTTATAACTAAAATTTATAAATTAAGCTATTGATTAATCTGCTTTAACAATAATTTTTCAGACTTTTGTTGATCAAGTCATGGAGCTAGTTGAATTAGACAATCTCAAAGATGCAATTGTGGGACTTCCTGGTGTTACTGGTTTATCAACAGAACAAAGAAAAAGGTTGACCATTGCAGTTGAACTTGTTGCTAATCCTTCAATTATTTTTATGGATGAACCAACTTCCGGCCTTGACGCAAGAGCAGCTGCCATTGTTATGAGAACAGTGAGAAACACAGTTGATACGGGAAGAACAGTTGTATGCACAATTCACCAGCCTAGCATTGATATTTTTGAAGCATTTGATGAGTTGTTATTAATGAAAAGAGGTGGACAAGTGATCTACGCTGGACCATTGGGCAGAAATTCTAAAAAAGTTATTGAATACTTTGAGGTACTTTTAGTTTATCCAATTTACAAGAAATATAATAAAAAAGATAGTAACTGATCATAAAAGTACTGTATTTTTCAGGAAATCCCCGGGGTACCAAAAATTCCAGAAAAATACAATCCAGCAACATGGATGTTAGAAGTAAGCTCAATTGCTGCTGAAGCTAGACTTGGTATTGATTTTGCTGAACATTACAAATCATCAGCATTGCATGAGTAAGTGCTTCTTTTAATATTTTCAAGACATTTATTTTAATGTAAAATTAATGTTAATCTAACACAAACTTTATTTTGATACAACAGAAGAAATAAGGGTTTGGTTAAAGAGTTAAGCACACCTCCACCCGGTGCAAAAGATCTTTACTTTGCAACACAATATTCTCAATCAACATGGGCACAATTTAAAGCTTGCTTGTGGAAACAATGGTGGAGCTACTGGAGAAGTCCTGATTATAATCTTGTTCGTTATTTCTTCACCTTGGCTTGTGCACTCATGGTTGGTACGATTTTCTGGAAAGTTGGACAAAAAAGGTTTGTTCTTATTGCAACCTAAAGGATGTATACATGATTTAAGCTTATTTTCTAATTCTTCTTTTCTTCTATATAATTTCAGAGATAGCAGTTCCGATTTAACAACCATTATTGGAGCTATGTATGCCGCGATCCTTTTTGTTGGTATCAATAATTGCTCAACTGTACAACCAATTGTAGCAACAGAAAGAACGGTTTTTTATAGAGAAACAGCTGCCGGAATGTATTCTGCATTACCATATGCAATGGCACAGGTTAGAATAAATTTGATAAGATATGAAATAGTTTCTTCATTCATTTAAATGTTCTTGTTGATATATTAACTTTTTGTTTTTATTGTTATTTACTCAATAGGTTTTTGTGGAGATACCATATGTATTTATTCAAACAACATATTACACACTCATCGTGTATGCAATGGTGGCATTTGAATGGACGGCAGCTAAATTCTTTTGGTTCTTTTTTATCAACTTTTTCTCGTTTCTCTACTTCACATATTATGGCATGATGACGGTTTCCATAACACCAAATCATCAAGTAGCAGCTATATTTGCAGCTGCTTTCTACTCGTTATTCAATCTCTTTTCTGGTTTCTTTATTCCAAGACCGGTATGCCTTTTTATCTTTTTATCTTTTTTATCTTTTTTTCTTTTAACTTAAGTTCATAATAATGATCAAAACTTACTTTATGTAAACTCTTTTGTTGAATTCAGAGGATACCCGGTTGGTGGATATGGTACTATTGGATTTGCCCGTTGGCATGGACCGTGTATGGTGCAATTGTGTCGCAATATGGTGATGTTGAGGATACCATTAGTGTTCCTGGAATGTCAACTGATCCTACAATTAAATGGTATGTGAAAAACCATTTTGGTTATGAACCAGATTTTATGGCGCCTGTTGCTATCGTTTTGGTTGGTTTTGCCGCATTTTTTGCTTTTATGTATGCTTACTGTTTGAAGACATTGAACTTTCAAATGCGATAATTAGGTCAAACAATTTGTAAAATATAGATATGTATTTACTATCAAGCCATTTGAGTTGGTATTGAATAGTAACACTTAGAGATGTAATTTCTAATTGTATATGTTCATATAATATATGAATTCAAATCATTTGAAAGCCTTTTCTTTTTTTAACTTTCATTGTTTTTATAACTCATAGTAGTGACGTAACCTGCTGTGAACTTATATATATATATATATATATATATATATATATATATATATATATATATATATATATATACATATATATACATATATATATATATATATATATATATATATATATATATATATATATATATATATATATATATATATATATATATATATATATATATGTTTGTGTGTGTGTGTGTGTGTTATATTTTCGCTATACATTTAGGGACTAATGATTTACAGTTCGTCACCTGTTACCAATTTTACATGCTACTTAAAACGTGACAAATTTTATAAACGCATGTAAATATTAAGTCTTTATGGATTAGAAAAACCAACTTAACATTTAGACGAAGCCTAATTAATTTACAAAATGCCAATTTCAAGGTATCCTAATAATCGTTGGCCCAAAATGATGCATAAAAGTATAGGCGCAGAGAAAAACTAGTTCGCAAATCGAAACCGAGACTTGATGGTCCAATTACAATGCGTCTCCCATTAAGCCACTATGCATTACCAAAAATAGTTTAAGTCGCTTATCTTTTTTGTTTTATACTCTAGTTCAAGATTCATGTTTCTTTGCTTTTTTTTTTTTTTTTTTTTGGCAAGGGAACATTAGATAGAAATATAAGTTTGAATATTTGATTTATATATTACTTTGAATATGCATATAAACTTTTGTTGTAATTATGTTCATCATAAATGGAGATACTATTTGTTCATTGATATATATTTTTCTAATTACTATCATTGTACTAAAAAATTCATAACATTTTTCATTTATATACCAATGAACATTTGATCATTAGGACAAGATATTTAAAAAAAAATTTAATTATGAAAACATTGTTGTAAGCTTTATATAAAATAAAAATGGGAAAATAAATTCAACGGGAATAACTAAACTACTCGAAATCGAATAGCATTTTAGTTTTTCAAATTTCAACACCCTGATTAAAAACGTAGATGCAGGCCCATAGAGACTAAACTAGGCCCCTGGGCCCGGTCTACGAACTTTATCACCCGTTATTAATTATGAACAGTTCACATTTTTTAAGCCCATTTGTCGTTTCAAAAATTAAAACATTTAAGCCCAAACTTTAGATTAAATTTGCGCATTTAATTTAACTAATAATTGTTCAGTCTCTTTTTCATATAAATACCGATGCAAAGATAATTACTAATGTATAAATTGTGAAGAACAAAAAGTTAAAAACAGCCACTTACCCATTCATATAGAAATATATTCCTACTCTAGAACTATATTAAATCTTAAATTACCACATATCATGATTTGAGAGTCATTGATATTTATCACTTGGAATATTAACACAAGACAAATGGTGAACAGTTAAATCATAAAAGTGATCTCTCTATAAAGCATAATGTTGTTAGTTGTGCCCAACATACTATAATTACGATCTTATCGATTGATCATGAATAGAACTAACATCAAAACATTATGGTTTTACATATGCCTAAACACACATAATAATCATGACTCTACGATTTCATGATAATTGTAGGGGGTTAAGCGACCCAACTTAAATAATCTCAAGCTTGAGCTCGAGCTTATATAGAAACTAATTTCACAGACGAGCTCAAGTCATAGCATTACTCATACGTTTGAATAGGTTTGCGAGCTTAGGTGTATTTGATATTTATATAATTTTATTTAATATTATATATATATATATTATTATATATAAAAATATAATTACATATGTATATGTATATGTAAATTGATATAGATAAAATAACTAACAAATAATAAACGAGCTCAAGTCGATGTCTTATAATAGGTGTGTATTAAAAAAAAACCCTAAATAACCAGATAGATTCTTGGGCATAATACTAGAAACCCTGATATTATATACATTTTAATAAAAAAACACTTTAAACGTAATTGTATACACAATTTTGGGGGAATCACTCATTGAGTTCATATCCATCCTGATCAAACTTGCAAAGATGATAAAAAGTGACAGGAATTTAGGTCATAACTAAAACTTTCATGAAAATTAAGTTCACATAAATGTGAGATTATATCTATGTTAAAAAAGTTTATTATTTTAATGTAGAAAGAGTTTGGTATAATTTAAGTCGATAATCGTTAAGAACAACCTAACTTTTATCTAAAGAAATTATCAAAGAAGAAGAAAACAATTACACTATAGATTGATTCCTAATAAAGAAAAGAGAGGATGTAAAGTGATGAATATTAGTATTTTTCTAGATGTGTTTATCTTCTCTAATATAATAAAATAATTTTGTCACATGTCATCTTCTTATAATTATTATGTCATATATCATTACCACATCACTTGAGTTAGTGGTCGAGTAGTAAGAGTTCATGACATAGAATATAAGTTCACAAACACAAAGTTAACGAATGAATGTTATTACAGAAAAATAAAAATTTTAAAATATGTAAACTATATATACTATAAGAAGTAAATATAAAAATAAGTGTGGGTATGGTTAAAAAGGATACAACAAATAATGGTGGGCATAAAAAGTTACTCACAAAGAATGCTGACCAAAATAATATAGTATGATAGATGAAAATTACAGACAGAAAAAAAAACAAGATTGTGATTAAAAAGGTTAAGTTACAAAGAATAGCAGGGAAAAAAAGGTCAAATCACAAATAATTGTGGTTTAAATGAACGCATAGACTTTCTGTAGCAGCTAAGGTACAACTCCTCAATGCTAGGGTGACTTTACTTTTCATTTTACTTTCTTTTAAGTTTTTTATTCATGTTTTTGTTGTTTTATATTTTTATTCTTGTAATTAAGATTATTTTATTAATTTAAAGCATAATTTTTTTATAAAAATGATTAATAATTATGGAATTTGTCTAAACCAATGAACCTTTTCAAAACTACGAATTACTTTATAATCGGCATTAAAAAAAATAAAAAAGAGTTCTGTAAAAATGGTTTTTCCTAAACAACGAGATTTTTATAGAAAATGATGTATTTTCAAAAACATTTTTAAAAGAAGTGTTTAAAGAACAAAAGTTAAAACAAGGATTTTATTGTATTTTACTTAAAATATTTATCAGTACGTGATTTCAATCATATTTATCATATTTTTTATTAAAAAATTGTTTTATAATTTCTGATTTTCATTACTAAATATTTAATATTTTTTATATAATTCATATAAGACACGAAATAATAGTATGCTTTTACTTATAAAGTAAGACTAAAAAGAGTGAGACGAGAGTAAATCTTACCTCTATTTAAAATATTAAAAAAATACTTAAACATAGACAGCAACTTAATATTTAAATCATGTTTTTGATGAGAATTCACTTATTATTAATCAATTAAATTGTTACTTTTATGTTGTATGGCTACTTTTGATGAATGCAGCAACCTCCAAAATACTTTTACGTAGTGTTTGGGATATTATCATTTTATTTGCAAAAATTTTTAGGTGGTGTTTGGTACTTTTACCATTAAGCGATTTCCACGTTTTCACCCAATTTCGCAGCGTCATCCAAATATATCTTACATTTTCCTCATTTATTTACTTTAATTTAAAATCAGGCAAGCATAATTATTATTTTTATAAGATTCTAAATCACGTGTCAATATAAGAGCATTCACACTAGTTTCTTAATCCTCATCCAATATTTACACTAAAAAATTATATTTTTACCATCTTTTTCAATTAAATAATACTTTTTATATATTTATCATTATCTTTTCTCTCTCCTCCACTTATAACCATTTTAAAAATTATTAAAAAATTTATGTAGGTTTTACCGTGTTTCCCCAGATATGAGGAATTACGATACATTCCCCATAAATTCTCTATACTTCACTCACAACCATCTCTTATAATATAGGTTACACACTCACATCAAAATGAAAAATCTACGGTGAATACTATAATAACACACGTGTTTTATTATACAACAATCCGTCAATCACACATTAAAGCTGTAGTGAACTAGACCCTAAAAATTAGGAGCCGCGTAAATATAATGGTGCCAAACTCTAGCTTAACGGTGGGCTAAAACTAGTAACATTATTTTATAGGATGAACCAAAACTCGAGCTTATTAATTAATATTTATACACTCAAAACTCCTAATTTCTTTTCTATATATAGTGCATCAATTAAGAAAGTTCCCCAAACAGTCTCCTTTTGAAAAAAAGTGATCGAAGTTGCTATAGTAAAGACTCATGGAGGATGAGAATAGAGTCAGCATTGTTAGGAGCATAGGTAGAAGTTTGAGTAGAGCAGCTGGGAGTTTAGGAATTGAAAATGTGTTCTCCATCAGTGGCGGTGCCGCCAGCCATCGCAGGCGGAGCAGCCGCCGCGCTATGGAGGACGAGGAGGCGTTGCGATGGGCGGCTCTCGAGAAACTTCCCACCTACGATCGCTTACGAACCACCATCATCAACCCGCATACTCTAGGGGATCAACAGCAAGTGCCTACAGATAACGTGTTGTTGGATGTACGCGAGTTAGACCCGAATGCTCGACAACAGTTCATTGATTCGGTCTTTAAGGTTGCTGAAGATGATAACGAAAAGTTCTTGAGAAAGTTTAGAGATCGTGTTGATAAGTAAGCCTTCATCTAAAGTTGCTTGTTTACTTCATAAATTACAATAGTAAACATTTTTATGTATATTATAAGCATATCAAACTTACCTTTATTCTTATAGTTATGAAACTAGCTTTAGTAAACCTGTGTGTTACACGGGTTGAATAAATAAAATATTAATATAATAAAATTTATTAATTATAAAATTTATTTTAAGATATGATATGACTGAAATTATATATGAGAAATGACTATAAGTAATCAAAAGTTATATCAACTTTTTAAAATTTTGTTTCTAAATTTTTTCGAAAATAACATTTTTTTCAAGACAATAACATTTTGTTCTAAAACAAACCGTATAAAAATTTTATTTTCAAAAATTTCCTTACTATAGCTCCCAAATTTAATTACTTTTGGTTTTAAAAATTTGACTTTTTAAAAATACCAATTTTAAAATATTTCATATTTTAAAAAAAAATTATGCTTTAGAAAATTTATTATTTTATAAAAGTTTTATTTATTTAAAAAATAATATTAATAAATAGATATATTTCTTGATTTATTAAATTTAAAAAAGTATTAAATAATATTATTAGTAATTAAGGTAATTATTTAATATGCGAGAGAGGCGGGAAAATTTTGGTGAGAATAATTGTGGTGTTGACACGTGTCATCCCAAAATAATTTTTTATTAGAGTAGAAAGATACTTAAAAATATAATGTAGACGTGTGGAAATAATACAAGTTAAGACTATATAAGTAAAGTGTAACTTAGTAACTATGTGAATATTACAAAATAATATTAAATTTTGTGATATTCTATTATTTATTATTATATGGAGAAATCAGTTAGTTATTCCGCAGAGGTAACTAACTATCTTTTCACTTGATTACAAAACACCCCCTCCAAATTTCAGGGTTGGCATTTCTCTTCCAACTGTTGAAGTTCGGTTCCAAAACTTGACCATAGAAGCCGATTGCTACATCGGTGATAGAGCGCTTCCATCACTACCAAACGCGGCTCTAAATATCGTCGAATCTCTACTAGATTGTGTCGGAATCAGTTTCTCTAAGAAGACTAAACTCACCATTCTTAAAGATGTATCCGGAATCATCAAACCATCAAGGTATTTGCACTTGTCAATCTTGAATAATATATATATAAGTAACAATGCATTTATAATGTTACAGAATGACACTTCTGTTGGGTCCACCATCTTCTGGGAAGACAACACTTTTGTTGGCTATGTCTGGAAAGTTAGATTCAAGCTTAAAGGTAAGTTATAAGTATAAATGGTTACACGTGAAGTGCGAGATGAATAATATACTAGTAGGGATGTAACATATGAACTAAACAGGTTGAAGGAGAGATTACTTACAACGGTCATAAGTTTAGTGAATTCGTACCTCAAAAAACATCGGCCTACATCAGCCAGAATGATGTTCATGTTGGAGAAATGACCGTCAAGGAAACTTTAGATTTCTCAGCAAGGTGTCTAGGAGTGGGATCTAGATTAGGTAATGATTTAATTTCCAAGAAGGTACTCTTTTTTTAGTTATAATTCACCGCGAAAAAATATGATGTATAATTACTAACAATGAAATATAGAGATGTTGACGGAGCTTGCAAGAAGAGAGAAGCAAGCGGGGATTTTCCCAGAGGCTGAAGTCGATCTTTTTATGAAAGCAACCGCGTTAGAAGGAGATGCAAGCAATTTGATTACATACTACACTCTTAGAGTAAGATGTTGATTTCAATTAGTTCTTAACCTTCTATGAACTTATTTAATTTGATGTTTCTACACTTTAAAACTTTGCCAAATTGTATTCATGTGTTTGCCAAACGAAAAACAGATATTAGGCCTGGATGTTTGTCGTGACACCTTTGTTGGTGATGCAATGAGACGCGGGATATCTGGAGGACAAAAGAAGCGAGTAACTACAGGTTAATTACTATATGCTGGTTTATTACAACTTACAATTTGATTTCATGGAAAATTTAATTAACTTTATTTGCTACTTTGGATCGAAATGATTGTAGAAACAAATATAAAGCATTTGCACACAGTGACAACATAGATTTGACACAAGCTTAAAGAAAATGTTGTGTAGCAAACCCCTCTACTACTTACACTAAAACACCATCAGTAACACAATAATGTCACAATAAGTTAGAGAGGTTACTAAGGTGCCAAATATTAACACAAATAAAATGAGAATATATCGTGATGTTTTGCCAAAAACCAACACTTTAACCCACACATACAAGAAAGTGTGCGTATACTGTAATAAAGCCAAAAGATTAACATCTTAGGATAATAGTTTAAGAACCACTTAAACTCTTGGAATTCCTCATAAATCTTCAAGTAAGTCCTTGAAAAATTCAAATATATCTTCACGACTTCTAGATATGTATGTTAAACTACAAGAAAAATCTCATATTACGAAAAGTGTAATAGTGACATGCATACCCGAGTTAAAAAACTTTGAAATCATGTATAGGTTTTGTGTTTTCATGACATATTATAAGAGATAAAAGATGTGAGCTAATAACAAATATATTAGTCTTCACCCATGTTCCTTTTATGTCATTATAGTTCAGTTCAGAATGCCTTTATTCACCTTTTTTTATAACTAGGTAAAACCTATTATAACAACTGTGACATTTTTTTTTTGACTTTTTATGACATAATTTGGGTACATAATAAAACTTTCTTGTAGAGCATTCTTGATTGATTAAATTTTAATATAATAGACTATTAATATTTGGCTTCTTATATATGTTAAGTTTTATTTTGCCCCGCAGGAGAAATGCTTGTTGGACCAGCAAAAACTCTTTTTATGGATGAGATATCTACAGGTCTAGACAGCTCAACTACATTTCAGATAGTAAAATGTTTGCAGCAAGTTGTGCATCTCACGGAGTCAACAATCATGATGTCTCTATTACAGCCTGCTCCAGAGACCTTTGATTTGTTTGATGACATAATACTACTATCGGAAGGCCAAATTGTATATCAAGGACCAAGAGATAATGCACTAGAATTCTTTGAGAGTTGTGGGTTCATGTGTCCTGAGAGAAAAGGCATTGCTGACTTCTTGCAAGAGGTACTACTCATTATTAAAGTGATAAATTTCAATCTCAATTTGTCTACATATTATATCTTTATTGTAGGTTACATCTAGAAAAGATCAAGAGCAATATTGGGCAGATAGAAGCAAATCATATAGATATGTCTCGGTTAGTGAATTTGTTCAGCGCTTCAAGAACTTCCATGTGGGCGAGAAAATAGATAATGAGTTGGCGATTCCTTATGATAAGAATCAAAGTCACAAAGCAGCTCTAGTCTTTAAAAAATACTTAGTATCCAAAAGAGACATGCTTAAGGCCTCATGGGATAAGGAGTGGCTACTTTTGAAGAGAAATGCTTTTGTTTATATTTTCAAAAGTGTACAATTCATTATTTTAGCTTTTATCGGGACGACTTTATATTTTAGGACTAATATGCACATAAGGAATGAAGATGATGGATCAATCTATAATGGTGCACTTTTGTTAAGCTTGCTTATAAACTTGTTTAATGGTCTAGCTGAAATCTCCCTCACCATAGCAAGGATTCCTGTAATTTTCAAGCAAAGAGATCTTTTATTCCACCCAACATGGGTTTATACACTTCCAACATTCTTGCTTCGTTTACCAATATGTTTATTAGAGAGTATTTCTTGGATGGGCATAGTATATTATGGCGTTGGCCTTGCCCCTGAAGCTAACAGGTAGTAAATTACTATATATTGATGGGTAATACTTTTATTCTGGCATGAATTATTGACAAAATATACATTCTACATATGATGTTTAGGTTCTTCAAGCACTTCTTATTGGTTTTTATTATCCAAAATGTGGGAGGGGGGCTTTTCAGACTTATTGCTGGAATGTGTAGGACAAGAAACATTGCAAACACAGGCGGAATCCTTGCACTTCTACTCATATTTCTCTTAGGTGGTTTCATTCTTCCTAAAGCTCAAATTCCTAACTGGTGGGAGTGGGCAACTTGGGCATTACCATTGTCTTATGGTTTTAAATCATTTGCGATAAATGAGTTCTTGGCTCCTAGATGGATGGACAAAATTGTAAGTCATGAGTTCTCAACTAAAAACTATAACAAAAGGAGTAACATTCTTTATGTTTTGATGTACATAGAGTTCAAACAATGTAACTAGCTTGGGGATAGCTATACTAAGAAACATGGATGTTCCAATACAATATCATTGGTATTGGATTGGTGTTGCCTCTCTTCTAGGATTTGCACTTCTCTTCAACATCCTCTTCACTTTTGCTCTAATGTATTTAGATCGTAAGTTTATATATTCTCAGGTATTAATTACAAATTTACCCTAATAAACTTAGTACATGTTACTAACCTTCTTGATTCTTCAATTTATTAATCAGCCCCTGGAAAACCACAAGCAGTTATCTCCAAAGAAACAGAGATGGAAGCTCAAGAAGGTATCAACAAACAACCAAGACTAAAAAATATATCATCTAAGAGCGATACAATTCGTCAATCCTCCTTTATTGATAGAAGTAATCCAAGTAAGAAAAAATAGCCCTAAAAACTTTTCATACATATTAAAATGATTATAGGGTTTCCTAATGCAATTTATAACTTGTGTAGACAGAAACATGGGCATGCAGCACGTAACAAGTCTATCTGATTCTTATGATTTTTATGGTATTGCTTGTAAGAAAGGGATGGTTTTGCCATTTACTCCACTTGCCATGTCATTTTACAACATGAGCTATTTTGTTGATATGCCCCAAGTATATACTTTTCTTTTCTTGAATTTGTTCGTTATTTAAATTTTTTTAAATATAGTAATTATATTAGGAAGTTTTTATTAAACAGGAAATGAAAGAACAAGGGGTGACAGAAAATAGATTACAATTACTTCGCGATGTAACTGGTTCCTTTAGGCCTGGAGTGCTAACTGCATTGATGGGAGTTAGTGGTGCTGGTAAAACAACATTGATGGATGTTTTAGCAGGAAGAAAAACAGGTGGTTATATTGAAGGGGATATTAGAATATCAGGATTTCCAAAGAAACAAGAAACTTTTGCAAGAATTTCTGGATACTGTGAGCAAACTGATATACACTCTCCTCATATCACTGTTTATGAATCTTTGATTTACTCGGCTTTCCTTCGGCTCCCAAAAGAGGTTGGAAATGAAGAGAAGATGGTAAGGAAAATGATTATGCAATAGTTTTTCTTATATCAAACAAGCTACTAAAAACATGCACTGTTTCATGTCTTTTTCTTATTATGTTATAGCGCTTTGTACGTGAAGTGATAGAGCTGGTTGAACTAGAAAACATTAAGAATGCAATAGTAGGGCTTCCGGGAGTTTCTGGTTTGTCAACAGAACAAAGGAAAAGGCTTACCATTGGTGTAGAGCTTGTTGCGAATCCTTCAATCATTTTTATGGATGAACCAACTTCTGGCCTTGATGCGAGAGCAGCAGCTATTGTTATGAGAACTGTGAGAAATACTGTGGATACAGGGAGAACTGTTGTTTGCACAATTCATCAACCTAGCATTGATATTTTTGAATCTTTTGATGAATTGTTGTTGATGAAAAGAGGAGGACAAGTGATCTATGCAGGACCATTAGGTTGTAATTCTCAAAAGATCATAGAATATTTTGAGGTATACAAACTAAACATTTAAAATAATCCATATAACAGTGATACTTAGTGAAATTCGACTAATGTCAATAAATATAAATAATTAGTCATTAAGAACGTTTTATTTAGAAGGTGTAAGTAAAACTATCATCTAAAAATATTTTACTTTGCATTTAGAAAGTGATAGTAAGAAAAAAACTTTCTTTTGTTACTAAATAAGTTTAAAATTACTTGAGCATAATGACACTATTTTTGTTGCTAACTAATTCTTTCAACATGTTGAGGATAATTCGTATTTTAACATATGTTCAATTAGGAAATTAATGGGGTTTCAAAGATTCCTGAAAAATATAATCCAGCAACATGGATGTTGGAAGTTAGTTCAAGTGCTGCAGAGATACGACTTGGTATTGATTTTTCCGCTCATTACAAATCATCATCCTTGTATCAGTAAGTTTATATCTTATGATAATTCTAAACTCATACCAAAATAGTGAAATATAAGAATAATAATTCTATACATAATAGGAGGAATAAGACCTTAGTAATGGAGTTAAGCACACCACCTTCTGGAGCAGTTGATCTTCACTTTGAAACACAATATTCTCAATCTTTATGGGGGCAATTCAAGTCTTGTATATGGAAGATGTGGCTGAGTTACTGGAGAAATCCTGATTATAACCTTGTTCGCAACTTCTTCACTTTAGCTACTGCATTAATGGTTGGAACAATATTTTGGAAGATCGGCAAAAAAAGGTTTGTACTTTTAAACATTAACACAAAAATCTTGATTTTACAAGCCTAATCCATAACTAATGCTCTTATATCTTAGAGAAAGCAGCAACAATGTGACCGCAATCATTGGGGCCATGTATTCTGCTGTTTTCTTTGTAGGTATGAACAATTGCCAGACCGTGCAGCCGGTTGTTGCCACAGAAAGAATAGTTTTTTATCGAGAAAGAGCAGCAGGGATGTACTCGTCATTCCCATATGCCATGGCACAGGTCAAAGTTGAACTAATATTCATATGAATACATGATAACAACTTTAATATGGTTTTAACATAACTTATTCAGGTTTTAGTAGAGATCCCATACGTATTTTTTCAAACAACATATTACACTTTGATAGTGTATGCCATGGTGTCGTTCGAATGGAAAGCAACCAAATTCTTTTGGTTCTTCTTTATCATCTTCTTTTCTTTTCTTTTCTTCACGTACTATGGAATGATGACTGTTTCCATCACACCAAACGAGCAAGTAGCAGCCATATTTGCGGCTTCATTCTATACACTTTTTAATATCTTCTCAGGGTTTTTCATCCCTAGACCGGTATGTCATCTTCCATACATTAACCTTGTTTTAGTTGCTTCATCTAGAGTCTAAAGTTGATGTAATTTTGAATTTCAGAGAATTCCCAAATGGTGGGTGTGGTACTACTGGATTTGTCCATTGGCTTGGACTGTATATGGTTTCATGGTTTCACAGTATCATGATGTTGATAACAAAATCATGGTTCCTGGGATGTCATATGATCCATCCATGAATTCATATATAGAAGAGCATTATGGTTTGAGATTCGATTTCATGGGTCCTATTTCCACAGTTCTAGTTGGGTTTTGCTTATTATTTGCGTTCATCTATGCCTTATGCTTAAGGATACTGAATTTCCAGATGAGATAAACCTTCACGACATGGTCATATCATGTTTATGACTTTTTTTCATAGATTTGCTTTAGAACTAGTTGGTTGTATTGGATTGTCATATGCTATATAAACATCCTTTTCAAGGTTTTAGAAAGAGTATTCTAGGTTCATATACGGTTAAAAGGTTCAAACGTCTAGCAAAATAATAAAGAACCAAAGCTAAGATCTATTAGAAGTGCCTCGTGTAAAGAAAGAATATGATTATATAGCCACATAGCTAAGTATGCATATTTGTGTTTCTTTCTTGCAAAATACCCTGGCATAGTGTACAATTAATTTGCTTAGATCCGATTTACTATCATATATATTTTCACCAATTAAAAAGTTTTTATCTATCGATTCCTAAATACAACTCCCGCACATGTTGCATTATCTATAATCATCATTTCTTATTAACCATAGCTAGAAAATCACATCACTACGAGCTTTCGCACATTGTCACTTTCTCGTTACTTTGGTATGGTCTAGGTAGGAATAAAACGCTTGGTGTGGCAATGCCTAGTCTGAGAGGTGGTTAAAGAACGATGTACGTATTACGTCCATAAGCTTGTGCAAAATCATAATATTTCATAGAACTAATTGTATATATTTTGATCATACCGAAACCTGAAAGATCATTAGCATGAAGTTATTACTCATTGACCTATGTGTTTTCACTACATGTTGTGACGTGTAATATTAACAAGTACGTGTCGAATTTGTCGGACGTAGTTTTTAGGATTTTCCAAAATTATCTAGGAATCTAAGATCCTATTTTTATAACCATGTATGGTTATTATTTACTCGTAATTCATGTCACTTGAAGCTAATCTTAAATTTATCACAAAATTAACTTCCATTATAAAAATTCAATTACAGTTCTTAGGCTTTGAAATTTAGTGTCCAACTTATTTGGAATTTTCTAGCAATTAAATATTTTGTAATTATCAAATCTCATAAACAGGTTCAACAAGATCAAATCTTTTGCAAAGTATCGGAATCTAATTAAAACAATATATAGTAAAACTTAGATCAAATTAGTGTTTTTTCAATAAGGTGTTTTTGGATGTTTTTAGAGAGAGCGGGTAAGACGTGAAGGAGAGAGCGTGTGAAGTGGAGGGGAGAGTGTTATTTTGCTAAAATAAAAAAACAAAAACAAAAAATAGGGTTATGTGAGTGAAGTGAAGCGTGAGGGAGAGTGTTTTTGGCTGGTTTTGAGGGATGCGAAAACAGTGAATTTTTATATTATGAGTAGCCGTTGAGTTAATTGAACTTAGATTTATGATATAGAGAGAGAAAGAAAAAGATTTTGAAATTAGTTATTTGATTTTTTTTAAAATAGAATAAATAGTTTAAGCGGGGAAAAAAATAAAAAAGTGAATGTGAAAATGACATGTGTTAAAATGTAAGAGATATTAGGATAGATTATTAGCCATCTAATTCAATGCATAAGAAAATACGTCACAATTGAGAAGTCTATCATCAAATTGACAAGAAATTAAAAGCGACAAAATTCCTAATAAGAATTAAATATCTGCCATTTATTTCTTGGATTTAAATAACTAGATTATGAAAGTATCATCCAATTTAGTTGCTTCCAACTTGGCGCTGTTGAAGCACATGACCAATGACGACACAACAAAAAACAAGTTAAAATCTTAAATAAACAATATCACTATTTACATATATTTTGAGAAAATCATGAAAACCAAATTCATCCAATCAAAATTTTTCTTTAATTATTTATATATGTTATTTTCAAAGGGTATTTAAGTAATTTTATACAAACTTTATTTTTAAATTATGTTAAATCCCTAAGTTTACTCCCTATGATTGAACTAATCTGCACAATTCTTGGGAACGGTTCATTCAATCCATTTCTTCTTTTATTATTGTTTTCTTGATTCGTGATGTTCTATTGTGGTTTCAAGCTCAAAGGTTAGCAAGGAAGATGATGTTATGAAATCAAGGTCAAAGGTTAGGAAAGGTGATGGAATCAAGTTACAGGCTAAGAAGGAGGAAGATGAAACCCACAAAATCCATGAAATCAATTCTTTAATTGGTTATCAATGATATAGATTTATGGATCAGTTTATGAGGACATCATCGTTGATGAAGAAACCGACAAAATCGATTGATGCTCTTGCCACCATGGATGGTTACAAAGGAAGAAGATGAAGACATGTTTAACTTGGGTTTATATTCGTAACTATGGTTCCATATATGTAACTTCAGATTAAGGCAAGTCAAGAACAGGAAGAATGGAGTGTCAGGTTACATATACGTAACTTCTTTATATTAGGCTTTTGTTTTTTTCTTCATCTTCGTCGAGTTACATATACGTAAGCATTTTAACATATGGGTGCACATCTATTCATTGTAATTTTATGTGATTCTAGTGTCCTTTTTAGGTAATAATTTCTATATTATTTTCAACTGATTATCTATTTTAATAATATATTTTTTTAAATTCTCTAATTTTGTATACCATTTAGGATTGACCATAACTCTTCCCAAAATTATCTCTACAAATGATATTGAGATCAACCAATTTGTTGACATAATTCCTAACAAATATCAATATGAATCAAAAAATTGGAGTTATATATCTTACCGGTGTTGAAAATCATGGTATTCTTTAATGTGTATATAGTAATTGATTTTAAACTTGACTAACCATTTAAATGAGTGTTAACATATACGTAAGTTTCATAATTTTAGTACAACAACAACCATGTCGTTTTCTAGTTGTTTTCTAATTGCTTACATATACGTAAGCTTTACCATTTTAATATAACAGTATGCATATTGTCTGATTTTTCTTTGTTTGCTAATAGTTTACATATATGTAGCTTGTCAAAATTCTGTAATAATAATTAGTTTTGTTTTACAATAGAAGCTATTATACATATTCATAACATTGTCAAAATATGTAATAGTTATTGATTACCATGGATGGTAATGAAAGGAAGAAGATGGAGACATGTTTATATTACTTGGGTTACATATACGTAACGTGGGTTACATATACGTAACGTGGGTTACATATATGTACCCAAAAGATCTTCAATTCTATAGTTCTCAACTTTTCTTCCTATATTTTTATTTTTACTTTCATTCATCTACATATAAGTAAACATCACGCTTACATATATGAAGATATGCTTACATATACGTAAGCATGTGGATTATATCTACATAACGATCATATATATGACTGGTGGTGGTTACGTATATGTAATCAGTTATACAAAAGGTTACATATATGTAAAATGTGATGGCTATTAGGGCACAACATGTGTAACATTACGAATGATTTGCAACAGATGTTGGTTATTGGCTACGTATATGTAACCAACCTTTATCTTTATGTATGACCTCAAAACGACAATGAAGATGAGTTAGTTGATAAATAATATGTAAATGAAGTCAATTATTGATTTTTTAAACTTAACGTATGAGAGAGGAGAGAGAAGAGAGAAGAGTAAATGTAGGAATTTTAATGGTGGTTACTAAACCTATTATTTTTTTGTTCCATATTTACCCTTATGTCATTAATTTTATTTGTTTGGATTTGAATTATTTACTAAAATGCCATTGTGAATATCAACCATTGATCAAATAGATCAATGGTTTAGATTTAGTTTTCTTGGTTTTTTAGTAAATCATGGTTTGGTTTAAATCAATAGTGGCATTTAGGTAATTAAATAAAAGATTAGGGATTATAGTCAAACAAGAAAAGGGTATTATAGACACTAAATTATATTTTCTCTTAACTTTTCCTATAATTTCTCCTTACTCTCTTTCTCTCTCTTACTCTCTGTTAAATCATAATTTTAAATTTCAAAAACCCTATTTCTGGTCAAAGCATGTGTGGACATTGGCAATGGCATTAAGCATTGAGGCATCAGTTTAAGAAAACAAATCGTATTGAAGAGAGCATATTGATTATTGCAAATATCGATCGACGGCGATGGCGGTGGCATTCTAACCACCGATTGTTTTTTTCCTGCAAGGATTATCTTATGGAGTGATGGATCTTTTATAAGCAAGGTAGTATTATACTAATTTATGATGCTTTTTCAAATCAAAAATGTGTTCTTTATAATAATTTTAATAGATATTTTTTCACAGGGTGATGTATCTTTAGTCTTTTTTTTTAATTTCAAAACATAAAAGTATGGTTAATTGACAAATATATACATATATATTTTACAAGTACGCAAAATAAAAACATATGTAAATATCTAATTTGCATATACGTAAATAGTCTATTTACATATATATAAATAATTAATTTACACAAATATAAAACAATGTTATGTATTTTAGGTTTGTTGTTTTATTACCATTCTTTGTTGTGATTTTTTTATTATACAACATATACATAGATATTCAATGTACACAAGGTTATTTACGCAAAGTTAGTTATATTAGCTAGTTCAATGTCATTTACGTAAATAGCTAATTTACGTAAAGTAATTTATGTAAATAGCTAATTTACGTAGACGTAAATAGTTAATATACACAAAGTTATTTAAATTAGCGGGTATGGTTGTTATCTTTTGAAGCATTTGTTTATTACCTAGTATTTGTTTTTGCATTTGATACAACTCTATGATTGTTATTCATGCTTGTTCTCTACTTGAGGCATTTGTATTACTTTAGAAGTACCATGATAACGAAAAAGATGGAAGCAAGTAATAATGTATCTGTATTAGCTTATAATATTTATTTAGTTTTTAATAGTTTGAATGTGCATATATGTAAACCTTTATTTTTGTGTTCCGGTGTGTATGAAAATGAAGATTTGAATCATGATTTTAAGTTGATCTAAGATTCTAATCTCATATATTTTTGTTACTTTTGATTAGTTATGTTTTTATATTTGATTAATATGTGTAAATAGATTATATTTATATACTATTTGAATTAATTTTAACTTTAAAAATCATTCTGGAAGAAGACAGGAAAAAAAGCATAAATTAATTAGTTATTTAATTGGATAAATAATTTTGTATAAACTAATTAAAATTTGAGAGATGAGAGAGAAAATATAATTAGTTAACTAATTGGAGAGAGAATAGTATTGAGTTACAATTATACCCTTATTAATTATGTTTTAGTTATTAAGATTAAAAACTAATGAATGGTTTAGATGAGTTCTTTTAGTTCTTATAAAAAATGAAGTCTTGAAAAGAACCTAACCCTATATATATATATATATATATATATATATATATATATATATATATATATATATATATATATATATATATATATATATATATATATATATATTGAAAGTTATAAAACAATATACTTACCATATCAACTTCTCAACACACATGGTAATTAAGGTTTCAAGCAAACAGGCACAACACATATCTCATGGGACTAGCACCCGATCATAACATGTGGGTAGAACTGGCCGACGCATCATGGTCTCATGTGTAGTAACTTGTTCTCGATATTGTAATTTATCTTTTACCCAACTGCTATATGTTGTGATCGAGATAAGTAAATAAACAAGCCTAGAAAACTTATATATGTTTAGAACCAAAATCGAAAGTCAAAACATTTAACCACTTAATAAAACGATCCGTGAATCACCGCTCAAATCATTTTTAGCAGATCATCCCATAATTCTTTAAAAAAAATCTAGATGATAATTATAATAAGAAAAATTTACGTGTGAGCATCGTTGATCAAATTTGACCAAGTCAAAATGTTCGCACCAAAGTCCTACGATATAGCTGTGAACTGTAGTTGTAATTAACTCGTAGTTATTAGTTGTATATAAATGATTAAAAGAATAGTTGTAGCTATATATGAATGTGTAATATGACGCAAATTAATATATATATATATATATATATATATATATATATATATATATATATATATATATATATATATATATATATATATATATATTTGATATACACTATTATATATTAATCAAAGGATTAAAAAATTAATTTGGTTTCATTAGAAACTCCTGTTAATGAAATCATCAAGTCTAAATAATCTAATAGTCGCAAATTTGACAAAAATTAAATGAAAGAGGTCCTGTCAATTGTTTTCCTGGCTCCTTAATTCACGTAGCAAAAATTAAATAATAAATTAGTTCATATAGTAGAATAAACAATACGATTGGTATTAAAATATATACTGGGACAAAACGTGGTATTAAATATATCTACATGAGGCATGATTAGGTGTCACGAAGTGCAGCTTTTTTAGTATTTCAATAAACGGTATTATCCAGTACTGTGCTTCTATACAATATTGTACGTAAAGAATAATATCTTTTAGAGAAGTTTATAAAAAAAAAAAAAAATAAGCATAGGTAAGATCGCAGCTACAATTTTTCCCTTTTTAAGTTTATTAGTTACACTAACCTTTTATAGTTTTCTAAAAATTACATTTAGTGACATATATATTGTTTTGTTTATTTGTAATTGTTAATCTTGTCACACGTCTAATGTTCAATTTTAAAATAATCTTATTACTAAAACAATATGTTAAACAAAATGCTTAATAATAAACCCACTCGCGTCTCATGCCTCTTGACCATTCTTTCGACACCCTCTCTATCCTCTTAACCAAACAACGGGTCGTCATCAAACTCATCCGCATCCACCTATGCCTAACTTCATTTCCCTCCCGCTAGCGCGCTCCTTGTGTCAAGCGACTTCTTCTTAACAGCATTTTCCTCTACTACTTGAACCAAGCTTGCTTTTTATCACATTTTTGTGATATTACTTTAGGATTTTAAGTGCATGCATGTGTTTGGTGACTTAGCTATTCGTGAGTTTTTTTTTTTAATTTTTGATTGTTTTTAATTTGAGAATTAAAAAACTATTTGATTAGTTGATATTCACCATCCAAAATGTGTGTTTGTTTTTGTTTTTTAAAATTTAATTTTTGGTGGTGGTTGGTGGTTTATAATTAACATTCTGTACAATAGTATTAAAGAAAACAACCAAATAAACGACAATTCCATCGCCAATTTAAAATTATTTGACATGTTACTTCACTTTTTAAAGTAATTTTACTCACATGAAGCATGTTGTAGAGGCTAAAATTCCTATCTAATAGCATCTATTCTACTATTTTATATGCCAAATCCATAATAAAATCGCAAAAGTAAGAACCGTCAATTTAATTAAAAAATTAAGGTACATAAAATAGAGATAATTTTTGCAAGTACTTTATGTTGATAAAAGTTTAAAGTTGGGGCGATCATGCAAAAGTGTGTAACGATTAGCAACATGGCTGAAATTATTAGTAAAGTTTACATGTTTATATTGAAATTAAATGTGGTTTAGTTAACTCTCTGAATAGTTGTTGAAGTTATATATTAAGAAAGATGAACTCTAAAATGATTAATTCTCATTGAGATAACTCCTAGAAATCTAAAAAAGAATATTTATCTAAAGTTGAATAATAAATACAACTAGCTATATAGATTACAGAATGAAAATTATTATTTCAGTTTCACCTTTCAATTATTTTGAATAGCTACCAAAAACACTTTACATCTCATCATTACTGCAAAGGCTGAAGCCAAAGGAGCTAGAGGTCATGCAAACAATACTTTATAATAACATCTCTAATCGTTAAATCTTTAAAAAAAAGTAAGAGGGACAGAGGAGAAAACGATAGAAACAATATTTAAATAATAATATTTACCTGGCGGGAGATGAATTATTGATTTCGGATGGTGCAAAATACAATTAAGATCTTTAGTCGTTACCTCAAGAGAACATGTGAGGTAGCACCAAACGAATCTTATTTGCTATGATTAATTAATCAATTCATTAATATAAAAACATTCTGTCAATTCAATCAAGATACCGATATAATTACTAATATGATAGCTTTGAAATTTTACACACTAGGACTTTAATAAGAATAAGACGCTGTTTGGTTCTATATCAAGACACATAAGTCGCAGCACAAAAGTTCATCAATTTCTTCATTAAGAGCGTGATAAATCAAAGTGAATTTTTTACTCATCGATATTTAAAACAAACGTAATTAATATAATCTCAAGTCAACAACAGGGTTTGGAAATGGTAAGGTGAGTGTAAATCTTAACAAATTAAAAATAATACAATTCTTGTAATATGTTGTATTATCATTTATAAAAAGTTATATTAGGACTTGAAAATGTTCCATTATAAAAGCGGACTAAAGAAACTTTACTACTAAATAATACAACATTTTTGTTAACAAATGCAGTTTTTTTTAATTATATAATACAATCTTTTTTAAAATTTTATATATAAAATATTGAACTAGGCTTATTTTTAAGGGGAAGACTACTCTCGTTTATGTCTGAAGAAAGTTAACAAATGTTGTATTGATCATTTGAGAGCTACATGTTAGACAGAACGTCACATCTAGCAACTACTCTAACATTTGGGGAAGAAACCATAAAAATAGCACTAGCAAGTAGCAATTCCAAAAATAGAAACTCTATGAAAAAACAAATTCCTAGACCAGGACGTACGTAAAAGCATTTACATCTCATTTTATATTTTCATCTCTATAATTATATTAATTTTTTTAATTTTCTATTAAATAATATTTTTATGTCTTTCTCGTTACAATTTCTTTTTTTTACTCACATATTTTTTTGTCAATCATCATAAATTTTATAAGGATGAATAGTGTTTACCTCAAAAATACATATTAACAGTAACATTTTTTTCTTCACTCATAGCTACTCACAACCATTCCTTATAGTATAAGACACACACTCACATAAATTTAAAAAATAAAATGTAAATGCTTTAAAGATGAAAAACAAGAAAATTCAAAGTCAGTAGGTATAAGTTTAAGACGCTTGTGTGATTTTATCCATCTTCTTCACAAAACAAATGATGTCTTTAGATGTTATTCTAAACGATAAATTTATATAATAGTAGAGTTCATCACCCTCTATCACTTACAGTCGATCGCTCTATCACTTAAGGTGGCCGACTCTTGTTCTTTGGACCAACTATGACCGAAAAAAGAGTTCATCACCCTCACATACACCACTTAAGGTGGTCGACTCTTGTTCTTTGGACCAACTATGACCGGAAAAAGAGTTCATCACCCTCACATACACCTGGAAAAAGGTTACGATAGCGAGCCCTTTTTTGACCTGAGCTTGTTATAGTTTTATTTTTTATATAAAGTTTCGAATGTTTTCAATATCCAGACTTCGTTATTCTTATATAAATTACGTATCGGCGCCCCATTAATGCGCGGGTTCGTGGTGACATTTCGACGTTAACTTTATTCATGATTTTAGACCCCTGCCGCATTGCGGCGTTTCGTCTTTTCAATGTGTGGGTTCGTAAGGCCACACTGAGTGGAACCGAGGAACTTCTGGGGAAATCTTGGGCCAGATGGTACCACCACCCCCCTTTTAAACTTTTTTCCCTAAAAAAAGGAAAACGAGGAAAAACTGGGACGACACCATGTAAAACGGAGAATTACTGAAAACTGCGAAAAGTAAGAAAAGTTGATGCGACGTTGATGTATCACATGAGAAAAACGGAACGGTTGTCAATAGCCTAACAATATGTCCGCGTTAGCTTTATTTTTTTTACAGTGCTAACCCGTCGCAATACATGGTTTCATAGTGGATTCATAGTGGTTAACCATTATAGTAAAAAGAACTTTTTAAAAAATATTTTAAAACATTCAATAATGTATGCATGTTAACTTTTATATAAAGGAATCAATATTATATTGAACCTACTAAGAAAGGCATGCAAAGATCGTGCTCTATGGAAGTAGAGTGTTTACGATAAATTTTTAGTTTTGTAGTTAGCAAAATAATAAACATATAATTTATCTGTACTTTATTTTAATCGTCATTGTTTAAATAATTGAATTAATTCGTGGGGATTTTCAAAAACACCATTGACTGAACAGCTAAAAGATTTATATAAACCCGTTAATCTACAAAGTTTAAAAAATATATATATTTAGACACGTTTATGTACAAGATTTAAGATTTTCATGACATATTTGCGTTTTGTGAAAATATGTTTAAATGAATGTTAACTTAGAATTAAACCGACAAGAACAAATATAACAGTACAAAGGAATAAATAAATGAAGCACGACAAAAAAATTCATTCGTTAAATAGCTAGTGAATTAACAATGCAAGCACAACATGACTCCACTGGTATACAACTTATAAGTGTTCTATAAGCTAGTAAAAGATCAAGTAATGGAAGACAACAGTGGAGTAAACATTATCAGAAGCATCAGTAGAGGTGTTGAAGATGTGTTGTCGATGGCTGGCGGTAGCCCGTATCAGCGTAGCAGCCCCGGCTCGTTGGCGGATGAAGAGGCGTTGCGATGGGCTGCTTTGGAGAAACTACCGACCTACAACCGCATACGAACAACCATATTCAAGAACTTTAATATTTCAGCTGATCTGCAAGACAGAACACCGTCCGAAAGGTTGTTATTGGATGTCGGGGAGCTCGATGCGAAAGCTCATCAAGAGTTCATCGACAAGATATTCAAGGATGCTGAAGAAGATAACGGAAAATTCTTGAGAAAGTTTAGAGATCGAGTTGATAAGTAAGCCTTTGCAACGATTATTATTTGTTCATGTTTGTTCATTTATTTATAACGTTTTTTACACCAACTTAATTAAACTATCTTTTCAAAATTTACACAACACCCCTTTATGTTTCAGGGTTGGCATCACTCTTCCAACAGTTGAAGTTCGATTTCAAGACTTGACGGTAGAAGCCGATTGCTACATCGGTGAAAGGGCGCTTCCATCGCTACCAAACGCAGCGCGAAATTTGGTCGAATCGGTTTTGGGGTGTATTGGAATCAGTTTGTCTAAGAAAACCAAACTCACCATTCTTCAAAATGTATCAGGGATCATCAAACCATCAAGGTACTTATACAGTTATACACGAACATAGAGTTCTTGATTCGGTGATTCGGCCCGATTAAGGCGAGTAGTTGACTAATGACTATAGGTGATTAACGATGAACTTTAAACATTTATGTTACAGAATGGCACTTCTTTTAGGTCCACCATCTTCAGGGAAGACAACTCTTTTGTTGTCTTTAGCAGGAAGGCTTGATTCCAGCTTAAAGGTCAGTATATGTATATATATATATATATATATATATATATATATATATATATATATATATATATATATATATATATATATATATAAACTTAAGTTTGTATTTACTTAAGGGAAGATTTGGGTTGGCTTAGTTTAATCATTTGGAGCTTAACGGACCTTATATGTAATATAGGGATTAGTTCAATATAGAATGAATTTAAATTGAAAATCATGAAAATCCAATAAATATTTGTAGGTAGTGTTAAACTGTTAATTAGAGAAAAATTAATAATAACGGGTCCTTAAATACTTACTAAACACAAACGAATAGCGATTTACAACTTGTCAATAGAAAAAGATATAAGTCCTTTAAATCATGTTGTTATTGATTTATTTTTAAATATTTGAATATTATATTCAATTTTAAAACTACAATATTTTTCTCTTATATTAAGAACTGATTCAAAATCAAGCTAGGTTAAACTTTAGTTCTCTATTAAAAATTTTGGGTATATGATATTTTATGAAATTTTAAATATATCGTTACGGCATTACTTTTTCCTAATGATTTTGATATAAAATTCTATTCAAATTTAACATATACATGAGACTTGAAGTCAATATTAAGTATAAAAATTTAAAATATACATGAGCTTTTTAGTTTTTGAGTAAGTGTAGAATATGAGAGTTAACTAAATCAACTTACAAACATATATACATACCAAACAGGTTGAAGGAGAAATTACTTACAACGGTCATAAACTTAATGAATTTGTACCACAAAGGACATCAGCCTACATCAGTCAGTACGATGTTCATGTTGGAGAAATGACCGTTAAGGAAACCTTAGATTTCTCAGCAAGATGCCAGGGAGTTGGATCGAGAATAGGTAAAAAAAAATTCTAAATAATGATGTATCAAATCTTCACTCAAACTTATTCTAAGTATGCTTTAATAATGATATAGAATTGTTGGCGGAGCTTGCAAGAAGAGAGAAGCAATTAGGGATTTTCCCAGAGGCCGATGTTGATCTTTTTATGAAAGGAACTGCCATAGAAGGAGATGCCAGCAGTTTGATTACTTACTATACTCTTAGAGTAAGATAGAGCTTTTAAATTCGATTATTTTCATAATCCTACTTTTTTTAGTATAATATGTTTGCAAATTGAAACATTCATATGTTTGTTAAATGTAAATAGATATTAGGCCTGGATATATGTCGAGACACCTTTGTGGGTGATGCAATGAGACAGGGAATATCTGGTGGACAAAAGAAACGATTAACTACAGGTTAACTGCTCTTTCTCAACCATATTTATATGTCATGTGTTAGCTTGAAATAATTAAAGTATAAATAAGTTATGAATAACTCATGTCAACTGATACATAACATCGGTATTCTTACAAGAAAATTATATAAATTTAAACTAGTGAAGAAACTCAATCAACATAATTACATAAACAAATAAAACAAGAAGCCATAATTTAGTTGTTATTTTTAGTACTCTTAGACATGAATGTTGCTTAAAAGTCATGCTAATGATGGTTGTTTATGTTCAATCTCATTGTGCTGTCAAACTAAAAACAGGAGAGATGCTTGTCGGGCCAGCAAAAACTTTGTTTATGGACGAGATATCCACAGGTCTAGATAGTTCCACAACATTTCAGATAGTAAAGTGCTTGCAACAAGTTGTACATCTCACTGAGTCGACAATCTTCATGTCCCTACTACAACCTGCACCAGAGACCTTTGATCTTTTTGATGACATAGTATTACTATCAGAGGGACAGATTGTGTATCAAGGACCTCGAGAATATGCCCTTGAATTCTTTGAGAGTTGTGGATTTCGATGTCCCGAGAGAAAAGGAACTCCAGACTTCTTGCAAGAGGTACAAATTACCATTAAGTTAATGAATACCAAAATTATAATTTAGTTCAACAACATTTTATATATATATTCATGACAATAGGTTACCTCTCGAAAAGATCAAGAACAATATTGGGCAGATAGAAACAAACCATATAAATATATTTCAGTATGTGAGTTTGTTGAGCGGTTCAAGCAATTCCATGTGGGCGAGAAGCTAAGCAATGAGCTTTCCATTCCTTATGACAAAAACCAAAGCCATAAAGCAGCTTTAGTCTTCAAGAAATATACTGTACCTAAGAGGGAGCTGCTTAAAGCCTCATGGAATAAGGAATGGCTATTGATGAAAAGAAATAGTTTTATATACATTTTCAAAACTATACAGTTCATTATATTAGCTTTTACCGGGATGACTGTGTATTTTAGGACTAGAATGCACACGAGAAATGAAGAAGATGGTTCAGTCTATATAGGAACACTTGTGTTCAGCTTGCTCCTAAACATGTTTAATGGACTAGCTGAGATTTCTTTCATCATAATGAGGCTTCCAGTAATTTTCAAGCATAGAGATCTTTTATTCCACCCACCATGGGCTTACACGCTTCCAACATTCTTGCTTCGCGTACCAATATGTCTGTTAGAAAGTATTCTTTGGATGGCCATACTGTATTATGGTGTTGGCCTTGCCCCTGAAGCAAGCAGGTACAATTATTGTTATCAGTACATAGTGATTGGTTATTTTACTTTTAATCACTAACTAGAATATGTATCTAATTATTCTTTGTGTATATAGGTTCTTCAAGCACTTCTTATTGGTTTTTATGATCCAGAACGTGGGCGGGGCATATTTTAGGTTTATTTCTGGAATATGTAGGACAATGAACATTGCAAATACAGGTGGAACCCTTGCCCTTCTTTCCATATTTCTTTTGGGCGGTTTCATCCTTCCTCGAACTCAAATTCTAAGTTGGTGGGAGTGGGGATACTGGGTATCACCATTGTCATATGGCTTTAAAGCTTTTGCGGTAAATGAGTTCTTTTCACCTAGGTGGATGAACAAAATGGTTAGTTATTAGTTCTTACTCATAACATAATTACTCTAAAACATCGTATCTTATTGTTTGTATTTATATATATATTTGCTCTAATGTTCACAGAGTACGGACAATACAACTAGATTGGGCATAGCAATACTAAAAAACATGGATATTCCAACCCAAGAAAGTTGGTTCTGGATAGGTTTTTCTTCTCTTGTAGGATTCGGAGTTCTTTTCAACGTCCTCTTCACTCTTGCCCTCATGTATTTAGACCGTAAGCCTCCTACCCCAAGACATTATTAAAGAATATTATCTATAAGTAGTTTAAGTAGTAACTAACCTTCTTTAGTTCTTCATTTATATAATCAGCCCTTGGAAAACCCCAAGCAATCATCTCTAAGGAAGCGTCCACAGGAATGGAAGTGAAAAGAGGTATCCGTCAACAGCCAAGACCTAGAAAATGATCACAACTAAGCAAGATAAAGTTTCACGATTCTTATTCACAGTCGATATAAAGTATTTAGAATAAGAAAAAAAAGATGAAAGATAGAAATTGACACACAAAAACACATGTTTTCCTACTAACGTTGTATATGTGTATGAATTTTGTAGAGGGACCTACGGAAAAGGAACTTGTAAGACGTCAATCAGACTCTTACGATTCTAAGGCTCCTAAGAAGGGAATGATTCTTCCGTTTACTCCACTTTCCATGTCATTTGATAACATGAACTATTTTGTTGATATGCCCCAAGTAAATTTCTATCCTCTTTAACTTGTTCTCAATTTATAATTTACAAATAAAATTTATGAATAGACAAAAAATTCAAAATCGTTAACAAATCCAACACTTTATTTATTAAATAGGAAATGCGACAACAAGGGGTGACAGACAATCGGTTGCAGTTACTTTGTGAAGTAACAGGTGCATTTAGGCCTGGAGTTTTAACTTCATTGATGGGAGTTAGTGGAGCTGGTAAAACGACATTGTTGGATGTTTTAGCAGGACGAAAGACAAGTGGTTATATTGAAGGAGATATAAGAATATCGGGATTCCCAAAGAAACAAGAAACATTTGCAAGAATATCTGGATATTGTGAGCAAACCGATATCCACTCTCCTAATATCACTGTTTATGAATCTTTGATTTATTCAGCTTTCCTTCGCCTGCCACAAGAAGTCACAAATGAAGAGAAGATGGTATATAAATGATTACAAATACAACTTTTGATAAGCAAGATGCTAAGATAATATGACGTGCTAAGTAATACTTTCTTGTTTATTACTTATTTAGATTTTTGTACGGGAAGTGATGGAACTTGTTGAACTAGACAATCTTAAGGATGCAATAGTGGGACTTCCAGGCGTTAGTGGGTTGTCAACGGAACAAAGAAAGAGGCTAACTATTGCTGTAGAGCTTGTTGCTAATCCTTCAATAATTTTTATGGACGAACCGACTTCTGGGCTTGATGCAAGAGCAGCCGCCATTGTAATGAGAGCTGTGAGAAACACTGTTGATACAGGGAGAACTGTTGTTTGCACCATCCATCAACCTAGCATTGATATTTTTGAATCCTTTGATGAGTTGTTACTACTGAAACGAGGTGGGCAAGTAATCTACGCAGGACCACTTGGTAGGAATTCAAGAAACATTATAGACTACTTTGAGGTATATTATAAGCATAATTAATTAATTATATATATATATATATATATATATATATATATATATATATATATATATATATATATATATATATATATATATATATATATATATAATGTTTAATAAGGTGCAATATTGAGATACTAATAACCTCTTATCACATAATTAGGAAATTCCTGGGGTTTCAAAGATTCCAGAAAAATACAATCCAGCAACATGGATGTTGGAAATCACTTCTAGTGTCGCAGAGAGTCGGCTTGGGATCGATTTTGCTGAGCACTTCAAATCATCAGCCTTGTATCAGTAAGTTTATACTATGAACCTATGATAGTCATTAAGTTACATAAAATAAGCTAAGAAATATAATTTATAATGATGTATGTATGTATATATGTGTGTGTATGAACCATAGAAAGAACAAGGATTTGGTAATGGAGTTAAGCACACCTCCTCCCGGAGCAAAAGATCTTCATTTTGAAACACAGTATTCACAATCTTCTTGGGGACAATTCAAGTCTTGTATATGGAAGATGTGGTGGAGTTATTGGAGAAATCCAGATTACAACCTTGTACGTAACATCTTTACATTAGCTGCAGCACTCTTAGTTGGGATAACATTTTGGAAGATTGGTGAAAAAAGGTCACTCTAAAAACGCTTGAACATACATTCGTTATGATACTTTTATAAAAGAATTTTTCTTAATACTTGGTTTTACATGTGTTTTCAGGGAAAGCAGCAACAACCTAACCACAATCGTTGGGGCCTTATATGCTGGAGTATTCTTTGTTGGTATGAACAATTGTCAAACAGTGCAGCCTGTAGTAGCCTCAGAAAGAACAGTCTTTTATCGAGAAAGAGCAGCTGGAATGTACTCAACATTACCATATGCCATGGCGCAGGTCAAAATGTGTATAGATGTTCACATTATTAATTTTAAACAAAATTTATACTTGGTTATAATTAGCTTTTTAACTAATAAATGGGAATTCATTATCCACAGGTGTTCGTAGAGATACCATACGTGTTTGTTCAAACAACATATTACACTTTGATAGTGTATGCTATGGTATCATTTGAATGGTCAGCAACCAAATTTTGTTGGTTCTTTTTTATCAACTTCTTGTCATTCCTATATTTTACATACTATGGATTGATGACCGTTTCCATCACACCAAACGAGCAAACAGCAGCTGTATTAGCAGTTTTATTTTATGGGCTCTTTAATTTCTTTTCGGGGTTTTTCATCCCAAGACCCGTAAGTCTTCATTAATACTAATTCTATTTCACATTTTTACTGTATAAAAATTAACACAATGCTATATTTCAGAGAATTCCAAAGTGGTGGGTATGGTACTACTGGATTTGCCCAATAGCCTGGACTGTTTATGGGTTCATCGTTTCACAGTACCATGATGTTGAAAACACCATCAAAGTGCCTGGAATGTCATATGACCCACCCATGAATTGGTACATCAAAGATCACTTTGGTTTTGAATTAGATTTCATGGGTCCTGTTGCTGCGGTTCTTGTTAGTTTTTGTGTGTTATTTGCTTTCATCTATGCCTTTTGCTTAAGAACCTTGAATTTCCAAGTGAGATAAACATACATATATATTTCTAAGAATGTTTATGTGTTTTTTTTTCAAATTCAACTTGAAACTTGTTGGTTTTGTCGGATTATATTCTTGTGTTTAATGATCATGCTTAGGATGTTGTAATTGTGAATACTGTAATTTTATACATTTTAACATTCATGAATGTCGCTAATCTAATATTGTTTCTTTCCGAGAGGAATTATGTAAATCGCTGATTTTATAGATTTAATTTAGTTTTATGTATATTTGATATTAATTTGATTTGAATAATACTTTTAGCTTACGTAAGGATATTAAGGGTGTGCCTAAAAATTTACCTGACTCAAAATTTACCTATGTAATAAGAGAAAAAGTGAAAGATAAAACTGATTACAAGTGTTTAACATAATATTAACTTTGAATAATAGAACTCCAAGAGCATCACGAAACAATTGTGTATATTACATTGAAGACAGTCATATGTAATTAGAGAGAGAGATACATGATTAGAAAGCCATTTTGTTTATTATAGCTCTCTATATAAGGTTAGTTTTCTATTAAGCACCTATGCGTTAATTTCAAAGTGCACAATGCTTGTGGTAAAAAACCGTATCATATAGCCTATGATTCACTAGACTCGTCGCTTCAAGTGCATCCCATTATGAGAAGGTGTGCACACACTATACCTTAACACTGAAAATAATAACATATAATAACATAAAAGTACGGAGACGTAGTGAACCGAACATACTATCACAGATAGCGTCACGACATTGGTGCTACGACCCACATATGGCACCCCTACCGGTTGTTAACTTAGATATGTGTTGCTAACTCATACATATCTCTTATCTACAAGTCTAAGATTCTTAGCCAACTTAAGTGAACATAAAATCAAACCTTGCATCAAAGTATATTCACCATGCATAAAGATCCCAATTCAAGTGATGGTAGACAAAAGATTTCATAAAGTTCCCATATCTATTATTAGTTTTTTTTTTAAGTTTTTGTATTTTCTTTGATATCTCATATGAAAATGTCATAACAAAGGCCATTGAATATGGGAAATACATGTAACGCTTAAAAGCATAGATAAATTAATGTAGACCCTAGGCATAAATAGTTTAAAGAAAGTAGTAAATAATACCTTAGCATCGGTTTTTTCTTTCAAGACTCTTTCCTTATCAATACCCCAAGATAAGCATCAAGTGTTTCTTGATTATCAAGCCTGCATATTCAATACATTTACATCATAAATGTTGCATATAACATGTGTATATTGTTTTATATCTGTTGTTGATTGATTGTTAAAAATCATGATCAACATCATTCCCTTCTTACATAAGCTGCAATTATCAATTGTAGGGTCACCATATGACCAAATCACCATATTGATATTCATTATAACCCATATAGATTCAAGTAGAAACTAACAATTTGAAAGCAAACTTATGAACAAATCACAAATCGTATAAGATTAGTTACAGGGGTGTTTGTACAAGTCAAATCTATTGTTGTCAAATAGTCGAACAGTTGGTGTGCATACCTGATCTAAAGGATAACCGGAGTCCAGAGATCACACAAGTCGACAGCCATGGTGGGATTAAAGATTTGATTATCCGATTGAGGTTAAACATCAAAGACATTACAATGCATGTCAAAATCCCACATGAAACGGTGATTTTGCTGCTTTATATGAAACCTAAAATTGCAACGGAGATCAAATTGAAAATGGATTCATAAACAAATAAGTGGTGTTTGTAAAAGTGAGTAATGCAGCCCAATATCAGCCTGCTTCCTCTCGGCCCACTAACCAGTGGCTTCGGCCTGCATAAAAAAAAGCCAGGCCCAACTGAAATATATTTTATTTTTTGTGTGTTCTTTTTATCCATAACTTCAATGTTATACACTTATATTTTCAAAACCTTTAAAGCATTCACAGCCCATGCCTTAAAATTATGTGATTGTGAGTCCTTAAATTATATGGGATAGTTTTGAGTGGTTGTGAGTGGAGAAGAGAGAAAATGTTACTGTTCATCTGTAAATTTAAGGATTCACTGTTCAGCCCTTATAAATTTTTTAATATTTTAGAAAGTAGTTGTGAGTGAAGGAAAGAGAAAAGATAATGAAAAAGGTATAAAAATATATTATTTAATTGAAAGGAGAGAAAAGAAGTGATGAATTTTAGTGTAATTATATGGATAAAGATAAGGAATGGGATGTGAATGCTCTTAACTCGTATGTTTTATCATAACCAAATCCTAAAATACTTAAACACTATCTCTATGTAATATCCAGTAATTCAGTTAAGTTTTTAATTAATATATTTCTAGTACTTGTTTTTTCAAAAAAAAAAAAATTAGCTCTTGGCACAATTCTGTTGTACACTTTTGGATTGTCGATATATGGCTTGATCATAATATAACCTTGAAGCTTCTACTCAGTATTTTTTATATTTGCTTCAATTTGTTGTTGGTATAGACATCATGATCGATTTTAGAATTTACAATATAAACAATTGTTATCTTTTCTTTTTATATCACATGCTGATATTTATATTGATATCAAAATAAAAAATACATTTAGCATGTGTGACCATGTACAGGTAACACCTATAATTGTAAAATATTAATTAATAATTAATATAATTAATTAATAATCTTACAAGTGACCCAAGTTGGGCAGCTAATGTATTAAAACGCCCTCTCTGCTTTCAATGAAATAAATTACAAAAAAGATTAATAATTAGTGAAGTACATTGCATTATATTACAAACTAATGTATGAGTAAGAGTATTAGCATTATCAATTTATTACAAAAACTTTTTTTATTTAAAAAAAAAGCAAAAAAACATCTCATCTCACGTAAACAAATTTGAGCAGAATCAAAAGGAAGAAAAATAAATTGGTCTAGCTTTTTGTTTGCCTGGCTGTTTAATAGAAACGATAATAGTTTATTATCATAATTTACGAATATATGATGAAGTAACGAATACGATTCTGTATTAAAAAATAATATTGGGACAAAACACACAGTATTAATGATTAATCAAATGTAGCATGTTAATCATGGTTCCAGGTATCCATCAAGTGATGTTACATTTTTATTATTTTTTTCGAAAAGGTTTAAATTGATAACTATTGATGATTATAATGATAAAATTAGTTCAAGTCATATTTTTTGAACTGTATGAAAGTAAATCTTTGTGTTTAAGAAAGTAAGTATCGAGCTGTCCGGAAGGTAAATGTTTGTATAGATGTTTTATAGGAAAACTTCATAAAATATTAAGCAAGTTTTAGCAGTGTTCCAATTAAATCATTTATATTTTTGTTTGTTCTAATCAGGTCACTAAAATTTTAAAAGTATTCCAATTAGATCACTAATATTTTTATATGTTCAAATCAGGTCACTACAGTTTTAGAAGTGTTCCAATTAAGTCACTCAATTTTTTTCACTTTTTAAAATATTTTAAAATTATTTAGTTTTTTTTAAATATTGTTAATTTTTTTAAACATTTCATTTTTTTAAAAACTTTTTGTTACTTATGAATGACTTAATTAGATCAATTTTGAAACTTTAATGATCTGATTAGGACAAAAAAAAATTAAATGATCTGATTGGGATAAAAAAACTTTATGAGTGACTTAATTAAAACAATCCAGAAACTTGATTACTATTTTACAAAAATACCCTGATATTTTACTCACACAACATAAACATCTATCATTTATCGCTGATACCAATTGTATTTTCTGAGCAAATTACGTGCCAACGGTTACCTAAACATTCAACCCTTATCAAACTAGATAGCATGAAGTGATAAGTTTTCTTAAATTATTTGCTTAATTAAAAACTTAATTGAAGTAAATATTATCTAGATTATAAAACATTGATGGTGTGATAATTAAGAAAGAAAGTAGTGGAATTTTTTTATGGAATTTTTTCATGCGATTCGGCGCGAATCTATTGTACGTATAAAATATAAAATATTGTTTACAGTGACATTAGACCTAAATATATATAAGTTGTAACGTTTTGATATAATTTCTTTTAAAAAGGAAATGTATTAAAAATTAAATATTTTCTAGACCCGTAGACTATAACGAGCGTAGTTAATGTTGCAGTGTGTTGAACCGAACCGATTATATAACGATGTCGGTATTAGCATTATCAGAACTGGTTTTCCGATGAGCTTAACCAATAACAATCAAAATCACGCCGCGTCGTGCGGGAAAAAGTTTATATATATCTTATGCTCACGAGCCTACTCGAGCTGAAGCTTGGGCTTTAGCTCATTTATTATGGAGCTCCAATATAGGCTTGAACTCGTTTAAGTTCGATACAATTCGAGCTTGTAATGAAAGGATTTTGAGTAGTTCACAAGCGGCTTGACTTGTTTAACCCGTAGTGGTAGTAAGTTATGAATGAATACTTTGTTTTTTTTTACAAATTGTTAAATATGCCAAAATCATATCCTATCTTCAACTTGGATACACTTTATTATTCTTTTTAAATCGAGATAGCATATATAATGCTTAATTGTTAAATCTTGGTTTGACTCACAAAATTATTTGATTTTGAATATCGCAAATACTAGACACTTACCATCATAGATATTTTTATAAAGTTTAATTAATATATTTTAAGATAACATCCGACGGTTCTTCAAAATGGTTTGAATAAACATTTTGTTTCTAAAACTCCCTATAACAAATATATGTTAGCTGTATAAACTCTATGTTAATTTGTTCAGATATTTTTAACTTTTATTTTTATTATCAATGATAATTTAATAGTATAAATATCATAAATTGATAGTTAATTTACTTGTATTTATTTTCCCGCTCTTTTCCACGTGTATGTTTTTTTATTTCGTTAATAGTCATTACTGTAAACGAAATTGAGTGCAAGTTAATCGTAAATATTTGATAATTATGTTACAGAAATTGTTACTGGTAACAAATTAAAAGTTAAGAATGTCACATGTCAAATTATTAATGTGTGTTATTATTAACCAACAAGTAATAGTTTGAATTATTAAAATTCAATTATTATTTTCAATTATATTCTTTTGTTGAATAAATAAAAAACAATTTGAATGCACGGGTGCTCTAGCAGTCTAGCTAAGCAGTACCGTTGCTTGTTATTTCTAGTCTTAGATCATGAGTTTAAAACCTGGGACCCCCTCCCCCCGCCCTCTTTTTTTCTTCTTTTTGTTTTTAAGTTTGATTTATGTTTTATATTAAACATCAATAAATAAATTTTACAATAAATAAAAACTTTGAACATACTATTACGAAATGTTTATTTTTATCTATAATTTCATTTTTTTTTCAAAACCGACCCGTCACGGGGCATAGGTAGTATCCGCTGGTGTAATATTAAAAAGCTTTTAAACTTTATAGTTGCTACTTAATTATATTTTAGATAATAAGCTATGACTTATGGAGTATAAACCAAATATTAAACGATAAAAAGAAATGGTCAATACGAGTTTTTGCATACTGTATTATTAAAAAATAAAAGAAGTGAAAAAGTAAGTCAATGATGAAGGAAATTGTATGGAGGGTCATATAGTCAGGTCGCATTGACAATTGGACTCATCGTTCACGTTTTGAAAAGGTCGCATCAAGTCACGTCAACATTTTGACAGTCACCTTCCTAAATTTATACGATTCTTCTCAAATCTCAATTATTATTGTCACGTAATATTTTTGAGAAGAAACCGAAATTTTTATTGTAAGATATTGATATAACAAAAAGTTGTAAAAAGATACATTAACGCGCATAAAAGTCACATTAAAAAGTAGTTATGATCAATAAGATACGATGATAGGCAATAATTACACAATGCCAAGTAAAAAGGACATAATGATAAGCTAGAAAACAAAAATTATAGAACCTACAAGTTAAAATAAAAAAAACTAAATCCTGAAAGCTAATATCGTAGAGTTCGACGAGCTGTTTTAAAACGTTAAAATGAGTTCAATCAGAGATCGTTTGACACATTTTATGAGTCGCTAAAAAAATCCTTTTTCGGCTTTATACCATAAGAAAAAAATTTATTTGAACCCTGCTCTTTATTTTGAATATCAAAATTGTGGTGAGATGAATACTCTTCATTACAAATATCAGGTTCTAGTGAAAGGAGATGGTTCTGATACAAACTATGTTTTTTTTAAATGTGAGAAACAAACAACATACTATTATAAATAAACCCATGTTATTATAACATATTCACTGTGTTGTGTTTGTATATAAATATATAATTCTATTTTATAATTATAATAACACTAAGTTATTTAAATATAGAACTTTAGTTCTCACAAGTTTTACAAAATCTAAGTTTTGTATTTAATCTTACTCATCTAATGAAAACCTCTTATATATATTGCTAGCTTTAGTAAACTTGTGTATTACACGGGTTGAATAAGAAAATATTAAATAAAATGAAAATTTATTAATTATAAATCGATATTATAAAATAAAATACAATTGAAATCTTTTTTATAATAAAAATAAATCTTTTACTTCAAAACACACGTTTTAAAAAAAATGTCATACTTAAAACTTTTTTCTTATAACTCTCAATAAATATTTTTGTTTATAAAAATTTTACTTATTAAAACCACCAAATATTTTGTATATTTTGATGTTCTAAACGTTTTCTAATTTTATGACTAATTATTTTCTTAGAAATAACATTAGAAAAATATCTCTTACTTAATTTATTAAAAACTATTTTAATATAAAAATATTAAATAATATTATTAATAATTAATGTGATTATTAAATAAAAAATAGAAGCGGGAAAAAATTATTGAGAATGAATATGGTGTTGACATGTGTCCGTACTAAATATCTTTTTATTAAAATAGGAAGATAGAAAAAAAATGTACAAAATAAAAACTCATTCAATCAACCGTCTTTATTTACACTTTGCACCCTTGCTTTAGGTGCCTGAAAAGTGCCATCTTCATTTACGCTTTTGGATCCCTACCACCAGCTATTGTTCTCGAAATAATTTATTCTTACACTTTACACCCTTCAAAGTTCCAGAACTATTTTAATTTACACTCCACACCCTCTCAAAGGCTATAATGGTCATATTGTTCAATTATCTGTTTTTTAAATGGATAAAAATATTTCTAAACCGAGAAAATACTCAACCAAATAATCCAAAAATCAAAGGAAAACGTAAATGACTTCTCCCACCAAACGAAATATATGGGTTCTCTAGAATCATCTGCGCTTATTTTCTTTCTTTTATTAGATCATATAAACAAATATTTGTTGAGACTTGTGTCACATTTTTTTCGTGTACAGTGCTTGTCATTTAGTATTGGTTTTTAAAATTCAATTTTTTTGTAATTTTGATTAGCTATTTATATATTATTAATTACCAACTCCTCTATGCATAATGGTGTTGTATCTTATACATAGAGGATTTTTCAAAAAAATTGCTTTTTCACTTTTAATACAAAGTTTTTCAATTTTTAAATTAAACTTCTCAAATTTGATTTTGTTTACTTTTAACCCAAAACTCTTCATATATTGCATTTTAATCTCACGACGTTTATATTTTCAATTTTGTTCCCATATACATTGCATATCTCGTAAATCATCGTTTTGCGTTTCGTTCTAAGTTTTGCAAGTTAACACGACACAACATGCATGTGTGATTCAATATTTTTACGTTTTATTCTAAATTTTGTAAGTTAACACAACACAATGTGTGTGCGTGGTTCAGCATTTTTACGTCTATTTTCCTCTTTTGAAGAGTTCGTCACAACACACGGATCTTAAATCGACTTAGTTATATTTTTCTATGTTTTACGTTTTGGTCTAAATTCTTCGATATCAACACACCGTAACTTCAGTGTTGGTGGTAGTTAGCGGTGGTGTGACTAAGTGTTATTTGACATGGTTTTATGCCTCCGCCACAACCTGGGGAGCTTAATTCTAGTTAAAGTGGGTGTTTGGGTAAGCTTTTTAAAAGCTCCTTTTGACTTTTTGGATGGTAAAAAGACAATAATGTCCCTCCAAAAGTCACAATAAGTTACAATTTGTAATGACTTTTGGAGGGGTATTATTGTTTTTTTACCCTCCAAAAAATCAAAAGGAACTTTTAAAAAACTTACCCAAACACCCACAAAGTTAAAATCTAAAAAGGAAACTTATTATATATGTACATTATAAAAACATAAATTGTAACTATACCATATGTTTATGCCACGTATCTCTTTCTTTAAAAATATTAACAACATGACCTAATTTGTCAGCACATCTTTCTACTATAAGAGGATGGCTATTCGAAACTTGAGTCACACTTCTTTCCTCTTTTACCAGTATGCTTTAACACAACTAGTTTTAATCAATAATTTAAAAATCATATAAATAGAAACAATTCAACCAGTAACTATGTTAACATATGAAAATTCATATAATTAAAAATAATTTCCACTAGTAATTATGTTGTGATTATTATTGACAAATTCTTGTCGTTGGTTTTTAATTGACTCGTAAAATATAAAAATGTGAGATTCTCGAATCTTTCAATGAAAAATGCTTTAAAAGTTAGCAAGGACTCCATTGAAGATACATAATTATGAATTTTATTATCGAACACTTTATAAGAGTAGAATATTAAATTTTTGTTAGTCTTACGCTTCGTACCAATATATAAATATTGCTACTAATACCATTCATTATATGCATGTATGTGTAAATTGATGTATGTATGCATGTAATTAAACACACACGTATGGCCATGATCAAATAAGATCAAATATCAATAAAAAGACAATAAGAGCAAATCAAAATTTAATTTTGAATCATATAAGTTGGAAGTTTTATAAACTTTATCCATGTTGAAGTGTTGGTAATTTATAAAGTATTAAAGTAAAAAAAATCACCTTTTTTTTGTCTATTGCATGTGATTATCTACACATTTATATCTCATCCAGACTCACAAATATAGAAAAATAAATTTGTCGGGACTTTTTCTTTATGAATTAGTTTTTTTAAGTTTTGTTATTAGTTCACCTTTCCAATGGACGGGTCAATAACCACAGTGTTAGATAAGTAAAGTTAAATTTGTTGCATACATAATTATGTTTTACGTCTAAAACGAAATTGTTTAATAAATTAATTATAATCTTCATCTTTACATGCTTTAGAATCACCACTTGCATAAATTTAAGACAGCATATAACCAATAAGTTAATTTTATATTTGCATAAACAATACAAACAAGCTATAGAATAAATCTTTTAATGAACAAATTGCTAAAATGATTGTCGTTTTCACTTTTTAAAAGTCCCTTGTCATTTCTATTAGCTTTTTTATTCTTCTTCTTCAATTATTAACATATATGCTAATATATAATCTTATGATGCTTCGTAACTTATTTTAACTTATACTAAACAAAACTTTATATAAAAATCAATTGAAATGTAAGAACCGTTTCGTAAAGATAAATTAAATGTTCATGCACATGTGATCAACTAAATTCATATATTATATATCAATGTAGAGTCTAACGAGAACTTAAAAATATCATGAAATTGAATTTCAGATCACGCGTTAACCTCGTCACAAGCGCTTGAAACATTCATATAGAATTAAAAAGTAATTACATGACTTAACTATTTTGTGGATCAGATTTAACTTTCCATCAAGATTCACAAATGAATCAACTTAATTGTATATTAACTAAAACGTAATTTCAAAATTTTGTTGCTCCCCAGCTAATCTAATTTTAATATTCCCATACTAAATTAAATTATACGGCCTCCGTATATTAATAATGAGAGCCTCTCTGTCTTGAATTGTCTCTTTGTCTTTTTCTAAAGTCCCATGTGAATGTCTTAACTGCAAATGGTTGTCATTAACATGAGAATATTTACTACAATAATCTAATAACTCATATGATCATGATTAATATTTTTAAGTAATCCTAATTACACTGTTAAATTAGTTGGTATTATATGAAGATTTAATAAAAATATGACATGGAATTTGGATATGTTTTCAAACAAAGTGTATCACCATTATATTACGTGATTAATAACGAATAATACGATAGTTCCGTTTGCAATATATGACCCTCATATGAGTATAAGTATTTACTAATATAGCCATTACAGTCAACATAGAACTGAACATCAAATAAAAATAACATCGATACATAAACATTACAAGATCTTCAAGATATTATTTGACAAAACTTATGTTCAACGTGCTTTTTCATATTTATCTTTGTTGTAATATTGTCATATGACTAGGTCATGATCGATTTGTATGTAAAACATGCATCTTTATGCCATCGGTAGATTTGATTTGATGAATAAACTTTTGTTTTTTTGATCGGTTTTTGCACGACTTCCTCTATAGCTATATGCCTAATACGCTTTATGTTTTGTTTTTGAAGAAGCCAAATTCTTGCAAGGACATTTGAACATATTGAAAGTTGAAACAACAAAAATTCTACTTTCTCCTTTACCAACAATTCAAACTATTTAAAGTTATGAAACGTCTAATCTAGAGAAAATAACACTATATAAATTAATGTCAAACATACATTCCAACATACATATATGTCTAACTAGGTTAGTTCCCCGTGTATTACACGGGTTGAATAAATAATATATTAAATAGTTATTAATAAAAATTAATGAATTATAAAACGATATTTTGATATAAGATATGATTGACATTACGTACGAGTGATGATAGAACGATATCATATTTTAAACACTTTTTTTTAATTTTTTTCTGATTTTTTCAAAAAAAATTGGTTTTTAAACAAATTGTTTCAAAACAAGCTGTTTTTAAAAGGTGTCAAATTTTAATAATTTGTTTATTATAACTTTGAAATTTAATTACTTTTGTTTCATAAGAGTTTTATTTTTAAAAGCCATAGGTTTTAAAATATATAGTGTTTTTTAAGAGTTTGAAATCTTTTTGAAAAAAAAAATCTTATGTTATAAAAAAATTGATTTCTTTACGAATTGCATTTTTAGAAAAATCTCTTTAAAAATAATTATATATGCAATATGAAAAGAATTAAATAATATCATTTGTAATTAATGTGTTATTTATTAGGAGAGAGAAGCGGAAAAATAAAATTTAGTAGCTCTAAAAATGTGACAAGTGACATACAAAAATCTTCTTTTATTATATTGATAGATTTTATTCAACAACCAACCAAACTTTAAATTATATGAAACTCTAGCGAGAAGCTAGAAAAATAAGTACAAAAAAAACCACATGAGAAAATTACACCAAAGATCCCAACGTAAATTAATTTTTATCTTCAAATGCAACATGAGTTATATAGAAAATGTCTAACAGTTGCAACAAAGTTAATTTCAGTGAATTTTTTACTTAATTCATAACCTTATCTTCATTTGTTATAAAATAAATCTACATGCATGATGCATATCATTTATGTATGTCTGATTTACTAAACTGGCATTTTTAACAATGAATTAAATCAAATGAGATAAAATAGAAAAGAATAAGTAAAACAAAACGAAAGTTATAATACGTATGTACATTATGATATTAAAATCTTATATAGTCTTTATTATTAAATTCCTTTACCTATAATTTATTTGACATTATATAAGATTTAACATTTTCAGTATAAAATTTAATATCTTTATATAAGTTTTATTCTTTATGCATGATTTGTATCAATTTCTTTTTATATTTGTTTTTTATATTTTTAAAAGTGTTGTTCAATCATTATAGGTATTTGTCATAACTCACTACTATTGTCACTATCATCCCAAAAAAGATCGTTGTAAATATTCTTTACTCCTGTATTATTTACATTATTACTATATAAGCTATACCTAACAGGTGGTGTAAATTATATTTTCAATGAATCAATACCCAACACGTATTATGGGTACGATTTTAAAAGCAAAAACCATTAGCGGTGGTGGTAAATATTCTTCCACAAATACCCAATCATGTGCGCCAAAAATGATTATCAAGTCTTATCGGTAGTTAAGCTCGTCTTCATTCTTGTCATCAATGTATAATTTGTTATGTCTCCTAAATAGACATCACAAATAGTTAGTTTTAAATTAGGCCAACTTATAATATTAATATAATCATTAAACTAAAAATCATTTGGATAACCACTAAAAATATGCATGCTCATTTGTACACCAGTTTATGATTCGAAGTGTATCATCTCACATTGGTTGGGTACAGGAACGAAATCTTTTTTATATAAAGCTCGATATATTACCTATTAGACGTGTTTTAGAACCATAAGGGGCAGACGCCTGAGGGCGTGCCGCTGCCAAAGCGGATAATATCTCATACGGTGTTTGGACTGTTACAAATGGTATCAGAGCCAGGGTCGGGCCGGTGTGCCAGCAAGCATGTTGGTCTCCCAAGTGGGGGAGGACGTGGCGTCTTACATCGGTTAGGTATGGGAACAAAATCTCCCATATATGAAGATGGATGTCTTTCCTATCAGACATGTTTTTAAACCATCAAGGGCGGACACCTGAGGGCGTGCCGTTGCCAAAATGCACAATGAGTGGTATGATGCTTGGGCTGTTACAAATGGTATTAGAGGTAGGGTCGGGTCGGTGTGCAAGTGAGAACGCTAGTCTCTCAAGTGAGAGAGGATGTAAGATCCCACATCTGTTGGGTAGGGGAACAAAAGATTTCTTATATGGAGCTGGATACTTTTCCTATCAGACGTGCTTTAAAAGGGTGGGGCCGCTGTCAAAGCGGACAATATCTGATACGATGCTTGGGTTGCTACACAATAAGCATGATATTTCAAACTCTTCTACGGACCTTGCAATCATTTAAAAGACATACATTCAAATCAAAAATGTTTTTGTTATTCTTTTTTGACAGCTAACGAATACTTTAAGTCTCCGGCAACCCAGATAAACATATTGGCAAAAGATCACTCACGTCCGTGAATACAGATAACGCTGGTGACCGAAACCCACCTATCACACCCACAGTCAATATGTTAGCACCCTCGTATTTCCTCTTTCTCTGTCAAATGACAACGCCTCAAATCTCATCTTTTTGTACACTTCTAAAATGGAACGGAACCAAACTAGAAGCTTGTATCTGGTCCGATCACAATTGCCAGCCAACCACTCTAGTTGCTTCCTGTTTAAGCTGTACAGTAATTCCAAAAATGACACATGCATGTATAACAGATCGATGCTGACGCCGGTTCCCGATCTTGGTTGATCCAATCTGGCAATCTAGACGTGAAAACATTGTATTTATTAGAGAACATACTTCAACCTGAATTCCATATAGATCAAAACCTTAATTGAAAAACCACTCATACTATGAGGTGCTGATAATGCACCTGGATGAACCTTAAATGCAAACGTACTACCAAGATTCCTATCATGTATGACAATCAAGTCCCTCCTATATTTTAAACCTACCAAATTGTATATTTCAAAAACACATTCTTTACATAACATGTTTAAATATCATTTATTCACACATTCAAATTTGTTTATTATCCAACACGCACATGTAATACATATGAATTTTTTAACACATTATTCTGGTACAGCTGTTACGATTTAAAAAATCCAAAACAAATTTATGAAATCAAGAAAATAGTATATTAACCGTTTATCTTATTGTAATACAAACTTTGGCTGTTTACAAAAGAGATTTTATTACCAAACATTCATAACTTTGTATCAACCATCATGTGCGTGCATACCACTTTAAGCCTCTTCTTCATTTTCAAGATTTCCAAATTCTCTCTCTTACGTCTTTGCTGACGTAGCTTTCTAGAACCCCAACATCAGTACCATATTTGTAGATGTTTTAACTTCAAAATAAAAGCCTCAAATGGTTATTTATAACTTACTTTGTAATTTGTAATATATCACATTGATTTACAGCATTTTATTGGATGAACACATTAAATTAAATTAAATTAAATGCATGTGCAACTGACATAAGCTTTGAAAGTAAGTATTAAAATAAACACATTTACCCTTTTTAACTTTGCTGACTTGGATAAGTCGGAGTCATGAAGAAAAAAAGCACAAGGTCAACGCCAATTTTCACGCGGCACATCAACTTTGACCGTCAATAAAATAGTCCACGCGTGTCACGTTATATGAAACAGAGGAATATTACACACGCAATACCACGGTTGTACCAACAGCTCTTTCACTTGTACGTTAAAACCCCAAATAATATATTAATATTATTCTCAGTTTTTGACAAATAATAATATTTTACACAGCAGCCGGTCCCACGTTACACATTATTCGCAACATTTTGAAGCATCGTTGAATCGAATATATAAACAAGCTTCCATTGATCTAATATTGTAACAGAGAGCCCTAAGGGGATTGATTGACACATTGTAGGTTTTGAAAATGGAGGAAGATCCGAAGATGAGTTTCAGCCGGAGTGTGGGGCGGAGCATCGGCCGGAGTATCAGCAGAGCCACCGCGAGCTGGCGGATGGACGACGTGTTTGCCCCCGGCGGCGGTGGTAGCCACGACGGCCGGAGCAGCCGTCACTCGATGGAAGACGAAGAGGCGTTGCGGTGGGCTGCGTTGGAGAAACTTCCGACGTATAATCGGTTACGAACCACCATCTTCAAGTCGTATATTCCGGCGGATCAACAGCAAATGCCTACTGAACAGATGCTGTTAGATGTGCGAGATCTCGATCCCCAGGCTCGTCAAAGCTTCATTGATAAGATTTTTAAAGTTGCGGAAGAAGATAATGAAATCTTCTTGAGGAAGTTTAGAGATCGGGTTGATAAGTAAGTTTTATTATTATTATTATTATTGACAGATTTGAATCTTTTTTAGAGATTAGTAACAAAACATACTGTTTTATTGAATAATTTCAGGGTTGGAATCACTCTTCCAACAGTGGAAGTTCGATTTAAAAATTTGTCCGTTGAAGCTGATTGTCACGTCGGAGATAGAGCACTTCCAACGTTGATAAACACTGCTCGAAATATCGCTGAATCGCTTTTAGCGTCAATCGGCATCAGTTTTTCGGAGAAAGCTAAGCTTCGTATACTTAAAGATACATCAGGAATTATCCGACCAGGAAGGTATGTATATCTTAAATGTTTCACGACATGATATGATGTACGCAGTCTTATCTTGCATTTTATATATAAGACTAATTCCAACGGCTTAAGGTCGTAAAACAGCAACCTTACCAGTTGTTTTATGGTTTGCAGTTTGCACTCCTTAACATAACAATATTTTGGATATATAGTTTGTAATGAACATATGTTTTTGAAAGTTTTGGTGCAAGTTACAAATGAGATGATGTTTACAGGATGGCACTGTTGTTGGGGCCACCATCATCTGGTAAGACAACGCTTCTGTTGGCTTTGGCGGGAAGGTTGGATCCAAGCTTAAGAGTTGAAGGAGAGATAACATACAACGGTCATAAACTCAACGAATTCGAGCCGCGAAGGACAGCAGCGTACATTAGCCAAAATGATATTCATGCAGGAGAAATGACAGTTAAGGAGACTTTGGATTTCTCCGCAAGATGCCAAGGAGTTGGATCGCGTTTAGGTAAATTAAACTTTTTCAAGATCATTATGTTTTGTTTAGAAAGATATATGATTTATAACTGTGTATATGATGAAATGCAGAGATGTTAACGGAGCTCGCAAGAAGAGAAAAGGAAGCAGGGATCTTCCCAGAAGCTGAAGTTGATCTTTTCATGAAGGCAACCGCGATTGAAGGAGATCAGAGCAGTTTGATTACTTACTACACACTCAGGGTAAGTATTACTCTTTCAAGTATATAACAAGTTTAATATCTTTAGTCTGATCTTTTAAAAGTTGGTATGTTAATATGTTTGTTACACCAAAAATCAGATTTTGGGCCTTGATGTCTGTCGTGACACATTTGTCGGGGACCAAATGAGAAGAGGTATCTCTGGGGGACAAAAGAAACGTGTAACCACGGGAGAAATGCTTGTTGGGCCCGCGAAAACTCTGTTTATGGATGAAATATCAACGGGTCTAGACAGTTCAACCACGTTTCAGATAGTGAAATGCATGCAACAAGTAGCACACCTCACTGACTCCACAATTTTCATGTCGTTGTTACAACCTGCCCCCGAGACCTTTGATCTTTTTGATGACATCATCCTGCTATCTGAGGGCCAGATCGTGTATCAGGGCCCACGAGAACACGTTGTCGAGTTCTTTGAGAGTTGTGGGTTCAAATGCCCTGAAAGAAAGGGTACTGCTGACTTTTTGCAAGAGGTAAAAACTAAAAACAACTTTCTTTGATTATGTAATATGCTATTATTAAATCAAATCACAAATTACTCAACTTTTTTAATGCTGATGATAGGTGACATCTAAAAAGGACCAAGAACAGTATTGGGCAGATAGAAACAAACCATACAGATACATCCCAGTGAGCGAATTTGGTCAACGATTTAAAACTTTCCATGTAGGGGAGAAGCTGCAACGGGAGTTATCGGTCCCATATGACAAAAGCCAAAGCCACAAAGCCGCTTTAGTCCACAAGAAATACTTAGTACCCCGATTGGAACTCCTTAAGGCCTCATGGGATAAAGAAGTGTTGTTGATGAAGAGAAACGCACCCGTTTTTGTTTTTAAAACCATACAGATCCTGTTTATATCATTTATCTGCACAACTTTGTATCTTAGGACCACAATGCACCACAAGAACGAAATAGACGGGTCCCTTTATGTTGGTGCGCTTCTGAACAGTATGCTTATTAACATGTTTAATGGGCTTGCTGACCTCTCACTCATTGTGATGAGACTTCCTGTTGTTTACAAACAAAGAGACCTTATGTTCCACCCTGCATGGGCCTTCACACTTCCAGCTTTCTTGCTTCGTATTCCCATATCCATGATTGAAAGCGTTATGTGGACGATCATTCTCTACTGGGGTGTTGACCTTGCGCCTGATGCTAGCAGGTATTATGTTAACTATCATTATAGTTTTTTTGTAATAACTTATAAACATTTATGCTAATAGAGTATGTATGGTGTAATGCAGGTTCTTCAAGCATCTTCTGTTGGTGTTTCTGATACAGAATGTTGCAGCAGGACTGTTTAGGTTGATTGCCGGAGTTTGTAAAACAATGAATATTGCAAACACGGGTGGATCAGTTGTACTTCTGCTTATATTTTTGTTGGGTGGTTTTATTCTACCGAAAACTCAAATTCCAAACTGGTGGGAATGGGCTTATTGGCTATCACCTCTGTCGTATATCTTCAAAGCCATTACCATCAATGAGTTCCTTGACTCAAGGTGGACCAGCCAAAGAGTATGTCACTAAATCTTGATTAAAATCTTAATATTTCTACATAAAAAGAAGAAAATGCTAATATATTTGATTGTTTTTGCAGAGTAGCGACAATACAACGAACTTAGGATTTGCTGTGTTGAAGAACTTGGATATCCCAACTTCAGAAAGCTCATACTGGATTGGTGCTGGTGCTCTTCTTGGTTTTGTTTTTCTCTTCAACATTCTCTTCACTGTGGCTCTCATGTATTTAGAAGGTAAGTTAGTTGATTGTTTTTAAGTTCTTAGAGATTATAGTTTCAATAACTAACTTTGGTGATTCTTTTATTTGCTAACCAGCCCCTGGAAAACCACAAGCAATAATCTCCAAGGAAGAAGCTGCAGCCATGGATGGTCATGCTACAGAAGGAGCCAGTTCAAGTATGAAATACGGATTCCAACAATCTACTAGTTTTATGGTTAACACGCGCGAATTATTTACCAGCTTTTCTAACTAATGATACATTTTGTAGAGGGACAGAAGGAGATGCGCCAGATTCGCTCTGCCATTTCTGATGCTAATGGTGCTTCTAAGAAAGGGATGGTTCTTCCATTTACTCCACTCGCCATGTCATTCGACGACATGAACTATTATGTTGATATGCCTAGTGTAAGCTCCTTTATTTAAAATGTTATCCATTTATTCTATATACATATATCACAGCTTAAATCTTATGGATTATTATTGATACAGGAAATGAGAGCACAGGGGGTGACAGAAACTAGGTTGCAATTGCTTCGTGATGTTACCGGTGCTTTTAGACCTGGAGTCTTAACTGCATTGATGGGAGTTAGTGGTGCTGGAAAAACTACTTTAATGGATGTTTTAGCAGGAAGAAAAACAGGTGGTTATATTGAAGGAGATATTAGAATATCAGGATTTCCAAAGAAACAAGAAACATTCGCTCGAGTTTCTGGATATTGTGAACAAACTGACATCCACTCTCCCACAATCACCGTTCATGAATCTTTGATCTACTCCGCTTTTCTCCGTCTCTCCAAAGAAGTTAGCAAGGAAGACAAAATGGTAAAATACCATCAATGTTATTAATTAATCTAAAGTATATTATTAAGTCTCTATTATAATAACTGGCTTTATGTTTGCAGCTATTTGTGAGTGAAGTGATGGAGCTAGTAGAACTAGACAATATCAAAGATGCAATAGTGGGTCTACCAGGAGTTAGCGGTTTATCAACAGAGCAAAGAAAAAGGCTGACAATTGCGGTTGAGCTTGTTGCTAATCCTTCAATTATTTTCATGGATGAACCAACTTCTGGGCTTGATGCAAGAGCAGCAGCCATTGTTATGAGAGCTGTGAGAAACACTGTTGATACAGGAAGAACGGTTGTTTGCACCATTCATCAACCTAGCATTGATATCTTTGAATCATTTGATGAGTTGTTACTATTGAAAAGAGGAGGTCAAGTTATCTATTCAGGTCCCCTTGGCAGACATTCTCAACAAATCATCGATTACTTTGAGGTACATATTTAGTATTTTTACCTCCATAATTAAATCCATAATATGGGAGAAGAAAAACTAAGATGAAATAATTGTATTTTGTTTTGTTTTCTACATTATCAGGCGGTCAATGGAGTTCCAAAGATTCCCGAAAAATACAATCCAGCAACATGGATGTTGGAAGTGAGCTCTGGCGCTGCAGAAATGCGGTTGGGAATTGATTTTGCTGATCATTTCGCTGCATCATCTTTGCATCAGTAAGTCCTTCGAATTTATAATGATTAAAAGCTAAAGTTATATCTTTTTATATAAAAAGAGTTATTAACTAAACATGATAACTACAGAAGGAACAAGGCTTTGGTGAAGGAGTTAAGCGTACCTCCTCCAGGGGCCGTTGATCTTCATTTTGAAACACAATATGCTCAGTCTTCTTGGGGGCAATTCAAGTCTTGTATATGGAAGATGTGGTGGAGTTACTGGCGAAATCCCGATTATAATCTTGTCCGTTTTTGTTTCACCTTACTTTGTGCTGTCATGGTTGGGACTGTGTTTTGGAAAATTGGCAACAAAAAGTAAGGCTTACCTGATCATTAATTATTATATTTTAAATATTATAAAATTATTTAATAAACTTAGTTTTCTGATTCTTGATGTAACAATTTCAGGTCCAGCAGCAACGATCTTAGCAGTGTGATTGGGGCCATGTACTCTGCTGTATTCTTTGTTGGTATTAATAACGCGCAGACTGTACAACCGGTTGTGGCTACAGAAAGAACAGTCTTCTATCGTGAAAGAGCAGCAGGGATGTACTCTTCATTACCATACGCCATGGCACAGGTTTGTCTTAATTCCAAAACAAATATTCATTTACGAATTACATATTCACTAGTTTTGATGAAACTTATCATGAAATATGTTTTAGGTGTTTGTGGAGATACCATATGTGTTACTTCAAACGATATATTACACTGGAATCGTGTACTCCATGGTGTCATTTGAATGGACAGCGGCTAAATTCTTCTGGTCTTTCTTCATCAACTTCTTTTCATTTCTCTACTTCACATACTATGGAATGTTGACTGTTTCCGTCACACCAAATGAGCAAGTAGCAGCTATATTCGCAGCTGGCTTTTACCTGCTGTTCAATATCTTCTCAGGGTTCTATATTCCACGACCCGTAAGAACTTCAATCTTAATTACATATTACTGTACTGTTTGTTTTTTAGTTTTACAATCTCCGGTTGGCTTATGTTGATTTTTTTTTAATATTCAGAAAATTCCTGGATGGTGGGTATGGTACTACTGGATCTGCCCCATGGCATGGACCGTGTACGGTTGCATTGTTTCGCAGTATCATGACGCGAATCATGAAATCTTGGTGCCTGGGATGTCACCTAACCCAACCATGGCAGCTTATATCAAAGACTACTATGGTTTTGAACTGGATTTCATGGGTCCTGTTGCTGCGGTTCTTGTTGGTTTTTGCGCGTTCTTTGCCTTGCTTTATGCCACCTTCCTCAGGACTTTGAACTTCCAAATGAGATAGACGGAAAGATGTAGGGTGTGTAATGTTTGTTTATACATTTTTTGATGATTTGATGGAAAACTTTGTTTAATTTTGAATTATTGTTCATACTTCCGTGTTGTAGCCAACCTATATTTCTATTTCATTGTTTGTTTCATCTATTTTGCTTCTTTTAGGCATGTCAATAAGTACTGGCACATTTTTAAACTTCTAGAGTAAAGTTGTGTGATCTTTTCATTTCAATGGTTGATGCTGTAATTGAAACTTCGTTTACTGTGGTGTGCGTATTTCATTTCTATGGGTGTTATAAGGGTGATACATAGTCTTAAAAAGATAACTTGTTCAAGATAAAAAGTTCAAGAAATGTTTCAGTTGATGAGTAAATCTCGGCCGCTCTGCTGAATCATGGAAGTTGGAATTCGATTTGTGCTTCAATAAAGAACTTTAAGATTAAAAGTTTAACAAATGTTTCAGTAGATGAAAAAGTCTGCTTCTCTGATGAACTTTCATGCAACTGTGTTTGAATTGCTTCTGCAACTGATCTGGTATGCTATTTGGTTGTAACAGTGTTGCCCCTGCAATAATGCTAAAGCCATTCTGCAGTTGAACTTGAGTTCTTTTGGGTCTCTCCAAATTGGTCAATGGATAAATCTACTTGTGCAAAGTCATATGCTGCAAATCATGAATCGGACTCAATTTGATGTTCACCCAATTTTGTCCACTCACTGGTTAAAACCATGGCTGCAAGATCCACACAATGGAGGCCCGCCTTCTTTTCTATGATATCAGAATTGCCTGTATTTTCATTAAGATGTCTTTTACACATGGATTCACTCACTAATTACTCAACTCAATGCATAAAAAAAGTAGTCTAGCATAAACATAAATATCATTTTCAACCAAATGTCCAATTTTACTACTTCAACCGTATTATTACATTTAGTCATTTACATGACATATTCAACTTTCACCGCATAACTTATCTTCAAAACCCCATAGTTCAAGACCTATAGAAATGGATGATCTGTGATCAAGAAAAAATCAACAAAAAAATTTTCAATCGCAGAGGCTTATGATGAATCTATATCGTAGACGACAATGAAGAAAGAAAAATATTGACCGTATGCGAGAATGAAGAATACAGGTTACATATATCCAAAGACTTTGATCAAGTTACCTAAAAAGAGAAAGAAGGTCAATTATACCTTATGGTGTTAAACTATATGATTTGTCAACCAAAGATATAGACAGTAAACTCATTTTCATTTATAAAAATGATTATTAAACATTTAATGACACTCTACAGATAATGCAAAAAGTGAAAAAGTAGTTGAACAGAAATCGCATATATCATCCACATAGTTATCTTGATAAAGATCTATCTGATCCAAACATATATAACGTTAGACTCGGATCAATCCTTACAAATGCCGAATAACACGAACACATAAACAAGTGTCTTCATCGTCCCCCATTTATTGCCCACAGTACCATGTTCACATGGCTACTTATACAACGGTTATCTATCCGAATTCCATCGTCCTCACTCACAAACATCAGGCATTCAGTCACCGGTGAACACAAACACACTCACTCTCTCGTTTCTTTCGTCAAAATGTCCATCAAAGGCACCACATTTACGGTAATTTCACCAACTTCTGTTCTAAATTTGTGTGATTTCATGTTTGAAATGGTTGATTTGCAATCTTTAATGGTGTGATTCGACCCCAATTTGTTGTATCAGAACAACTCCCTTTTGGGAGTTTCAAGAACGACGCAATCACAGTCGTTTGGAGTGTCGGTGCATCCTCGTACGGTGGTTGCTATGGTGAACCGCAATGGTCGACCGGAAAGCAGCGTCGGCGTTTCGGTGGATAACGTTGTCAAGGAGCTTAATGCTCCGACGGTGGTCGGAGTTGTTGACCCTAAGTTGAAAGAGCATTCTGCCGCCGTCGACGGTGGCTTTGATGACGTGTACGGCGGCGATATCGCAACCAATGATGATTTCATCACACCGTTGTCTGTTTCTGTTACCAGGTGACCATAATTGTTTATAAAAAAAGATGTGTTTTTATATTCTTGTGTTATCAAATTGGTATCATTTCTACTGTACTGTAACTACTGTTGATATAGATTATAAAAGTCAAGCTTTAGGCTAAAAGAATCAAGTTTTACTAGTGTCACTCTATGGAAATGTCAGATATGTACATTACACGTATAAACAAGTATCGGATGTTATGAATTTATATAAGCTACTTTGGTAATGTAGCGGGTCTGCATTGCTGCGTGACCCACGTCACAACAAAGGTTTAGCATTCACAGAGAAAGAAAGAGATGCTTATTACGTGCGTGGTCTTCTCCCACCTGCTGTTGTTAAACAAGATCTTCAGGTATTTGTTTTCGTTGATTTTAGGGGCTGTTTGCGACTGCTTATTAAAACTGATGTTATCTCGCTGTTGTATTTTAATAAGCAATTCCAACAGTAAACTGTTTTAAGTTGGTTATTGTATAAACAGTTTTAATAAGCAATTCCTAGCGCTTTAACTTATTGATGCTCAAGGAACATGTGAATAGTCGTTTATGCTGATAACCAGGTCAAAAGGACGATGAATAATATCCGCCAATATGAAGTACCCCTGCATAAGTACCAAGCCATGATGGACCTTCAAGTAAGCGTTTATATATTTCATTGTTGTTGACTTTTGTGTGTTTTCTTAAAATATTTTGGGCATGCTCTGGTGTATAGGAGAGAAATGAGCAGTTGTTTTACAAGCTACTGATAGAAAATGTTGAGGAGCTCCTTCCAATTGTCTACACTCCAACTGTTGGTGAAGCATGCCAAAAGTATGGGAGCATTTTCAAGCGGCCGCAGGGTTTATTCATTAGTATAGAAGATAAGTAAGTGTATACATTGGCGGTTATTTTTTGTTATATCCTAAAGCGTCTAAATTAATAAACTTTTTCATAGGGGGAGGATTCTTGAGATTTTAAACAATTGGCCGGAGAAAAATATTCAAGTTATTGTCGTCACAGATGGGGAACGAATCTTGGGACTTGGAGACCTAGGTTGCCAGGTTCACACCAAGCTTTTTTTCCTTTTTATTTTAACCAATTTCATGTATGTGCTTCTAAAAGTTTAAATTTCACACACACACGCGTGCGCACACACTTAATTTTACATTTCAGAAGGATATATGTGAAAGGGCCTGCACATGTTGTGTTAAATGGATACAATTTATCTTGGTAATTAAGCTTGTTAATTATGTATTAACTTTTCACAGGGGATGGGGATCCCAGTGGGAAAATTATCTCTTTACACTGCTCTTGGAGGAATTCGTCCATCGGCTGTAAGTATTTTCACAAGATCATAAGATATGATTTGGTAAATACACAACTAACAAGTTAGAAATATAACAATTTATGTAACACGTGCAGTGCTTGCCTGTAACCATTGATGTGGGCACAAACAATGAGAAACTGTTAAATGATGAATTCTACATTGGGCTGAGACAAAAAAGAGCAAACGGGCAGGTAAGTTTATATTTTTACTATTCTTTTTCTTCTTTCTGTTCACAATTATCATGTTAAAGTTAACTAATGAAATATACTGTAAATATTTGTCAGGAATATGCGGAACTTATGAATGAATTTATGTCTGCTGTGAAGCAGAACTATGGGGAGAAGGTGCTTGTTCAGGTAATAAAGTGCATGCTGATTAATTCCACTTGATAATGCTCTAAGTTATAATGTATATATGATTCTAGTTGAGTTTTTAATTTTCATTGTGCAGTTTGAGGACTTTGCTAACCACAATGCATTTGATCTTCTTGCAAAGTATAGTCCCACCCACCTTGTTTTCAATGATGACATACAGGTACATAATGAAATAATAATATTTGAATTTAACGATGCGTTTTTGCTAAAGTTGTTATTTTCTTTCAGGGGACAGCATCAGTAGTACTTGCAGGGCTTATAGCTTCACTAAAATTAGTTGGTGGTTCCTTAGCTGACCATAGATTTCTTTTCCTTGGAGCTGGTGAGGTATGACAAAATAAAAATAATGCCATCATTTTCTTTCAATTTCTCTTTCTATTTTTTTATTTTTTTAATTTTTTTTGGTTTTAGGCTGGCACTGGCATTGCTGAACTCATAGCTCTTGAGATATCAAAACAGGTCAAGAGATAATATTTACATTGATCGTGCTACCAACACCGAAACATAAAATGTTTGAAAATGAATTGAAAAATGTTTATGTTATAATCTGATCATGCAGACACGAGCCCCACTGGAAGAGGCTCGCAAGAAGGTTTGGCTTGTGGATTCCAAGGGACTTATTGTTAAATCCCGGTTAAATACACTTCAACATTTCAAGAAACCATGGGCCCACGAACACCAGCCCGTTACAGATTTCCTAGATGCTGTCAAGGTGTGATTTTCTTTTTCGCGTTTTTGGCTTAAAAACATGCGAATATGTTGGTCCGGATCGTTGATCGCCTAAATCATGTTGTGTTTTCAGGCAATCAGACCGACTGTGTTGATTGGATCCTCAGGGGTAGGACAGACATTTACTAAAGAAGTTGTTGAAACCATGTCATCTTTTAACGAGGTAATATATATAATATATGTAGAAAACATTTCAATAAGAAGTTAAAGAACGATAAACAAGTAGTTTTGCAGAAACCGGTTATTCTTGCTCTTTCAAACCCAACTTCAAAATCTGAATGTACTGCTGAACAAGCTTATAGTTGGAGTGAGGTTTGACTTTAACCCTACCTCTTTAAATAATTCATTGACTTATATTATGTTTTTTCTCGCATAATCCTTTTTGTCCTTCTGTATATTGCAGGGTCGTGCGATATTTGCTAGTGGGAGCCCGTTTGCCCCTGTTGAATATAACGGAAAAGTCTACGTATCTGGACAGGTATTGACCTTTTATTTATTTAACATCTCTAATGAAAGATGATGGTGAAATATATCGACTATTGTCACAGTCGAACAATGCATACATTTTCCCTGGATTTGGTCTGGGCTTGATAATTTCTGGTGCAATCCGAGTTCATGACGACATGCTTTTAGCAGCCTGTAAGTTTGCATCATACAAAAGTACCGTTTTTCATAACATTAAATCAACGTTTAATATTGATTATTCATGGAGCAGCGGAAGCTCTGGCTGCACAAGTCACACAGGAGCATTTTGAGAAAGGACTCATATACCCTCCATTCACTAATATTCGAAAGATCTCCGCTCGTATTGCTGCCAAGGTGGCAGCCAAAGCATATGAACTTGGTAAGATCACCCTGATAAATAAAATAAAAATTAGCTAAAAAGAAACTGTTTGAACGGGTCAAAAGCTGCCTAAAGTGTATATTTAATACGAAAAGTGTATTGCTGGTTAAAGTTCAGATTCAAAAGTATCTCAGATCGACCCGACCCGTATGAAAAATGCTAAATTGTTCTTTTTGGTTGTGTAGATTTGGCTACTCGGCATCCTCAACCAGAAAACTTGGTAGCTTATGCTGAGAGCTGCATGTACAGTCCTAACTATCGGAAATATCGCTAGAAAAGATCGAAATTGGTTCTTCTATTCTTGGTTGATTCAGAGAGCATATGCCCTCACTTGCTTAAGTGAAATTTTGCAGAGTTCATTGCTGATTCGGCCTTCGAAGCGTGAATGATATAACATTTATCTGTGTTGGCATTGTGTTGATTTATTTAAGACCAACTGCAATGATCTATACGAAACAAATGCTTAATTTGAACACGAAAGAAAATAATATATGACTCCAAACTTTGTTTGTTCATGTGACCTTTTAAGTCTCATGACATTGAACCAGTGGGTGGCATAATGTTATTTAATTTACTATGCATACAATCTAACACTTCCACTTACACAATATATAACGGTATTTCACAACAGTGGTACATAGCAAGAAACTTAAGTAGATAAGGTCAAAAAATTTACTCCTTTTATTTTGTTAATTAACTTAACATTGGTAACCTATCTGAACCTAGAAAAATATATCAATCGAGTTGACAAACGTTTGAGAACTTAAGCATGATAGACGGCAAAGAAGAAATTTCTGAGGTCCTATACTAGACGTTGACGCGATCATTGCCTTTTAGAAAATAGATATCGTTAGAAACTCTTAGACTTCGAAGAAGTGAATTGGTATAATAACTATCATGAGTTTATAAATCTTGTGGGAAATAACATGATGACTTATCTGATAATCGTTGAGTTAATATTGTTTAATGAGACTTTTAGATATTTTGCGTAAGAATTCGTAGTTCTTTAGTATTTTAGCTACATAAATTACAGTAAGTTATTTTTATTGAGTCAAATTAATAGAATAATGGTATAGATAGTTATTTGTAGTGTTCTTAGTGGTAGTTATTTTTTGTTTTACTACGTATAGTTTCCCAATATATATATATAAGGTTTAAGGTTTTGTATTGGTCAATATCAAACCGGGTCCTACGTGCATATTATACATATTGTTCTTGTTTTTTAATACACAAAATTAAGAAAATAAAAAAGACAAAAGTTAAATGTTTAAGGTTTTGGAAAATTTTATAATATGTTTATATGATAATTTCACTAAAATATTAATATAAATCGGTTGTGTAAAGTTGTAAAGAAATAGGCCGGCCACAAAAATTAGGTCAATACGAACCGATTTCAGATTTTTTTTCCATTTTAATATTATGATTTTAATATGTTATCTAACTGGTGGGACTCACCCATTTTAAAAGCATAACAAAAATTGAAATATCCTCATATTTGATCCGTGATCTCCCTAGGAGCCCGACTATGTTACGCAAATTAAAAAAATTGTTTTTCATAAGTAGAAGATTAAGTAAATAATAATAAGAGGATAACGTATACGAAATAGTTATACAAACTTATGAAACGTCGTGTATTTAACTTTTATATGAATGATTTGATGGTATTTTGTGTATGGATTTGGGATGGTGGATGGTTGTAGTGGTGGCTAGTTGGAATGAGGTTTGTGGACACAATTGTTAAAGAGTTGTTATAGACTTATAGGTGGTCAATTTTAATATGAAAATTGTTAATAAAAATAGATAGAATGGTAACAATGATATAAACAATTATCACAACGTTTAGAAAATTTACAAACATGTAACAATAATACTAAATATAACAAATTAATATTTTCAATAATAACTTTACTGTAATTTATACTATATATAAAACATATGATAGTGGTATTTTAACATATCATAAAATAAAGAACAATTACTTTAATCAATGCATAAAATACAATAACTTTTGAAGATAAAATAGTATTTTTAGCATTATTTACAGATTACCCCTTACAGTTAGTTGCATAATAAACGTACACTTACTGTAACTTACATAAAATTTTACATTGTCTACCCATAAACCAAAAAAACTTAATTTGTTTTTAAGATTTCAGTTATATCTTTTAATCTATTATGTTTAAAAACTTTTTGAGACTATAATTGCAACCTGTGTATTTTTTAAACATTTTAGAGTAAATTTTTTATTTAACCGATTTGTATTTTATGAGCTACAATAAGTTAATGCGTAAATATACAAGTCATCATGTAAAACTCATTTGTTTGTTGTTTTAAATTTTAACTTATAAAAAATATACTAGACTTTTGTAAAATTACTACAAAATTAACAAAAATTAAAAACACGTGTCGGATGTATGTCGTCCCCTCGCATAAACCCTTCTAGATTTTAAAAGAAAGATTTATCCAAAAACATGATTGAGTTACTAATATTAGATATTTTTAAGAATAGAAGATATGATAGGTTATTTGTGGCCGTCTTTCTAAATTTAAAATTGTAAAATCAAAACGATATCTAAATATACTTTAAACCAATAATCAGTGACATTTATTTTAAGCGGCGAGGAGAGGTGCTTTATTAAATAAGACGAGGGTTTTATCTGTATAATAATAAGAACTCGGGTTGGGTCATGCGGTTTTTTCAATTAAGTGGGTTTCCTCGTAAGAATGGTCTCAGGTTCAGAACTGATATCGAGGACTGATGTACGAGCTTTCTATCAGGACCGTGTCAGCCTAGTGGTTTCACACTTGAATAATGAAGATGATCAGATTAGTTAGAGCATTCGCATCCCATTCCCCGTCCCATTTTTTATAATTACACTAAAAACACTATTTTTACTCTTTGATTTTCAATTATATAATATTTTTTCATATTTTATTATTACATTCTCTTTTATCAACTCACTATCACTATTAAAAATATTAAAAAAATTTATGAAGATTGTACCGTGTTTTTTTAAATATGGGATAAACAATAACATTTTCTCAGACTGCACTTATAATCACTCAAAACTATTCCTTATAATATAGGATACACACTTACATTTCTATGGGAATGGGATGTGAATGTTCTTAATAGCACGTTAGTGTCATGTTAGTGATCTAATTACCCGTTAAAAAGAAACTAAATATACTTTAAAGGTTACTCTAAAAGCATTCATACTAGCTAGTTTCCCCATAATAAAAACACTACTTTTCTATTATTTCTTTCAATTAAATTATACTTTTTAATATATTTACTATTATATTTTCTCTCTACTCCACTAACAACCACCTTTGAAAATATTAAAAAAATTATAGAGGGTTGTACCGTATTTCTTCAAACATCAGAAATCATGATACAATCCTCATAAATTTTCTCTTGTATTCATTAAAAACCACTCATAAACATTTCTTATAATATAAGATAACACTTGTGTAAATGCTCAATTTAATCTAAATAAATAATAAATAAAAGGGGGAGAGGATAATACGAATATAAAAAGAAACATGGAGCAGCAAGTAATGCGAACGTGGATGATGATGACCATCCATATCCAATCACTAACCCCTCTAAGCTTATCCGCTTCACAAACGTGTACATGTGTATTTGGTCAAATCTACAAACATATATTCCACACTTAAATAATTTTTTTTTATTCTAATTTCTTTTATCTTTTTCCCTAACTATAAAAAATATATCAAAAATTTCAGACACACATTGTTTTCCGCATTAAGCAAGCAGTTTGTTGTATTCTGTAAAAAATGTAACAGAAAAATAATTAAATTATCTAATCCAGTTTTTGCTTTTTTCGTATCTTTTTCCCTACTTTTTAAAATTTTCGATGTTAATGAAGATTAATTGTTTTTATTAAACATGAAAACAATCTAAATCAATAAAACTTGTCATTTTTCATATTATTTTCGATATAAAGAAAAATATTCGTCTTTATCATCTTTAGTAAATATCTTACTTTTGATTTTATTGTTCCAAAGTTTATCATTTTCTATTTCTCAAATAACACATAGTGTCACTAATATTACATGTATTCTCTTTTTATAGAAGTTGGACCAAGCACTTCCCACCTAGAGTCTATTACCTCCATAATGCGATCACAAATGCTTACACCAGCAATGATCTAATGCAATTATAATTTTTTTTATATGAAAATATTTATACATCTTTCATAGTTATACATGTATAATAGATTTAAAAAATAATTAGATTTATATTTCTAATTTAATTAGCCTTCATCCATATCTGTATGGTAGTCCTGATAATCTCATGTGTTATTGCTGTTTCAACGTACCACCAATTGATTGCCACGTGTCTGCACTTTTCTTGTTCCTAATAACAACCCATATTTATATGCTCCCCAACTATGGTTACAATCCTATCCTTTGATTTGTGTTTCTCAAACACTCATTTCTTTATATTCATAAACGAAAAGATTTCAGCTTTCACTCATCATAATCATAACTATCATCCTTTTGATCCAATCCAATGGTAATGGGTAAAGAAAACAACCAAAACTTTAAAGATCATCATCATCATCATCATCAAAGATGGGCTGTCATGAAAGAATCAGATGAACAAGAACATCAACATGAACATGAACAGCATCCATGTTCCTCCATTGAAGAAGCTTCAACAATCTCAAATCTTTCATCACCATCATCATCATTAACATGTTCTTCATCTTCTTCATTTGACACAGCAGATGATGCTTCTTCAGCAAATTCCAGTAGATCTTCTCTTTATGATCTCTCAGACCTCATGTCTCACTTACCCATCAAGTAAGTTCATCTTTTTTACACAAAAAGATCACAAATTTCATTACTTTTCGGATCAAAGATTGTAAATTCGTATACTAAATGGTTTCTGTAACTATTTACAGAAGAGGGCTTTCAAAGTTTTACCATGGGAAATCAGACTCATTTACATCTCTGGCAAGAGTCACAAGCATAGAAGATATCCCAAAAAAAGAAAAGAAACTGCACAAGAAGATGAAAAAGAGCTACAGATCGCACACACTTCCTAAACCAATCATCTCAAAGAAAAATTGTAGAAAGAAGAAGTTTAATATTAGCATCAAGAACGAGATCAAATGAGTAATCTTTGTTTATTATGTTCTTAATCACGGTTGTAGAAAATTTTGGTGTAAATATAAGCCCTTTTTGCTTTTTAATTGTTGGCATAATATTAAGAAAGACAGAGAGAACCTATTAAAGGGTTAAAATCCACTACATACATGAAGTTATTACACAAATCTAAGAGTTAAAAGATCATCAATCGATGTTCGATTTCATAACGGTTATGACTTATGAGGATGATTCATGGAGACATGAGGGATTTGGATTTTAGTCTGCTTGATCTCCTAACCGGAGATGGTGTAACCACTTCTACGATTTTGCGTCTCTGTTCGAAATCAAAATATGTAAAAATCAGTTTTCTATGTAGAAATTGAACTGTGAATAATGAAAACAAAGTGCTTAAAATTTACCTGTTTCTTGACTGTATGAGAATCTCCTGTTGACATTTCCATGTGGGAAGATTTTGTTTGGTTAGAAGAAACTGTTGTTGTTTGGATCAAAGAGCTGCTTGAATAGTTTTGTGCTGATATGTTGCTAGTGATTTCTTCACCAAACACGAATTCGCCTAACAGCTCGACCGATGGTATATGAACTTTTGAAGTAGGTTCAGAAGTTGCTGCAAACAGTTCTTGTTTCTGTTGTATAATAGATTGTGGATTTGTGCAGGGTTCAAGATTCTTGAACTCTTCTTCTTCGACTGATGTTGTAACAGAAGCGGACGATTTCTTGCCTTTTGAACGATAAATTATACCTAAAGATGCCAAAATTATTACACTACCAATTAATGCTGCAATTGTTGGATCAAAACTAGTGAGTTTGATCAACACATCATTAGCTTTTATATCATCAATCTCTTCCTCCGCTCCATCGGTAATGTCATTAGCATCAGAATCATCTTCTTCAATAAGACCATCTTGATTGAAATCATGATCTGTTTCATCCTGTACATGATCAAATTCTATCACTTCGCTTGCTTTAATTTCGTGTTCTTGAACTACATAATCTTGGATAACATTTGAGTCATCATTTTCTACTTCATCTTGATGAACATAATCATCAGCTGTTGCGTCTTGCACCTCAACAACCTCTTCAATAATTTCATACACATCTAGTCTATCAGAATGACCATAAACATCACCTATCAATAAATCTGGTTCCCTAATCACACCATATCCAACTTCAGATGAATTTAAACCATAAGCGCGATTATGCCAATCGTCAACACCCCAAGCAGATTCTAGGGTTTGTGAAGGGAAGGGAGAGTTCATAGAACATATGGCTTGTGTAGTGAAGATAAGTGCAATCACTACAAACACACACTTGAAAAACCCCTTTAAGCTAAAGCATCCATCTTCCCCAAATTCAACCATCTCTTCATCCTCATCTTCACCTTCACATTCTTCACCATTTTCATCTTCATCTTCTTCATTATTCACACCCTGTGCTTCTTCTGCACCTGAAGGAACAGAGGAACCTAACTCTAACTGCAATCCAGAAGAGGGTATACCACCACTATCAGCATAAAAGTAAGTACTAATTTTGACCCGATCGTCATCATTCTCCTGTAGATTTAGTATCTTCCTACGCCTATCGGGGTCGTACCTCAAGAATTTGGGCCTAGGGGAAAGGTAATTCTTAACAGGATCATAGGGTTGCAAACATGATTCACCAACAGAATACTTCTCCACATCATCATCAGAATCAACAACAGAAGATCTTACGGAGTTCGAACCAAAACTAGACGATCTTAGGAGACTAATTTGTTCGACAGTATCTAGGGTTTCATTCCTTTCACCCAAGATTTTCTTTTTAGGTACAGAAGCTTTAATTGCTGCTGAAATGGTGGGACTCATGAAATTCTTAGTGGGTAATTGTTTCTTACTAGGGCTTTTTAACTTCAAATTCATTTGTGGGTTCAATTCATTCTCATTGTTTGATTTGTTTCCTCCTGCAAATGTACAGTTCAAGTTGCTAGTTATCAAAGAAACCGAATTCGAAACCCTACCAAAACCTTAAATTTCAACATATAGGTATTTAGAAATCCAATTGAACTTAACAAGAATTTAGTGATAACAGAGGAATATCAAACGCACCTTTGGATGAAGTGAAACCCTTGTTGAAATCATCCATAATTTTCACAATTTGAATCGTTTGCTTGAAATAGATTGAAATTGAAGCGAAATTGAGAGAGATAGAGATTAAAATGTGACCGTTGTATTTGTTGGCAGAAGATCTTCAGATCTTTATGAAGATTTTCGTTTTTAATTTCGATTCGTTTTTGACCGTTGGAGCAGTACATATGTTAACCTTTTCTGGACCATGGCCCATAATGACATGGGCCGGCCTGTAACGTAAGTAGATAATGACATGGGCCGGCCTGTATAAGTATTATTATTGTAAATTCGAAATGAATTAAAACTTATTTATTATGGTTTGTCTTACTATTTGATTGATTGTGATTATGTTGATATTCTTAAAAGAAATTGTTTAAAATGTTTTGGACAAGCTTTGTAAAATTGATTAAACATATCTTCATTTTAAATCTACTAGAAGAAAATTGTATTGTAGTTTAGAATTGTATTTATATAATTACATGAAAACAGCAATGGTTATGGATTGTTATTTTCCTTCAACATGATCAATTGAAAAATCGTTACTTGATAGTTATAATCTTCATATATTACTATATGAATAATCGAAGTATTATATGTATATTTATTCTTTGTGGTTTATCATATAATTAATATCCGAAGTTTCAAAATTGAAACTATCAATTATTTTAAACAAAATAAAATTTGATTTAAAACTCCAACAACAAAAGCAAAAGAAATAATGATGATGAAAGGTTATGGTAAATTGTGATTAATAATGAAAAAAAAAGAAAGTGAAGGTTGGTTCCATGTGGTTTGGAAGTGAACATAGCACATGAAAGTTAGTCTCCCAAAGCGGGGGTTTAAATTTAATTACGTCATAACCTTATCTACATATATAATTTCTTGGTTGCTATTTTCTATAACATGCCTTCGATTCCAGTAGTATGTGGTCCATTAGCGCATTATATGCAATGAATAATAAAACCTAAAGTAAATCACAAAATGCGACTGAAAAACATTGTAAATTACTTTTTGGACATGAAACCCGTGCATACTAAACTACTTTTAAATTACATCAATTTACATGTCGAGATTTGAACTCTAAGAGGGCCGCAACACTTTGATAAAGATAATAATAGTTATTCTAATCAAGGTAAGAATGACATTTGTAAAGTGTCTTCAATCTTGGTATAAATCATCGCTCTACTCTCAAATCAAGTAGAGATGTCTTTACAACATCTCTCTCATCGTGATAATACTCAAAATTACAAATAAAGATAATGATACTTTTGTCTTGTTAATTTGTGACGTTAATTTCATTATAAAAATAAGATTGGTTCAAAAAGCTCGCTGCTTGTAACTCGCTCGAAATTAGCTCGGAAAAAACTCGCTCGAGAATGGCTCATTTATAAATGAGCCGAGCCCGAACCAAGGTCAGCTCGGCTCGTGACTCGCTCAATAGCTGACTTGTTAGCTTGTTTAAATTTAAACCTAATTTATACTTTATATAATTTACAAATAAAGAATAATGATATATTATTTAAAATATACCATACATATATGATTATTTTGATATTATATAACGAGAAACTAATTATAAAAGTATAAAAACATGATTATACTTCTTAAAATAACAATTTTATATAATTGTTTTCAACGAATCAATATAGACAAATGTAAGAAATATATTTATTTTTTATATATACAAATATATACAAAAATATAAAAAAAATATTTTATTAAAAATTAAAAAAGTGGGCTCGCGTGCCGGCTTGCCTCGTCTCGTTTATAAACGAGTCGAGCCCGAACTCGGATTTTGAGCTCCTTAAAATAAACGAACTGAGCCGGCTTGACTCGGTTTTTAATCGAGCCGAGCCCGAGCCCACCCTGGCTCGGCTCGGATCGGCTCATTTGTATTATGTATTTAACTTTTAACAATCCTACAATCAATAGCATTGGTTTAGTGGCGAAAGTGTATACCACTCACCCAAACGATGTTCAGTTCAAATCTTACTTAAAATGTAAAATAGATTTACTTTGAAGTAGATTAGACTGTTAAAAAAACTTTCAAAAAACCAATTTAGTATTATATGAGTAGGATGTTTTCTAAAAAAACTAGTATCCGAAGGGTTTATGATTATTGATTATTAATTATTAATAAAAAAATAGAATAGGATGGCGTTGCCTGAGTATAAAAATAACTACTGATTAATGTCCCAATTGACTAATACATACAAATATTAATTTACTTATTATATTATATTTTTGAATCCAGTAGAGATATTAAACTAAAAATAATAATATAGCCGTTACCTTCAAATTCTCTTGGTGATGTACCCCACAAACATTTCAAAATTCAAAGTTTTATATATTTTAAATACTACTCACCAACTTAAAAAAATACCCATCTCCTCGATTTTCATTGATTAATACCTCAATTTTCTGTAATATAATTCCTTGAATTGCGTTAACTAATGGGGTATTCGTACTATTCAATTAGATGCATTAGGTCATGTAGACGTATAGTAGGATGGTTTTTAAACATCTGTCTCGATGTCGGAAATTACCTATATTTTAAACATCCATGAATGATCTCAATGTGTTTTTTGTACTAAGTATTCGTACTTTTTCCTGATGAATATCAAATGTAACAGATAAAACTCAGTAAATAAATATAAGAAAAAACTGTAAACTAAGAGACAATCATAGTAACTAAAAGTATGTTACATACTATGAAAATCTTTTTTTATTGTGTAAAATGATAGAAAAGCGATGTCTCAAGGGCTTCTTAATTGTGGAAAAATTACGTGAACAAAACTTTATTTTTATTTTTTTGTATAATATATGTATAAATAATGTATAACTAACTTAACGGTTGCTATGAGTTGAAGCAATGCCCACTTGTTGTTATAAGTTATTTGGTACACAATGCAAGAAAGTATACACACAGACACAGGCTTGGAGTGCAATGATGATGTTGTTTAGAGCATTCACAACTCATTTTCTAAATTTATATGAGTGTGTTTCCTATATTATATAGTATAGTTATAAGTGGTTGTGAGTAAAAAATATGAGAAATTTACTGTTCAATCTGTATTTTTAGAAAATACTATTTAAAACTCTATGTTTTAAGTGGTTGTGAGTGAATGAGAGAGAAAAAATAATGATAAAATTGAAAAAGAGAAAGAAAAATTAGTGATTTATAGTGTAACTATATGAAAAAAGATGGAAAATAGGTTATGAATGCTCTTAGGGCATATCTGCAACAACTGACTAAACGTATAGGGTAAAAACAAACTGGTGCACAAATCTATTATATGTAGAGGGTCAGTGAGTATAAAAAGTGATATACTCATCTGCAATTATTAAGTAACTTAATAACATGACAAGAACCTTTATTATTGTTGTAAGGTCCAACCCTCAGGGCAAGTCTTAAAATGAGTATTCACAGTGGAGTCCTTAAAAATATATGAGTGTGTTTGATATATTACATAAAATAGTCTTGAGTGGTTGTGAGTGAAGTAGAAAGAAAATGTTATTGTGGATTGATATATTTAAAGAATCACTGTTCAATTCTTATAATTTTTTAATATTTTAAAGTGGTTGTGAGTGAAAGAGAGAAAAAAAAGTAATGATAAAGATATAAAAAGTATTATTTAATTAAAAATAAGAGAGAAAATGTAATAATTTTTAGTGTAATTATATGGATAAAAATAAGAAACCTACTGTGAATGCACTAATAAGAAAATTTGTAGCTTCAATTTATAATATATTATCTTTTTATCCAAATTATCATTTTCATGAATCTTTGAGTTTAACTTCCATACTACATTTATATATTGATATGATTATTTGTTTTTTATATATAACAAGCAAAACATAGTTCAAAAAGTAGATTCAAGAAAGCTTCTTCAATTCCATACATTCAAATCTGAAAACACTTATAATAACATTTACACAAACAAAACCAAGAAAAAGGATTTCTTGGTCACTATGCATGCAAAGATCCCAAATTCTCTATCAAAAACAACACATCAATTCATAAATCTAAAGTAGCTAACTAACCACCATTACAAATTAAAAGCTTCATGAACTTGAGAACAAGTCTTTTGCATTTTCAAGCCACTTAAACTATATCTTGATGCCACTATTTCATTAAGTGACAACCTCTTCTTCGCCCCCGGGTCGGGCCTTTGCTTCGGGGCACTATGTGACCTCAGTTTCGCCTTAGACGACTGCGTGCCCGCCATGTAACTCGGGTGGTTTGAATACGGCCTGAAAAAGCTATCCCCACACACACTCTTAGCCGGGGTCACAGGCCCGTTCGACCTATTTGAATTAATGAAACGAGGCGTGCTTTGAGCAGTGTTTGAGTACTTGTAATCATCACCAACATATCCCCACTCGAAATCTTGAAGATGATGGAATTCAGGTATCGAAACACACGCGGGATTTTGGCAATGAAGGGGAGATGGCATGTTGTTGACATAATGGGAATGAGGATGACAATGGCAATCTTCACCAGAATCAGATGCACATGTGTTCATACGTCTTGACCTCGATTGAGGCCTGTAGGTGTCGATTTCGACTATCTTTGGGCTCTCATCGTAGCAATTTGTGTTGGATTCATACATTGAGAGCCTCTTGCTGTGGAATTCACTTCTGTCATTGTCAATTTTCCCCTGATAACAATGTCAAACAATTGAATAAGTTAATTGAAATTCAACCAATGAAAGTTTACAACTAACATACTGTAAGTCTATAACAAGTGATCTTACAGTTGATCTCCTATGGCGAAACTCCGGTGGCTCATAACGGTGGTCTTTGGTGAACGAACGTCGAGCCCTTTCGGATCTGATTGCAGCCTGTGCTCTAATGAGAGCTTGCATACTGTGAAGAGTTGCAGCAGCTCGTTTTCTCACAAGAAATCCCCTCACAAGAGCTTGTAATTTCACCAACCCTTTTAAAGCTCTTAAAGCCTTTCGAGCCTGAGATTAAGATTAACATTAAGATTAAGATTATCATCACCACAAACATGATTAACATTCAAAATCTTGAACAAAAGTTTGCAACTTTAATCAAATCAAGAAAAGGGTTTAGTGAATTGAAATTTGAAAAAAGAAAATCACCAAATGGGATCTGAACACTGTTTGAATCTTGACAGCTGCCAACGTCTCTCTGCTGCAGTTATACGGTGGCGTTGTTCGCCGTTGGTTGGTGAGCCTCACGACGGCGACGGCAGCTTGCGCGGCGGCGACCGCCGCATCGGCGGCGGCGGCGGTGGCGGCGGCGACGGCAATGGCGTGTTTGTTCTGTTCTTTTTCAGTTTCAGACATGTAAGATCTCAGCCAATCGGCGTCGGTCGGCGCCGGAGGTCGGTTGACGTTGACCACCGGCGGTGAGTGTGATTCCTTCAAGGGTTTTGTAAAGCTCCACCGTTTCTTCTCTTTACGGTCACCGGAGTTGAAATTGTTGACATTTTCTTTATCTTTCATACCCAATAAGCCTTTGAACCACCTTGTAGCTTTGCCCATTGCCTCTGTTAAAAATGGAGGATTTGAGAGGAAGAAGATGGTGTGTGTGTGTGTGTGTTGTGTGTGTGTTTATCTGGTGCAATAGTGAGGGCAAAAGGAGCCAAGTGTTTATTATCAGTGAAGGAACATTTGGAAGGACATTTAGAATCTTTTACAAGTTGGAAATGCAGAGAGGTGATGAAAGAAAGAGAGAGAGAAATGGTAATAAAATGGCACCAAAACCTTAAAATAATACTCTTTCAGAGATAATGTATGGGTTATATTTTGAATTTTTATTCTTGTTTTTCTGACATTACCTCGTGATGAACTGCATTACATGACAAAAAGATGATGCAGAAAGAAACAAAGGAAAAAGTTGGAAAATGAGACACAGGTTTTAGATTGCAGAAAACCAACAAATCTTTCAAATCTTCAAATGATATGTGTGAAGAAATTGAAGCAATTTGGGGAGGGAAGTTTGAAATTAAATAACCTGCACAGAAACCACAATCTGCTTCAATTAGAATATTATGAACAAGAAAGCATAATCATACATCATCTGCACTTGCACATAATCCAGTCAAACAAGCCAAGAATCACAGACAAAATCAAATAAAGTTTGATCTTTTAAAAAGAGTTTTATGTGAAAAGTAGTAATAATGATGTCAACAAGTTCAATGGCCACACACCCACACCAACTTCCTAAATTTCAAAACAACACTCATTTAGCCTACAAAATCCAGTCAAATAATTCAAATAGTTAGAGACAAAACTGAATTGATTAGTGTTGGAACCCTAAAAAGTGGTTGAGAAAGACAAAATTATGATGTCAAACAAGTAATTAATACTATAATGAGACATAACCACCTTCTAATTTCAAATTAACCATCAATTGTGTTCTTCCCCCTTTTCAAAATCCACTAGCAATGTGGACCTAAATGCTGTAATCTGTTGGTGGTTCATTGTTGGAGATGTAAAACTTCAATTATGATATTATTGAAGCACAATAACTTTACTGTTTCATAGTGGAGATGTATGATTTCAATTGTACTGGGTAGATGAACGATTTTAATGAAAAGGGTTATACTGATCTTCACATAAATCTTTCTGGCAAATTCGTGCAGAATCTCAGAGAAAGTGGCGAGGATGGTACATGAAATTAAAGAGAATGAAATATAGAAACAAATTTTAAATAATGATGCTCTATGATTATAATTTTTCAGAATGTACGCGTTTTAAATAAAATTTGTATTTTAATATAAAATTTAAAACAATTAGCATAACTAGTTGAGCATTTATAGTAGGTTCTTTAAAATTTTATGAGTGTAGTCTTTAAATTATATAGAATGATTGTTAGTGGTTGTGAATGTAGTATAAGGAATATGTTACAGTTCATTGGTAAATTTAAGAAAACAATGTTTATCCCATATAAACTTAAATGTTTTTTTTAATTTGGTAAATTTAAGAAAACAATGTTTATCCCATATAAACTTAAATATTTTTTTTAATTGGTTGTGAGTGAATGAGAGATAAAAAGGTAATGATAAAAAAATATAGAAATAATTATTTAATTGAAAAGAAAATAATTTTTAATACTCTATGAATTATTAAAAGTTATTTAAGAAACATCCTATGAATACTCTAATAAATCAATAAATTGTCACACGTTAGAAATTTTTTTTCAAAGAAATCAATGTTGGAGAAATGGAGATAATGAAAACGACAAGTCAAATTTTGTTTTGGGTGAAAATAATAATTTTAAGTAAACTGAATGTCATAGGAAACAAAAAATACCATCTTATATTTAAAAATTTACAATTTTATATGTGTAGTTACATAACTAAGATTACAAGTTGTTTTTGAAAGTTGGTTAGGTATGACGCGGGTACATATTACTATCATAAAGAACGGTAAATTTTATATTTTTAGATTAATAGTTTTATATATAATTAAATGAAACAAAGATTAAAAATAATTGAGGTTGGTTGAATTGATAACGACTTCCTCATATTTCCCGGCCCGCCTAGGTTCAGTGCCCACCCTAGGCTTGTTTTTAAGTCCTCTTTTCCATTTCCATTATTGTTATTGTTATTAATATATATTATTATTTCTGTAATTTCATATTTATTACATTAATTATTAATTAAACCAATAATAATAATAATAATAATAATAATAATAATAATAATAATAATAATAATAATAATAATAATAATAATAATAAGAATAAGAATAAGAAAAAAATACTAATAAGAATAATAAAAGAATAATAACAATAATAATAAGAATAATAATAATAATAAGAAGAATAATAAGAATAATAATAATAAAGAATAATAATAATAATATAAATAATAATAATAATAATAATAATAAAATAATAATAAAATAATAATAACTTCTGTTAGGAACACTTTTCATCATTTTCCCTAATGGCCGTTAAATTTGCCCGATAGACTCGCATACTACAAAATATGAGAATAAAGAATCATTTATGTTATTTACTTAGTTTAAAACCAAAACTTTGAAAATTGATATCAACTTAAAAACGAAACGAGGAAGGGGGGCGAGAGGGGGAGGGGGGACGGGCAGGAGGACGGGGGAGAAAAGGACGGGGACGAGGGAGGAGGAAGGGGGGGAGGGGGAGGAGGAGGAGGAGGAGGAGGAGAGGAGGAGGAGGAGGAGGAGGAGGAGGAGGAGAGGAGGAGGAGGAGGAGGAGGAGGAGGAGGAGGGGAGGAGGAGGAGGAGGAGGAGGAGGAGGAGGAGGAGGAGGAGAGGAGGAGGAGGAGGAGGAGGAGGAGGAGGAGGAGGAGGAGGAGGAGGAGGAGGAGGAGGAGGAGGAGGAGGAGGAGGAGGAGGAGGAGGAGGAGGAGGAGGAGGAGGAGGAGAGGAGGAGGAGGAGGAGGAGGAGGAGGAGGAGGAGGAGGAGGAGGAGGAGAGGAGGAGGAGGAGGAGGAGGAGGAGGAGGAGGAGAGAGGAGGAGGAGGAGGAGGAGAGGAGGAGGAGGAGGAGGAGGAGGAGGAGGTAGGAGGAGGAGGAGGAGGAGGAGGGGAGGAGGAGGAGGAGGAGGAGGAGGAGGAGGAGGAGGAGGAGGAGGAGGAGGAGGAGGAGGAGGAGGGGAGGAGGAGGAGGAGGAGGAGGAGGGGAGGAGGAGGAGGAGGGGAGAGGAGAGGAGGAGGAGGAGGAGGAGGAGGAGGAGGAGGAGGAGGAGGAGGAGGAGGAGGAGGAGGAGGAGGAGGAGGAGGAGGAGGAGGAGGAGGAGGAGGAGGAGAGGAGGAGGAGGAGGAGGAGGAGGAGGAGGAGGAGGAGAGGAGGAGGAGGAGGAGGAGGAGGGAGGAGGAGGAGGAGGAGGATGAGGAGGAGGAGGAGGAGGGGAGGAGGAGGAGGAGGAGGAGGAGGAGGAGAGGGAGGAGGAGGAGGAGGAGGAGGAGGAGGAGGAGAGGAGGAGGAGGAGGGAGGAGGAGGAGGGAAGGGGGGAGGGGAGGAGGAGGAGGAGGAGGGAGGAGGAGGAGGAGGAGGAGGAGGGAGGAGGAGGAGGAGGAGAGGAGGAGGAGGAGGAGGAGGAGGAGGAGGAGGAGGAGGAGGAGGAGGAGGAGGAGGAGGAGGAGGAGGAGGAGGAGAGAGGGAGGAGGAGGAGGAGGAGGAGGAGGAGGAGGAGGGAGGAGGAGGAGAGGAGGAGGAGGAGGAGGAGGAGGAGGAGGAGGAGGAGGAGGAGGAGGAGGAGGAGGAGGAGAGGAGGAGGAGGAGGAGGAGGAGGAGGAGGAGGAGGAGGGAGGAGGAGGAGGAGGGAGGAGGGAGGAGGAGGAGGAGGAGGAGGAGGAGGAGGAGGAGGAGGAGGAGGAGGAGGAGAGGAGGAGGAGGAGGAGGAGGAGGAGGAGGAGGAGGAGGAGGAGGAGAGGAGAGGAGGAGGAGGAGGAGGAGGAGGAGAGGAGGAGGAGGAGGAGGAGGAGGAGGAGGAGGAGGAGGAGGAGGAGGAGGAGGAGGAGGAGGAGGAGGGAGGAGGAGGAGGAGGAGGAGGAGGAGGAGGAGGAGGAGGAGGAGGAGGAGGAGAGGAGGAGGAGGAGAGGAGGAGGAGGAGGAGGAGGAGGAGGAGGAGGAGGAGAGGAGGAGGAGAGGAGGAGGGAGGAGGAGGAGAGGAGGAGGAGGAGGAGTAGGAGGAGGAGGAGGAGTAGGAGGAGGAGGAGGAGGAGGAGGAGGAGGAGGAGTGAGGAGAGGAGGAGGGGAGAGGAGGAGGAGAGGAGGCGGAGGAGGAGGATGAGGAGTAGGATTAGGAGGAGGAGTAGAGGAGGAGGAATTATTATGATTATTATTAGGAGGATTATTAGGATTAGGATGAGATTATTAGGATTATTAGGATTATTATTATATATTATTATTATTATATTTTATTATTATTATTATTTTATTATTATTATTATATTATTTATTATTATATTATTATATTTATTATTATTATTATATTATTATTATTATTATATTAGATCTATTATTATTATATATTATTATTATATTATTTTTTGTATTTATGTAATTTGCTTTGATATTGTTTTGGAAAGCACAACTGCAATGCGCAGGTAACCCCCAAAATTTGTTAATAATATAAACAACATGTTTCTAACCTGTGTGATGTCACGCGGAAAATGTACTAGCAAAGAAAGTTCATCTACAACAATATATCTTGCAGAAATAGAAAGTTTATTTATGTAATCGAGGGGGGAGGGGTTTGTGTCTCAAACACTCGACTAACTCAAAGAGAATTGAATACAGACGCAACAACCACTATGCCAACCTCAAGATTGTTTGCATTCTCATGCGGTTGCCATTTAGGGTAAATCTTGTAATGTCAAAATAAACAACAAAAATGGCAGAAACAATTGGATCTAGTTAACATTCATTGTCATCCGTTTTTAATAAGGTATACTCCTCGAGACCGAAATTTCTCTAAACTTATAACAACCAAGAAACGATTTGTTAGGTTATTTTATAGAAAAGTATTTAGTTTTTTTAGCTCTCTTGACATGGAAATTTTGCCAGGTTGCATTCATAGGTATCGTCGATGTTTTGGGGTATTGCCCCTAAATCCTTCAAGAGGTCGTGCCCCGCGGGGGCCTTTGATCATCATGTGAAGAATCATATTAGTTCATACAAGGTTACCTTTGATTTGTGCTCAAGTTTGGTAAAATATCATCATCATGTGACATTTATACATTGTATTAGATAGGGTAAGTAAGAAATGGGGCCAATAAAGAGCATATGGTTAGCTAGTGGTTCTTGTTTGATTGTAAAAATAAATTCATTTCGTTTGAAATCGGTTTTAAGAACAGAGCTACTTTAATAAAGTAATGGCACAGATAAAACGTTTTGATACATATAAAAATAAAAGTAGTAATTTGTGTTCCAGGTTTACGTGCTTGCTTGAATCGTTAAACTTGGTGTTTGTGCGTTTGGTAAATGAAAAAATCAATTGTTTTATAGACATAGTGTATGTTAATTCAATGATTCAACCTTGGACATGACTTATGCAAGTTCTCACTAATTGTTATACGTTTGTCACTTTGTGTAATAATTTGCCTATGATCACATCAATCAATCTTTAACACATAAATGAATACAAATCACATGCATGTGATTAATAAACGTATAAATGTTCAAAAAGATTTATAATTTAACAAAATTTAGCAACTAAAATACCCTAAGCTCCAAATGTGTTGTATGGCGCTAGAAAGCTCTACATTTTCCTTATATGTAACCTTGAGTTTGGGTCTTAATTATCTCATTTTATATATTTTTTTGGAAGGCAAAATTTCATTAAACCACGAGAGTATGAATTGTGTGTGTTTTTGTGAACCAAAAGAACTCGAAAGTGAGCAACAATCCAGAATTCATCTTTTGTAAATGGAGGCGGTTTTTCATTTAAATTAAAAATAATATTTCCAAATTGCATCATTTTCACCTCAAAATATCACATATGAAATTTCGGGAACCATTGCTTAGGGGTTTCGCTGTAAGAAGCGATTATGTTCTAATATTAAAGATCACAATAAAACTAAACGAACATGCATTACGTACCTCCTTACTTTTTTGATAAATATTATGATAACTATTAGAGCATTCACAGTATGTATCCTATATTTATGTAAGTGTATGTTTCTTATATTTTATGAAATGGTTGTAAGTGATTGTAAGTGAATGAAAAAATGTTACTGTTTATTTGTATATTTGGGAAATCTGTTCAACCCGTATAAATTTTTTAATATTTTTAAAAGTGGTTATGAGTGAAAATGAGATAAAAGATCATGATAAAAATATTATTTTGTAAAGTTATTTTTGAAAAACTTGCCAGTGTACACTGTACATTGTGCACACAGTCACACACATATATAGCTCACCACACAACAATATAGAGCAAGTGAACTAGTATAGATTGCAGTCTAAAGAGTATAAATAAAAAGGAGATATATACCAACACCAGTTTACTTATATTTGTCTTTGCTTTATTATACGTGTCCACCCCTTAAACAATCCACCCACATGTTACTGAAAATCAATAAAAAGCTGTAGATATATAATATTAGTATTAGTATATTGTAAAGTTGATACACATTAAAAGGTGAGAACTTGCTCTGAAAGTTCGGAAAAAATCTACATGAGATTTTATTTTGATGTGTTTTTAATCTTTCTATAATCAGTGTTATAAAAGAATATTAAAAACCAATTTCTCTTTTTTCATTTTCATAACCAATTTAACTAGCTTGTAGCGGTTAGTAAAAAAAAAGATATGCATTTATAAATTATAAGAAATATTCAACAACCAAAACTGTTTTATTTTTCTAATACCATAACAACATATATGTTTAAAAGTACCATAACAATAGTTTTTCGGAAAAAAATCCTATACAAGATGTGTTTTTCGTGCGAAGCGTGCAAAGTTCTTACGTGATTATTATCCTTTTAACCATGAAAATTTCACAACTGATTCCATTCTTCATGCGTTTGTCATGCGATGGAGTATGTAATGGGTGTTCACTTCCTTAAAAAAATAAATAAATAAAATAAAAAAGTTTCAAATCTTTATTAAAGAGATAATGTATCTAGAACTCTAGAAGTATATTATGGGCCTTAAAAAGTTTATTTAGACAAGCCCAAATCGGCTCGTGTTTGCCAGATCATCATCGGGATATTATTTCATTAAAAATCGGTTTCATAACTTAATGCTGTTTTAAATAACAGGCCCACTGGCCCAGTGTCGGTCAGCGGGAATCTTGACTCTCAATTAGGTTTTTATTTGTAGCCACGAGGCCCATGATGCCCCATGACACTACTGATGGGCTTCCATATTACTTTTGATGATCTAATAATGCAGACATGGCGGCCCATAACGCATAATACATAATACATTTTAAGGGGTTAAAATTGATTTTAAGATGATGCTGCTCAATACGAACCTAATTTTTTTTTATCGGGTTAGAAATTTTAAGTGTGTTAACGGCATCTAAGTATTAATAGTTTTATATTTGATTCTGGTCAAGTCAAGTTGAGCTAACCAAAGATACAATTAACAAACTCGTGTATCAAAGCGTAACCAGATTTGACCATAGTCATCCTATGTACACCCTAGAAGACCTTGATTCTAACCTATTCGAAATGACATTAGGATATAATCAACAAATTTGTGCAACCATTATATCCCAACTCACACCAACAAAACTCCTGTCACCTATAAAGAAAGACAATGTGTTTGGGCCGGGAGTCGCAGTAGCCGGAGGCAGGGGTGGAGATAACTTTCGTCGGATTCTATGACGGGAGGTGGTGGAGGTGGAGGTGGAGGCGGAGACGGAGGCGACGATGACTTTACAAGCGGCGGAGCAAGAGGAAGCTTAAAACTGATGCATAAAAATGTGAAGGATTTTTTGTGTAAGTTAGTAACAATATTAGAGCATTGCTTTCGTTTATGAAGTAGTCTAAGGGATGTTTGACTATACTAACTGTGTAAGATCTGACTGAGTCAAAAAAGGTTTGATTCAGTATCTGACTGGAACCAAAACGATTTAATATTTAAGTAACAAAAACCCACCGGAGTCACACCACCGGTCGGAACCACCACACCACCACGAGGGGGTAGCGGCCTGCGGGTCAGCCGGTCAGCACATTTTTTTTCAAGGTCTGGGTCAGCACTGGAGACCCGGTCAGCCGGGCTCGAAGCCGAAATCAAACGGGCTAACCCGCTGACCGAGTCAGCCGTTCAGCTGGGTCAACGGGGTCAGCCCAAAAACAAACAGCCCCTAATACTCATGTAGCTCAGCAGACTATTACTATGTTAAGGTATGACTCCATCACGAAATGAATACCCGTCGCAACGCGCGGAGGGGATATAACTAGTTTAATCAATTTAGATCGAAGGGTGGTAAGTAAAAGAAAATCTCAAGTTTGTTTACAAACAGCCGTATATAATCAAATACAGTTCCACTTAATAGTTAAAACTGAAATCTCACCCCCAATTTTCAATTTTACGTTTCGATTTTTGATCTTTTTATTCAGATCCACCTTCCTCTTATTAACACCCCCTTAAACCCTAATTATTTTAGGGTTGTTAACAGGTTCTTACACGCTCATTTCGTTCTTGATTGCTCTGTATTTCCACTTCTCACAATCTTCGAATCTAATCAGGTTGAACTTTCTTTCGTCTGAGTTTCAGGGTTTGGGTCACTGGTAAGTAATTGCTGTCATTATGTTCTAATTATGTTCTTGATCTTAGACATTAGTGAGTAATTCCTGTCATTATGTTGTAAATATGTGCATTAATCTTTAGCCTATCTATGATATTTGTCTCTATTGTACCAGCGATACTGTATAAGTGTGCTATACTTGTCCAAGAATTACCCACGAACATTGGTTGTAGTTGATTGAATTTGAATATACATCATGATTCTTTCTTAATGATATGAATCATATTATCTTTGCAAAAGTTAATGTACCCTCGTCTGTGATATACATCATGATTCTTCCTGATGCTCATGTTCCAGTAATGAACTTCAAATTTGATAGGATTCTGTTGATTTCTTATGCTAGTATTTCACTTTTGGTACACCACATGTAAGTTTTTGTGTGATTTTGTGGGTCGTTATTCTTTTTTCTTATATGGTTCTTTACTTCTTTATGTTGTTGACAATATGACATGACATGTTCAGTTGTTCACCCTTATCTTCAGGTGACTGGTTTTCTAGATGATGTGAACTGGGCTCTGGTTGCACGGAATTATCTATTTTATCCGAATGTTCACCCTTATCTTCAGGTGTTGAGCTGCCATTCGGTTCGGTTTCAGTTCGGACTTCGGGTCGGGTCGGTTCAGCTCAACTTCAAATCCCTTTTTTCCTGCGAATCAGAATCTTAACCCGACCGTGTGTGTTATGAACCTGCCAAGTAAGCAATCTCAGTTTAATTAATATTGTCCCAGTTTTATTTTTGTTAAGCACACATAGTTAACTAACCCATTAAACCTGTGTAATACAAAACATGTTCAATGGCAGACAAAACATTTGAACAAACTAGATCATCTAATGCAATGGGTCCTTGGTTTACAAATCTTATTAAACAAATGACATCATTGATTGAGCAATGTGTTTTGAGTATTTGAACAAAGTAGATAAGTTGTAAATGAATGATCTAATTAGAACATTCCTAAAACTTTAATGATTTGATTGAAACAAAAAAAATTAAAAGTGACCTGATTGGACAAAAAAACTTATGAGGCAAGTGATCTAACATAAAACAATCCTGAAACTTGATTGTTATTTTATAAAGTTATTTGTTAAAAGATAGATTAAAGGGCATGGAAACACATTTATCTAATATTTGACTTTTTTTGGTTGTCTTTTAATATTGTGAAGCCGAAGGTGGAAGTGGAGATGGTTCTAATTTCAAGAGCACAAGCAGCCAACTTGGACCAGAAAGACGGTTATGAGGCAAGTGATATGAATTTTTTGCTTCATCTTTTTGTGGAAATTTGTATGTCTTTGTATAGGTTAATTTGCATATCAGGTTAGGCGTGACATCAATGGCCTGAAAAAGAAAACTAAAATCACATTTGTTGATACAAAACATAAGCAGAAGTTACAGTAAGTAGTAATGCTGTGGTTGTCGATATAACTTGCTTCATTCTTCGGCCATGATTATTTTCTGCACAGTGCGGTTGTTTTGAGTCTTGATGTACAGCTTTTATGTGCAACTTTGACACCACAATATTAATATTAATGTGATGGGTTTTGTGTTTGCTGTAACTTTTCAATGATAAATACAAAGTTCAAAAACATCATCAAGAAAAAAGTCCACAATCCATATTAGATATCAAAAATTGGCAACCAAAATAAAAGGATGCAAAGAAGATGCAATGATAATACTAAAAATCTAAACTTGATATTCCCACAAGATTTAACACTAGACCACCAGAAATCTTTATAAGAATTGCTCAGAGAAACCAATTTTACATATTGAGTCTTCCAATCAAAACACAACTGTCTCTTCTTCAATCCAACTTGTTCATATAAACAGAACACTGCAGTAAACAGCTACTACTATGATACCATCATCAAACTTTCATCTTCTCTTGCTTAGTTCCCACTGCAATTAACCGTTAATAAAATTGATGCTTCATAACCTTCTGTAAGATATTAACATAAATGATGAGTGAAGTTTACTCACAACGGGATATGTTAGAAATTTCAGAACTCTTAATCACACGCAGCCTCTTAACTGAAGAAACAAACATGCTGCAAAGCACATGTAAAAGTTAAACAATTGCCGTATATTCTTCGAAAGCCAAAGTAAAAACAAATCGAATATGAAATAAATAACAATATTGAGGCGGCCAACCGATCAAGTGGCAATATACAATAATGGACACACTTGGCATTAGTTTATAAGAAGATAGTCAGTAAACTGAGTTGTCATTGAAACATCATTCTGATCTAGAGTTTAAAGGAAGCAAATTTGCATACAACAAGCATCTTATATTCTCATGTGTCTAATTGTACATATAAATATTATTATTAAAATTAAGGAATGGTATATAAGTGTGATAGAGGAATCTAAGTGCAGAAAAAACCAAAAAAAGGTACTGTTTTTAGCCTTATGTGGGCACAAGAGAGAGATGGAACAACTTGTTGAATATTATAAAAGTGGAAAACAAGACAATAAACATAAACAAAAGTAAATGTCCCACTATTCATGTTTAGAAACGTCTAAATTACGACAAGAATGCATGAATATTAATTTGTGACAAAAATGCAAAAATATTAAGTGATGAGATGCTTACTGCCATGGGACATCCCCAACAAGCATCCTGTCCCCTTCATTGTCCTCATACACTAAAGTATATTCCCCATTTCCATCTAACAAACCGGTAATCGGCTTCTCGTGTTCGTGATTACCGTTAATCCGAGCTCCCGATGTGTCGTTTTGAGCTGTGGAAACACATTTAACAAACCATTTTTGTTTAATATATGCATAAAAAGGATCTATTACAAGGTAACATGAAATTAAAAGGATGATGAGTATATGAAATTAATTCTAATTTGTACACATCTGTAAAGATTATTAACCTGCAAGAAGTCCTCTAAAGAGTTGATCAACAGCAACAGAAAGCTTCTCATAGGTGTTATAAGCATTAAGATCAACTTTTCTACCGATTGGGACACCGTTCATATTAATCTTCACAAAGAAACCCTTTTGGCAATTTCCCACCAATTTTTCCTTCTGAACAACATTGTTTGAAACAACACCATTTTGAGAATCAGACACAGGAGCCTGTTTTGAGCTGCTACTTGCAATATTCTTCCTAAATGACCTAATTGGAGGCCATCCCACAACTGGAGCAGGTGCACTTCTTCAAGATTGTTCAAATATTAAAAGTTAAAATCAAGAATCACTCAAGTTTGCTAAAAAGATTAAATTTTTAATAAAACCCATGAAAATTACAGCTAAATTTAATGAATATGTGGGTTGTTCAAGACTAGTACGCCCATGATACTGCAAAATATTAATGACAGATGAGATATAGAAAATCAGGTAGCAGCAGGGTACCACCATTAGTGTCCAAACAAAACAATACAAAAAATACATAAGTTGGTGAGTTTCCCCAAAACATGAAACAGATACATACAAAGAAAAATATAAATAAAAAAGATATGAAATCCAAATTGGTACCGAAGTGAGCGTACAGAGAGAAAATTACATGAAATTTCTTTTTGTTTACATGCAAAGAATGTGAAATACAAATCTTTTAAAAGTTTTTTAAAACTTTGTACCTCTTTTGAGCTGCTTTTTGTGGTGATTTGTAGCTTTTTTGTGCATCTGAAACAGACCAATCTTCTTCAACACCAGGTGGACCAAGCCTTAATTCAAGCTTCTTCTCATCTCCATTACCATGGCGACCTTTTGATCCATTTTCAATGGTGTGATCATCATCTTGATTTACAAACCAATTTCTCTCTTTAGGAATCAAATCCAACAGTTGAGGATGAATCTCACCATTGATATTCCTGTTATACCCACCATCCATTTTGACTTTCTTCTTCAAGAATGTTTCAAGAATCCCTTTTTACACAAAACCCAGAGAGAAAATCAACAAACAAAGTCTTCTTTACAAATCCCACTGCAGAACATCAAACAACATATAAACCAACCGTGAAAAGATATTAAAAAAATGCAATCTTTATTACCTGCTTGTACAAATTCCAGCTGTTGTCTTTGTTTTTTTGCTATCAAGAACACCAGCAAGATGTAATGAACACCCCTATGACATTAATATAACAGAACTTCAGATGGGTGATGGGTGTAGGGTAGAAAGTTAATTTCTTTTTGGGATTTGTAAGACACGGAATATCTTTTCTTGATTATTATCTGTGTCTGCAACTGTGTGTGCTTTATGGCTATGGCTGTCTGCACCTGTGTCTCAAATCTTCAAGATTGCAGATAGTAGACCAATAGGGAGAACAGAGACTAAAATATGAAGCGAAAATAAGGGAAAGAGTATAGAAATTGAAAGAAAGAGAGAGATTCTTTTTCACTCAAAACACACAGTGAATGTGTGTGTATACACATACATGTACATATACATATGCATACACTACACACGCAACCATCTTCCCAATATATATGTTGTTTGTTTCAACAAGCAAAGCGTGCCTTCTTTCTCCCAGAACCAAACACTAAAAAGCATAAAAAAATATTCTCTCTTCACACACTTACACTTGTAGCCTATAAATATATAAAAAATAGGGGTCTATGTGTTTATAAAAAAATAGAATAGACTGTCACATACACATCACCTCGGCTCCCTCTTCTTCCAGCAACTTTAGCGCACCTTCCCATGCTTTTTTTATTCCGTCTTAATAAAGTTTTAATCTTTTTTAAACCTGTAGAAATTTAAGTCACCACATAATAAGGTAATTAACTTTTAAGTAAAGAGAGATTAGGAGTGAAGCAATCAAAGTGCATTAACATTAGTTACCATAATAAATAGGTAATTTGGTAGAGAAATTACAAACATGTTATTTTATCTTTGAAGTCCTGTACTTAAAAAAAATAATGAAATTACTATGATTTCAATACTACAAGGATGCATCGTCCCCTAGAGAAGCGAGTGGTGTTACCCTTATGGGCGTGGCACTCATCATTCTTATTTTCCATTTCACCATGATTAAAATGATCTAGTCATATTTTCCGTTTCATCATGAATAAATTGATCTAGTTATATTTTAATACCTATCTTTACAATTGTTATATTTTGATTAAAAAGTGAGTCACATTCACTAGCTCACTACCGCTTTTTAGTAAGCGTGAGAGGTAAAACTATTATCCTTCTACTTTAATAAAAAAATTATTTATGGAGGACACGTGTCAATCCAACATTCATTCTCACAAAAAAATTCTCGTTTCTCTCTTCTATTAAATAATTACACTAATTACAAACAATATTATTTTAAGTCTTTTTTAGATTAAAAATAGTTTTCTAATAAATTAAGAAAGATATCTTTTTATTAATGTTATTTCTAAAGACATAAATTTTCACAAAATAAAACTTTTTTTAAAAGTGAATTATTTATAAACCAAAAATAATTAAAAATGAAAGTTTTAATAAGAAAATTTATAAAAATGACAATTTTTTAAACAATTAAAAAGTTGATATCATTGTTTTATTACTTATAGTCTTTACTCTTACGTAATTTAAATAATTTCTAATCTTAAAATATCATTTTATAATTAAGTAAAATTTATTATATATATTTAATATTTTATTTATTTAACCCGTGTAATACACGGGTTTACTAAAGCTAGTTTAACATATAACGCTTATTTGACATCACTTTTTTCTTATATTTGCAAATCATAACGCATCGCTTAAGTATTTTTAAAATAGTTCTAACCCGCTTTTATTTTTATTATCTATATTACATTTTTGTGAATTTAACATTTGTTTTTGCTTATATTTCTATCCATTAACTAGTATCTTTAGACTTTACACAAACTACTCAAAGTTCCTGCGACATGTATTGATCACTGTAGTATAATCTTTTAAATACTTTCATTCATTATTTCCACATTTTCTCTCATCTTCTAAAATTCACTTAATAATTTATAATTTAAATTATAGTGGTAAACCATGACTTTCTTGACAGCAGAATTAATATGTACTGTTGGCACTCAATGGATGACTTCATTAAGATGAAAGTTTGGTTATACTCGTCTGCATTAAGTTGTATTGATTAAGATTTTCGATCTTTTCTTATTTAATTAGTAATTACGTGTCTAATTTTAATACCTTTGAGTCCTTGACTTTTTTGTCAATCCCATCTTGTCCCCCTAACCTCATCTTGTCACATTGAAATCCAAATTCACACGACAATTCATCAAACTCCTTCAATATTGAAGGAGAGTGTAAGTAGTGGTAGTAGGTCTAATATTGTTCCCTTTATGTCAACATTTTTATAAACACTTCTATAAATGTTCATTTAATTCGTGTTAAAGTTCAAAACATAACTTTGTACCAGATTAATTCAAGATTTATTGATCAATTCCACTTTTATAATTTGTTTATTCTTTAAAATACATAACATTACTATGGTTAGGAGTTGAAAAGAATTAACTTCAGCTTTAAAAGTGTAAATGATGGGAAACTTGAAGGTGAAAATGTGTGAACATGAAGTTTTTAGGTGTTGAATAAGATTATTAGGGGGATGTATTGTTAAGTAAAACTACATGGTTTGCCAAAATTGTCGATATACAGACTTTTTTGTTGTTGAAAAGCCATCAAAGAAATTGTCTTGTTCAAAATAGTATAATTTACTTGTTGAAACTGGTTTCCTTACGCACGTGGCAATGAAATGCCAAGTCGGGTCAAGTGTCATGTCATCCATTGACTCAGAAAACGCCAATAAACAAGTTGTAATATATACTAAAGTCAATTAAAAAAGTTTAGGGTTGGTATCAATAAGTATAGATAGTTTATATTGTATCGATCTACATCAAGTAGTTGATTAGTAGCAACTTGTGTGGTAGGTGTAAACATTGTGATCAATAGAAACCAACATGTAAGTAAGCACTGATCGGCAGCATGAAGATTTGTGGTTATCGACGAGTTAGCAATGATGGTGTTAAGTACTGATAAGAAGTTATACAGGGTTATATAAGTGCTAAGGAGATGAATGTTGAGATAGACTTTTGCAATTCATTTCTTTAGTAATCGGTTTCGTTCAATTCAATAATGGATTCTCCATTGTTCCTGAGCGATTTCTAATCAGTTCGAGTTTTTGATTCATCATATGTGATTCTTTTATGTATTGATTCATCATATGTGATTCTTTTATGTATAGGCCGAATCGTTTTAGTTTCTTTTCCAACAAAACAAGATGTTGATTATCATATTTAGTAACGATATGCGCCTTGTTATCATTCCGTCCATCCTTCATAGCACCATTGATCTCATCAAGCAAAGAAACATCAGTTGGTTAATTAAAATCAATTTCATTGAAATTCATTTGTTTAATCAATGATATGTAATCATAGTACATCACATAAATTTCTAAAAAAAGCTTTCTATATTATTATGACTGTATTTTCTATATTATAGAGGATAATTATAAGTGGTTGTGAGTGGATAATAGATAAAATGTTCTTGTTCATCTGTATATTTAAGGAAAACACTGTTCACCCTTGTAATTTTTTTAATGTATAAAAATATTATTTAATTGAAAAAATAGAAAAATATAGTGTAATTATAATGATAGGATGAGAAACCTGATACGAATGCTCTAACAAAACCAATGATAAAAGTAAAAACAAATTACAATGTTAATTATAAGAAACATATATAATAATATAGTAAAATGAAGTGATAAAAATAAAATCTCTTGAAACACTTATGTTTATTTTTAATAATTAATTGGATCACTAACGGGTCATTTATCCACTTATTTATCTCTATTACTCGACTACAAAACATTGAATCTCTAGGCTAGCACGTCCTCAAATCGAAGCTCGTACATCAGCCCATTGCCAATCAGTCCTGAATAGACGAACTTGAGACGACTTTTAGGAGGAAACCTATTATAGGTGAAAATTTCATTTGATCCAACTTGAAACCCTTTAATTTTTTTGTTCAAGAAGGAACTAGAGCCAAAACTTCTTTGTATTTTAATAAAGTGTTGGAATACACTCATCATCATTCTTTTAGGCAAAAAGATGAGTAATGGTTAACGCGTCTTAATGCCCCTTAACCATTATCTAATTATGATACTTATTAGAAGTTATGACGTTATGATGGAAACGCATCCACCTGTATATAACACTCATACAATGTCCACATGGTGGTGTAAGGACGTTTTATAATGTTATAACGCCCTTTAATACCTCCTTAATGCCCCGTTACATTGGATCGTAAGTTTAAAATTAATCATTTGAAAAATCATGTATGTGACTCAAGATAAGTTTATTGTCCGTCCGACCATGAAACATTAACACGGAGATCGGCTGTATTATTTAAAGTAGCATCATCTTTGTTGTTTTGTGACGTCATTCAACATATTCCCACTCTCGTGTTATAACCGCGTGGTTAACACGCATAGGCCATAAAAAAGAGGGGTTGGGTGATGAAACACCACAATATTTATTTCAATTCCACCAACTTATTTGACTTTTTTATAAATTATTAATAACTAAAATAAAATATAAGAGTATTAGTAAATATTTTTTGTTAAATAATATTTTGCTCAGGTTTAACCTTTTTTTGTGTTGTAGGAGCGGAATATGCATCTTCACTTTCGCATATTATAACATCACACCTTTAATATGAAGCATCATCATACTCTTAACTTGGTAAATAAAGTTTTATGTCATTTTACAATAATATAATCTCTAACTAGTTAGTCAGTACGTGAGATAAACTATGCTTGTATCTTAAAAGAAAAACAAATTATTAAACTTAGATGCATATATGTTCTTTAACAACAAGTTTAAAATTCACTTAATCTTTGTTATTACTTTATAGATATTGAAATGTTTATTTTATAACTCAAGATAACAAGATATGAATAATCGTGGTTAGATAGGAACCCAAAGTATAATTTCAGAATTATGAGGTCATAAAACAAAATAAAATCCGACGTGAATCCCATAATTTAATAACATAATTATTATTATGGATTTCACAAGATTTTGTATGTTTTTTTATTCAAGTGTGCTTAAGATGAGTTGGTTGCATCTTATTTGAGTTTATAATTTTAAAAAGATTATGATAATAAACAAGTTAGCGTATGATCCGTCAAGTTTATTTAAACTTAGCCCATTTAGCTAAATATGTTCAAGCTTTAAGCACCAATATTTGACCCAAACTCATCTCGATTAAACCTATAATCGTGATTTTTTGTTCAGCTAAATGTATATTCTTTATGATATAATAACCATACTACTGAGACACCCTCACATTCATAAGACAACATGATATGCTAAGAAATATTTTTGTATTTGTGTTAGTAATACACAATGAGATGATAACAACTAATTAGTCTTATGTGCTATTGTGTTTTAATAAACACTATATGTTTTGAAAAACACATTAGTGAAAATAAAATAATATTATTGTGTATTTATAATTGTAAAACATATTGATAAATAATAATATATTTATATAATATATAAAAAATAACGATAAAAATTACATGAAATGATATAAAATATAAAACATGATGATGAATGCACATAACAAATAATAACATATATTTGACACAATTACTTGAAGTATCAGACACAATAACTTGACATATTTAACACATTGACGAAAATGTCTTTTTATTTAAAAACAATAAAATGACACATGTTATGTCTATATTTATTGATAGTTTTCTTAATTAAATATTATTTTACTATAATTCCACCCGTAAAACTAATTGGATTGGTGTCATCTTATTTATATTACGGCTTCAACTAATTTGCATCATCTTTATTTTTATGATATAAATAAAATCCACGTTTTCAACATCAAAAAATCAAATGTGTCATCATTTCACATCCACCAAAAAAAGTGTTGTCACATTCTTCATGCCTACCTTTAGTAATTTTTATCGTCGAAAATATTCTATTACAAGTTTTATGATAGTTACATTTTCATATTTTACATAAAAACGTCAAAACAACAATATATATTTAAAACGTTCGTTTTGAATTCTACTTAATCGGTTTAGGAGTTAAGTTAAAAATTAATTACATAGTTGATCAAGTAATTTCTAATTTAGGTGGCGGCGAGCATCATTTTTTGGTTAAAAGCTACATGAAAAATTATGGTATAATATTTGTTTGGTTTTCAGGTGGGTTTTTTCGATGAATTGTTCAACCAAATGAAATATCATGGTTTATGAGAAATTGAAAATCAAAACTTTATATCTGAACTCAGTTAATAATTTTTTTTTAAAATTTCGGAATTTCTTTTCACCCTTGCTATACATTTTAATCAATGGCATGAAGCACTTGATGAACCAAAACATTTTTATTTAACATAGAACTTTAAAGAGAGAAAGAATATTTTCGTCGGCAATTGAAGGTTATAATTGAGCAATAGATTGTGGGCTCTATTTCTGAAAGATGATATTTTAAACATAGATATCCATTTGTTACATAAAAGAGACAATAAGGATAACTATAAAACCACTTTTTAAAAAAGAGAGAGATCATGAAGCCTCACATCCTTTGGTCATGAAGAAGACCATTACTTTATTATCATTATGTCAAGTGTAATCTTTAAGGATATAATCATATGATGATAAGCATATATTATGTTAACAATTTACTTATTTTAACTATTAAATATCATAAAAATAATTGTTATAAAGTTACTAAAAACTAAAAAGGTATTCTCTTAGGTGATCATGAATAAGAGTACATACAATGCACCCCTTAAAAGTAAGATTGGTTCAAGGAAAAAGGACTTCTAGGAACCAAGAAAGAAAAGTCCTTTTGGAGATAGTTATGATTAGGGTTGACCAGAAGTTGCAAAACGGGTAATGTATAATTATTGATCCAAGTGTGTGGGAGTAGTTATTTTTAGTTTTAGGAGCTTAATAGCTTATACTCGGTATTTAGGGCGTGTTTGGGTTTCCTTAATAAAACAACTTATTGACTTATTGACTCTTTTATAAGTTAATAAGTTAGTATAGAGTGACTTATTAACTTATTTCACTCACAACCATCATATTGCCAAACATTATAAAATGACTTTTTAACTTTTTAAAAATTAATAAGTTAATAAGTAAGGAAAAAAAAGCACTCCCAAACACCCACTTAGTTACTTTCTTTTAACAACGAAACATAAAATATTATTAAAACTGCAGCTAGCAAAATGCTAGAGCGAACCGAGATTACATCAAGATATTATCGAAATCAAAGTTACACCACAACTGCCAATCGACATTCCTTATCCGAAATCTATATTTTATCCACCAATATGAGTTGACTGTTATATTCTCCACTACTCTTTCCATCTCCACCAGTTTACCATTGAAGATAAACTCATTTCGAGCTTTTCGAATGTACCACCACGTCGCCACTGTGATACAATTTAGAACCTGTTGTAACTTTGTAGCCACGGATGCTTGAAGATTTGAAAGGACCCGTCGGACAAAATATGAATTTTGACCAGGAACCACTACACCAAGGATGTATCTCAAAGAAGTGAAAGAACCGTATGGTTATGAGCATGAAGTTCATACAATGTAAATTCAATCAACAAAACTTAATCCTTCCAAACTTCATGTCCACATCAAAATTATAATTGTTTCAAAATCCAAAATATAAAATTAACTAACAAAAGATAAATAGCAAAATATTGATATTTGAATCAACATTGATGAATTAGGAATTGATCAATATCATCATTAATTAGTTGTCTTGTTAATTTGTTATATATCATTAATTAGTTGTCTTGTTAATTTGTTGTGCTAGTGACATGTGATAAAATAAGTATGAATAAATAGCAAATGTAACATCCGGCATTTTCAAGTTATAAACCCGAACCCGAACAAACATCGAACTATCTTACGATATGAATTTTTTTTATTTAACTTATTTTATTTATATTAATGAATTATATAGATTAGACGTGTAGTTTAAATTGATTTATTCAATTTATCATTTAACAACTTATAATAACTTGTTGATTTAAAAATAATTCTTTTTCATAAAATTATAAACTTTATTAATCATGCTACAACAAATAACTAAATGGAAAAGACTTATTAAAACTTATAAAGTTATAAAATGAATTTTATTATACTTATAAAGTTTTATAAGTAATTATGAATTTTAAATATTGAAAATAAGTAATCAAATTATAAAGTTACAAGTTTTATAAAAGTTATAAAGATTAACAAATAAATAATTTGATTGATTATTCAAATTGGTTTTATAAAGTCTATAAATATTTTATAAAAAAGTTGTTAAAATTATAGTCTTCAAGAATTTAAATTTTAAATTATAATTATTCTTTTATTTATTTAAATTATTTAATTTTATATTTATTTCAAATTCCAATCATAACCCCCTTTTAAAAGACTTATAAATCACCATTAACACCATTCATAACCTCCTCCTAACCTCAAGTATAAAAGCAAGGCTTAGGCATCACTTTTCATTTGCTCATTCTCTAAAAACCTCACTCTCATATCTTTCTTTCATCCATTGGTTATGATGAATTTGAAGAATTTTATTTTACAAGAAATTTCAAGAATTCTTAATACTAAGGTAATCCTTTATTGTTTTTATATTATACATTTTAATCATCCTAACATTCAATTGTTCTCATGACTTTATGTTCTTACTATTATTCTTTCTTCTACCAAACCTTTTTTTATTTAATAATTATCATTTGATCATTAACATTTTAATAATCACTAATCTTATAATAATCACTAACATCCTAAATTAAGCTAACAACACACTAACATAAACAAAGAATCCCGTTTGCATATGGACGGCTATGCCGCCGCATTCGGTTATTCTGCAAGATTATTGTTCTAAATGATGGCTATGCCAAAGTCTTAGAATATTTTTATAACTCAAATGAAGACTAATATACCATATATTAACATAATAAATTGTTCTAACCCATTTCATGTATTAACAATTTTAAAAGTGCACATAAGTGCCTTACTACAATTCTGGCAGAATATAGTCTTACTTCAACCGACCATAACTTGATCATAAAAAACTAAATTTGGGTAAACTCAGACTTCAATGTTAAGTTCATTGAATTACCTTTTCAACGACAGTTTATACGTCTTCAAACTCAATCGGACGACTCTACAACAGCCTTCACAAAATAAGTGCGCATTTCAGCACCTTCTGTCTTGCGATGCTTGTTTGACCTATTTAAAGATCTTTTCATAAAAATGTTTCTGAATGAAAGTTGTCCGGGAGACTTTGAACTAGTCAAGTATAAATTTTTATAATTTTATGAAACCGTTTGCTATTTTTAAAACATGTTCAAACACATACCAAACATTCTGTCCAGAATCTAAAATTGATGCAATAATCCTTTTTCAATCTACCTTTCGCTTTTTAGCATTCTCTAAACGTTCTAACTTCTTGTAATGAATTCCAACATCAAGTTATTGTTTTTCTATCATTTAGGAGATCACCTTTGACTCTTGACATCCAAGTTTTCTTATGTACTCTACAATCATCACTATACTTGTGAGTTTTCCATGTGAGTATTTCCATACCCCTTTTGCTTATTTTCACACTTTGGGGTGAAACATGTTAACTTATACTTTGCACTTGTAAACTTATTTGAGACTTGTAAACTTTATGGCAATTCATCATGTTAAGTTGTGGTTAGTTGAACTTTTGTGGTTACCATGTTATGGCGTTATATGTACAATCATTAACTATTGCTAGCCCAGCGAAGTCATAGATCTATGGGTAAGACAAGCCTGCTTGGTTGATCCAAGTACACTTAGCTGATCGTATATACTTTTAACGTTTGAGACTTGTAAAACTATTGTCAAGGTTTGATTGTTGCATTGTTCATAACATCCCTAATCACTTTATTCACTAACTTATGACTTGAATTGCCATCTTTTATATACTTATGTATTGAAAACTATGGATTGCTCACCAACATTTTTATGTTGACCCCTTTATTTTTAACATGTTTCAGGAATACCTCAAGTGTGTGATCTACTCTTTGAAGCTTATTGCATCTAGGATTGGACCTAGTATTAAAATGGATGAACATGTTATTTGAAACATTTGTATATGATGTATTCGTTGTTGAAGCATTTGTTTGTAATGTTATTAATGAAACTTATGAATAATATATTTGGATTTAATAAATAGCGTTATGTGGCTGTGAACAATCGTAACCCTCACATCTCGACGTTTCCGCCGTCAAGGTTGGGGTGTGACAGCAAATAAGTATGAACTAGCTTTTTTACCCGTCGCGTGTTGCCACGACACCGTACGTTGCGTGATAATGTATAAATTACAATCGTCCCGATTCGTTTTCGAACAATATCTAGAATGACTCGAATTTATACCATTGAATGAAAACGTATTATATTAGACCCGACTTTTTTCCAAACAAAACATATGTTGAAACATTTATATTTGACTCGGTCCAAATTAAGTTTATGTCGAAACACAGAGTAAACAAAAATATATTATTTTTGATCCGACGTGTTCCCAAACAAAACTTACGTCGAAACGTTTAAATTTGACTGAACTAATATCTAAACAAAAAATTTACATCAAAACGTAGGCGTTTGTCGAAAAATAGTTAAGCCGAGTCACATCTGATTAGGTCCTAACGATGATGGACTCGAATTTATATTTTACAGAAGTAAATCCGGAACTTTAAAAAACTTAAGGGGGTCAAAGTGATATTTTTTAAAGTTTTATAAAAAGTTTAGGAGCAAAAAATGTCAAATAAAAAAATTGAAGGGGGTTTTTTGACCGGTGGCATATGCCACCGACCTTTGCAAATAAGTATAAGTATAGTAATAATAATTTGTTTGGTGTATTTAAGAGTGAACGTACGTGTCGACTGTCGATAATGAAACATGCTAGTTGGGCTTGAGCAATATTGGGCTTTGAACCTTTGGATATGTCCATAACGTTAAGACTGAGAGAGTTTAGAGTATTGAGGTAGGACGTAGGTTGTGCCCTGGTAAATAAACTTGTTTCGTTACCGCTTGAAAGATCTTGTTGAAACAAAAGTACTCTCAGTGATGAATACATATCCAATTTTTGCCGTTAAAAAAATAAAATAATAATCATATCCAATTTGAGAAAAATCTATAAAACGATCATAAATATATCATATGTGAATCACCTTTGTTTAAAATAAAAACAAATAGTGATTCGTGTGTGAATTTACATTAAGTTTTCATCATCATGTTAACAATAACTACTCCCACACAGTTGGATCATATGTGAATCACCTAAGGTTAACAAGTTCTTTTGACCTAAAGTGGACATTTAACGGATTTAGAGGACATGTTAACTAAAGGATAATAAAGCTTTTATTTAATCCAAGATTTAACTAACGTTGCAAATACAGCTTCCACACAATCATCATCGAAATCGTTATCGTCATCGTTCTCATTCTCACTTACACAGAGAAGCTAAAACCCTACGCGGTGGCTCAAACGGGCGTCGGGCATGAAGAACCGCCAAATTATCCAGCAGCAAAACATCCCCTTTCCGCCACGGTATCGCCACACTCTCTTCCTCCAGCATTTTCAAACAGTCATGTATCACCTCGGCCGGCAACGGTGCACCGTCGCCAAACGTCACCGCCTTCACCGGATCATTCCTTGCATCTTCCCAACCAGTATAAGCTGCCACCATACTATTAAACCATGTCTTCCGCCCCCTCGTTTCGTCTACTTTTATCGCCGGAATCGGCCCCATCACCGTCTTCACTCCGTCATCCGTCCATTCTAGCTTCATCCCAAGCTTCTCCGCCCTGCAATTCATAACCAAAATCATTTCAAAAACATTAGTAGTCTGTTTTTACAATTTTCCTCACATGTCACATCAACAGTTTCTATATTTTCTTTATTTCACTAGTAACAGTTTTCCATTTTCCCCGTATCGAAAATAAACTACGATTTAACAAAACGACTGCTATCCGTGAAACTGTTACGGGCCGAACGAAAAAATTCAATCCAAAATACTAGTACGATGGACGAGGGAACCCATTTGACCTATAAACATCACATCAATTACCCGTAAAACCGATATAAAACAAGTCACATAACTTTTTTGGTCCATAACAGAAACCTTATGGCAATTATCTTGATTTTTTTAGAAACAGTGTTCTCGGACCCGGGAACACTGTATATCTTAAGATTAGAAAAACAGTGTTCCTAGGACCGAAAACACTGTTTAACGCGTTTCTCGGACGAAAACAAACCTTTCTTCGGCGACGGCTTTGTCTTTTGTCAAGAATGTGGAAACCCATCCACGACCGATTGGGGATGAAGGATCATCATCTTCCCCCAACACTCTTGTGTAGATCAGCCCGTGTTTCTCCAATCGATCAACGAACTCAGGGTGCTTCTGTTTCATCTTGTTGTAGATCACATGGCTCAGGACTATAGGCGTTTCTCCCCCAATTTTCGGTTCCACTTCGCAGAAGAAGAACACCTTCAATGGATACTTAGGCACCTGCATCACAACAATTGCGTTCACAATATCGAATTGAAGGAAGTTCATTAAAAAGAACCCTAACGATCAATTCAAATCGTCAATTTCATCAATTCGATCAATTACGTTGAAGTTATCGAGTGAATTAGGGTTTGAGAAACAGACCTGAGCCATTTCGTGATGAAAGGGGATCTTCTGATCAGGTGGAGACTCATTGGAGGTGAACACACGGCCGACGACGTTGGTGCGAGGGGCGGCGCCACCGACGTACGGAAGCTCGTCGAACCCGAAGGCTTCAACGACGTCGTTGAAGTCGGAAGCAGATGAAACTGATGAAAAGCCACGGAAGAGGATTGCACCGTGCTTGTGGAGCACCGACTGCAGACATGGCTTGTGATCGATGATGGCGGTTTTGAGATTTTGATCGCCGGAGTTGTGATTAGGGGTTAGGACGGTGGGGAAGACGACTACTCCGGTGGCATCTCCGTCGTTGTATTTCTTCTGTTGGGGTAATTCTGATTCAACGAAGGGATTTTCCGGCATGGTTAGTTTCAGACTTTCAGTATCGTCTTCAAGGTAATATGATGTTATGATCCTTTAAAACACGTATGTTGAGGTAAAAGGTTTCACTTTGACCGGTTTTTCGTCTAGGTTCATATGTAGGATAACCGTAACCATGCTTATCTAGTTTATTTATTTATTTATAAAACAATAAATTACGACCCTACTTCATAGCATAGTTGTTAATTTAATCGGTTTCATCTATTCGTTTTCTAGCCGGAACCGTACCCCTAACCCCATCAGGAAAAAAGTCATTGCAGAGAAAACCATTTGACCCAAATCTAAACATCTTGTTCAGATTGAAACTTAAACCCATTACTTACTATTATTTACATGTTATAAAGTTTAACTAAGGAGTGCATGAGATAAAGTGAAAAAAGTAAGTGGAGATAGTGACCATGAAGAGGACGTAAGGGGTGCATGAGACAAAGTGAAAAAAGTAAGTGAACGATGTAAGGTTTAGATAGAGTTATTACAAGGGCACCATATGGTCTAAAATCATGTGTAATAAGACATTAAACTCATACATAACGTCACATAATGTCCCCATCATCATTACAGTGGGGTGTTATGTTTAAAGGAGCATTATTATTATAACATCACAAATCATCAAATTCATAATGATAAAAGGGCGTTATAGGAATCATCAACCATTACTTATGTTTTTAACAAAAATATAATTGTGATTTGATGCTGATGTGACAGAAAATGCTCCTTAATGGACATTAACCATTACTCATGGTCTAATGTCAAAGCCCGTTCAAATCTAGAATGATTAACTTTCATTGAGTTAAAGGGCCTATGAGCAGTTACATGAATATGTAAACTATTGTTATATCTAACAATTTTTAAGTATACATTTTTTAGTATATTGATATACGGATTAATTTGTAATAAAATACATCAACCCGTCATAAGCGAGATATAATAAAATTAGGGATAATAGCACCTCGTGTTCTAAGAAAGAGTATAAGATGAATATACATATCTACATGATAGACATGAACATACGTATCTACATGATAGAATAAAATTCATATTCAAAGAAAGGATAACGTAACAAAATAAATCATGTTTGCTCTACTTGATAATCCACCAAGAAAGATATCATATATTAAATATAAAATAATTATCCATCAATTTGAAATCTTGATATGGTCCCAAGGAATTCGTATTGCGGGACCAAAATGTGACGGGGCGATGACACCGCACAATAATTTCAATACGTAAATTATATGTAATGGATAGGGTTACATTATAATTTATTTATTAATTTTAACCTAGTTAGTCTTTCGTATTATGCGGTGGAAGTTTGATCGTTTTCTTCCGTGCTATGCAATGCTAGTTTTGTTGTTTTTTTCTCATGTTACATGGTGTGAGTTTGGTCATTATCGCTTTGCCTCGTCAAAAATCATAATAGCGAATATAGAAAGTGGTTCCGATAATAGCAATACTAGTAACGATGTTTTTCCTTCGTAACCGGTTCTGTTGAAAATTATATATTACATTACAATTTAATGTCAACATTTTGTGATATTGTTTTTTAAAATGTTGGGTTATTTTTATTTTGTGTTGCATGTTGGATTGAATTAGAGATGCACAAATAACCGGGTACGGATCCGACCCGGACCCGGGTTCGGGTACAACCCGATGGGAGGCATACCTGGTTCGAACCCGTTTAAACCCGTAGGGTTGGAACCGGGTTTAGTTTTTGAGTCTTTTAGCGAACCCGACCCGAACCCGACCCCCACCCGAACTGAACCCGACCCGGTCTAAACCCGATTTGAACCCGGTATTGGACATAAAAAAAGAAAAGAAAATTAGAAAAAATAAACTAAACCCAGTATTGTACCCGGTTCCGGACCCGACCCGACCTTACCCGGGTATGGCGGGTTGGATTTTCCCACAAGTGAACCCGACCCGGGTTCGTACCCGGGTTCACCAATACCCGGGTACAAAAAAACCTGATTGGGCCCAACCCGGTTTGAACCCGGTTTCGGGTCAGCCCAAAACCCGAAATGTGCATCTCTAGATTGAATGAGTGAGCTATCAAATACATATGGGCTTTGAAGTTGGACTGGAAGCATGAAATTGGGTTGGAAGCAGTTGGAATGGATTGCCTCTTGAGCTATTGTTGAGCCTAGAAATAATGAAGATAAAAATAATCATCATCATAAGATCATATTAGTCTTCATTGCATATGCAGATATCATCTAGGGTTTGAAACTCTCTTCATCTTATCATCAACCTTAGTGATCATCTATCTATCAGGCTCTCACCTTTATCATAAATTATCATGTAGATCGTTTGTGCTTAGTCTTTTTTTGTTATTTTCGTTTCTCATTTGTTCGTTCTCAATATTTTGATTATTGATTGAGCATCTTTCTGATTCTTGGGTGTAAACGTGTTTTGGTTTAGGATTAATAAGATTTGGATTTACAGTTTCTGACAGGTTCAAACATTATACTTGGCTAACAAAACCTAATAAAAGAATTGCGCAATTATAGCTTTAATAAAATGAAATCAAAGATAATTGCATGTACGAACAAATAGGGAAAATTGAAATTCAACAGTTAAAACAATGGTGTGCATTTGAAAAGTTCAAATATAGATAAAAACAAGTAAACATGTTTTCACAATGAATTCCAAGAACTTGCCGTATCCATAGTAGTGGTAGTGCGTGAAGTTGCTTCTGGAAAACTATAATTGTTATGTACCACACATTTAGATTCTTTAAAAAGTGTATACGCCAAAACCCTCACCATTAACTTATCTCTTTATTTTGAAGTATAATATTGAAATTAACTACTTGAAGACACATGAAACTTAGTTCCGTAAATAGAGAACCAATCAAAATAAAAATCATATGAAGCTCAAAGTGAAGACTCGCCTGATTTGAACCTAGGTATGATATCGAAGATGAAACTTGTATAGTGATTTGAACCCAATCTCAATTGAAAACCGTGCAATTTCTTCCATTTGGTTTGTTTGGGCATTTCTTTCTACCGGATCGTCATTTCTTCAAGTATGACCGAATTTCATTTCAGTTTGATCCAACGACGGATATGTAACATGTGAGCGGTTACATTATTCGATTACAATAAAATATATAATCCACAAGTGTTATACTCTAGATACAACTATTAAATGTCATTATATAATATGAAGTTTATTGAAGTACACATAAATGATGAACATAATACTCCAAATCATATCCTTCCTGTTTCACGGGCATACAGTTATACCAATGAACACAAAAATACAACAATCACACATTTTACTTGCAAAATGAAGCCAGCACACGACGAGGTAGCATGATCAATGGTCGCCGCGAATGCATGACCGCCAAGTTATCTAGCAGCAGAACATCACCCTTCCGCCATTGCAATGCAACACACTCTTCATCAAAGATCTTAGAACAGTCACCACTAACATCAGATGGCAGCGGTTTACCATCACCAAACACCACGGCCTTTGAAGGATCATTGTTTAGTTTATCTTCAAATCCTCCCACCACAACATTAAACCAGAGTTTATGTTTCTTCACTTCATCATATCTAAAACCAGGTCTAGGCCCGATTATAACCCTCACAGCACCATCTATCCACTCTAGTTTCATTCCGAGCTTTGCAGCCCTGCAATATTGCATCAAACAAATTGAAAATTGAATCAGTTTATTGTACCATTGAATTTTGTTGTGTTGTGGTAATATGGTTATTGATCCTGTGAATCGAACCTCTCTTCAGCTAAGGTTTTGTTGTCGGTCATGAATGTCTCCTTCCAGCTACGACCGACTGGTGATGAAGGATCAGATTCATCTCCAAGAACTCGCGTGTAAATCAATCCCTTTTCTTCCATTTCTGCAACAAATTTTGGGTGTTTCTGTTTCATCCGTTCGTATATGACATGACTCAGAGCTATACATGTTTCTCCTCCTTCTCTTGGTTCTACTTCACAGAAGAAGAACAACTTGGAGGGAAACACAGGAGCCTGTCATAAATGTGTTATGTGAGTTCCAATTTAAGTGGATCTAGATATGAAATTGATGAAACTACTGCAATAATCAATGAATCCATAGCGAAGAATCTCAAGTGAATTTTAACGTGATTGCACTGTAGAAGAACAAATCAATATTGAGCAAAATTGATTCGTTCTGATTAAGAAACACAGAAAACCTAAAATCAACTTATGAAATTGATTTCAACAAACAGATTTCGAGCAGATATATAGCTCATAGTTCAATCGCACACTCGTACAACAAATTAATATCAGCATGTAAAGTGTTTATCACAATCGATGATCCTGATCTACGAACCACTGTAAAAACCTAAACTCTAACTTATGAAACTAATCTACGAATCACAGAAAACCTAAAATCACGATCAATATCAGCATGTAAAGTGTTTATCACAATCGATGATCCTGATCCACGAATCACTGAAAACCTAGAGTCTAACTTATGAAACTAATCTACGAATCACAGAAAACCTAAAATCACGATCAATAACAGCATGTAAAGTGTTTATCACCATCGATCGATGGAGATTAGAGAGAGAATGATAAAATCGATCATACATGAGCCATTTCGTGATGGAAGGGGATGTTCTGATCAGGCGGAGCTTCATTAGCGGTGTAAACACGACCGACGACTTTCGTTCTAGAGCCTGCACCACCGACGCCGTAGCTGAAATCCTCATAGCCGGAGGACTCAACGACGTCGTTGAAGTCAGAAGCAGAGGACACATGAAAGCCTCTGAAGAGAATTGCACCGGATTGATGCAGTAGAGAATCTAACCATGATCTGTTAGCTTTGATTGCCTCTGTTAGATGAACACTTTCGTTGATTTTAGGGTTTGGAGATAGAACTATGGGGAAGAGAACTCCACTTTCAGATTTCCGTTGTGGTAATAGCCCAACGACTTCATGGAATAAGCTATCTTCCGCCATGTTTGAATCTTAAAAGTAATATACGATTATACGCTACTTCATTTCAAAACTGATATGATCACAGAAACATGAAGACGATCTCTTCTTAAGCTTCATGATCAACACAAAAACATAAATAAAACTAAATGTTTTACACGGGTTGAAAATAAAATTAATTAGTTGTTGATTGTTATTTATATAATACTAACATTAGTAAACCCGTGTATTACACAAGTTAAAAAATAAAATATTAATTATAATGAATTTTATGAAGCATAAAATGATATTAAATAAGATATGATTAAAATTACATATGAGTAATAGTTGTAAGTGATAACTGCAAGTAATAAAATAATAATACTAATTTTTAAACTTTAGTTTTTATTTCTTTTCTCCAAAACAATTTAACCATTTTTTTCAAAACAAATCGTACTAAAAATATCATTTTTAAAAGTTTCTTATTATAACTCCTAATTTTAATTATTTTAAGTTTATAAAAAAGTTTACTTTTTAAAAACATCAATTTTAAGATATTTCATATTTTAAAAAATGCTTGATGTTTTTGAAAAACTCTTAGTTTATAAAAAAATATTTTCTAGAAATAACATTAATAAAAAAACATCTTTTCTTAATTTATTAAGAAATATTTTTAATCTTAAAAAAATTAAAATGATTTAATCTTTAATTTAAGTAACTATTTAAGAAGAGAGAGAGGCGGGAAAAACAAACTTAGGGGGCCTAAGAATGTGACAAGTGTCCTCCTAAGTTACTCTTTTAGTATTATACTAGCTTTAGTAAACCCGTGTATTACACGAGTTGAATAAATAAAATATTAATATAATAAAATTTATTAATTATAAAATGATATTCTAATATATGATATGAATGAAATTACATATGATAAATGACTAAGATTAATAAAACAATTATATTATTTTTTTCAAAAAAAATAAATATTTTGTTCTAAAACAAACCGTATAAAAATATCATTTTTTAAAAAATATAACTCCGAAATTAATTGTTTTTAGTTTAAAAAATTGAATTTTTAAAAATACCAATTTTAAAATATATTGTATTTTTAAAAAAGTTTTATGCCTTAGAAAAATTTATTATTTTATAAAAAGTTTGTTTATTTAGAAATAAGATTAATAAATAAATCTCTTTTTTAATTTATAAAATGTAAAAATATGTTAAATTATATTATTAGTAATTAAGATAATTATTTAAAATGAGAGAGAGGCGGGAAAATTTTGGTGAGGATGATTGTGGTGCTGCCATGTGGCACCTCAAGTTACTATTTTATTAGAGTAGGAAGATATAGATATTGATCGACGATGTAGTGCATATTTGGGATTGCTATTCAATTATGATTTTTTGAAGGGGTAAAAAGATAAAAATATCCTTTTAAAAGTCACAAGAAGTTGAGAATTGTAACTTCTTGTGATTTTTATAGGGATATTTATGTCTTTTTACCCTTCCAAAAAGTCATAAGTAGTTTTTAAAAAACAATTCCAAACATGCCCGTAACTCACTTAAAAGGTCAATCTCAGTTGTCTTCTTCAGTTATCTTGTTTTCATTTGAAGACCTCTAGATATTAAGTAGTTTAATATATTTATTTAATTTATTTAGTTGAAAGGCTGCTTTCAGTCGATTTATTCGGTTTGAAACCATTTTCAAACGAATCCGAATAAAGAAATTAGGATTTGGTTCTTTATTTATTGATTTTGGTTTGATTTAGTTCTTGGTTTGATCGGTTTCAAGCCAATATAAAAACGTGTATATTATATGAAAACATTTTAATCGTCTTAATCGTGTAAGCATGACATTGATGGGAACAATGCAACCAAAAGTCATGAAATTATGTACAGTAGGAGGGCATGCCAAAGTGCTCAAGTGGCAGAGTTACTTTCAAATGGTGAGAGTTTAATTTTTTTTTAAACTAAAGTGGTGTGGTTTAATAGTAGTTTTAGTTGGTGTATGTGTTTGTTGAAGAAAAATAATAAAATAGAATGGAAGTAACAGGTTACACAATCCACATTAGATGTTATAGAAACACAAGACACACAACACTTTTTTATTATAGTAACATATCCGTCATTTCTATTTTAATTCTTGCAACATTTGGTATTTATTATAGATTTTGCAAGAAAGATTATTGATATACAATGAGAAAACCAAATGACGAGGTACACTTTATCCCGTCACTTGCAAAGAGATGCAAGTACACGACGAGGTGGTTTTAGCAGCGGCTCTCGAGCATGAAGGACCGTCAAGTTGTTAATAAGCATAACATCACCTTTCTTCCAAGGTACTATCACACACTCTTCTTCCAAGATTTTGACGACATCATCCATGGCATCATCATTCACAGCTTCACCATTTCCAAGCTCAGCAAACGCGCCCTTATCATGAATTTTACGAGCACCATTTGTTGGCCCGGTCAAATTATTAAACCACGTTTTTCGTCGAGTCTCCTCATCACATCTAATGGCAGGCATTGGACCTGCTATAACTTTTGCAACATTTCCTATCCATTCCAGCTTTGTTCCAAGCTTTGCAGCCCTATCCATCAAACATTTCACTGAGAATTAGTTAAATAGTATTGAGGTCCTTCTTATATTGTCTAACACATAAAGAGCTCTAATAGGTCTACTTTATAAAGAACTTTGGTATCATGATATTAAAAAATACTTTATTTTGAATACAACTTAGTTTAATACAGAGAAATGTAAACCTTTCCTCGGCAACTTTTTTGTCATCAGTATCGTATGCGGTCTTCCAACCTCTGCCAGTGGAGGACAATGGTTGGTCCTCATCGCCGGTTAATATTATATACGTTACTCCATGCTCCTCTAGTTTTGCAACGAACTCCGGGTGCTTTTCTTTCATCCTTTCATATATGACATGACTTAAAACTATTGGAGTTTGTCCCCCATTTCCCGGTGCTTCCTCACAAAAGAAAAATAATTTTCTAGGAAACTCTGGAACCTGTTAGACACATAAACATTACTAACTAGTAATTTAAGAGCATTCATAGTGGATTCTCTATAAATATGTGAGTGTTTCCTATATTATAAGAAATGATTTAAATGTTTGTGTGTTTTCTATATTATTGTGCATCTGTATAGTTGGGGAATCACTGTTGAGTCTCTATAATTTTTTTAATATTTTTGAAATAGTTGTGAGTGAAGGACAGAAAAAATGTAGTATAAGCGTACATAAAAGTATTAATTTAATTGAAAAAAAAGAGAAAAAGATATGAATTTTAGGGTAATTATATGGATGGTGATATAGAATTCACTGTGAATGCTCTAATAGTTGATCCGAAAATTGCAAATATAGAAACGTATAAAATCAAAAATATATATACATAAGCCATCTCGTGATGGAAAGGAATCCTTATATCAGGTGGAGTTTCATTGGCGGTGTAGACCCGACCAATGACTTGGGTTCGAGATGCCCGACCACCTACGTAGGGCGCTTCAGGGTAGCCGAAAGCTTCAATGACATCATTGAACTCAGAAGCAGTGGTAACCTGGAAGTCTCGGAAGAGAATTACACCATTTTTTTGTAAAAGAGATTCCAGCCAAGGCTTCTCAGCTCTGATAGCCTCTTCAAAGCCGATGACATTAGTGTCAGTAGTCGGGGACAACACCACCGGGAAGACAACACCATCACCGTAAGATTTTTGTTCAGGTAATTCTACTTCTTGGAAGAATCGTCCAGATGCCATTTAGAATGTATAGAACGTTGATGTCGTTGTTGTTTTTCTTTAGTCGTGTGTGTATATATAAACTTAATAACGTATTTGTATTTATTAATAATTACGTAGATTTGATGATCTCGATAGCCTATTTCTACACGATGATAACTAAGGTAAACTTTGCTATGCATAGGATGCACAAAGGAAGAGATTTTGAGGCCAACGATAGCTGCTGATGTTTTGTAATCTTATCAATTAAGAATTTTAAAATTAAGTTTACTCGTTGACTTGTTTTAAAGATATGTAATAATCTTTTTATACATAACATTTTTTAATAGTAGAAAGTCTGTTGCTTGCATTGAAATTATAAGTATCATCGAGGGAATTAATCAGCTTTAATTTAATGAGGTATTGAAGTGATCGATAATCTCAGTCACTATTAAATCTTTTTCGAAGTCAAATTCGACTCTCTTCACAAAATATTCTTTTCTAATACCTGTTTTAGTCATAAATATTTATTGGCGAGTATAAATTTATATATGGAAGTGATGATAGTTCAAAATAAGATTATATAAAGTTTTTTAAGTAAATTAAATGTCACTTTATCAAATTTTGATTATTTTTAGACACAACGGTTTATCGTTGGATAAAATGTTATTTTCATCCCTAACGTTTTGTTAAATTTGTCATTTCAATATAAAAACTTTATTTGTCATTTTAGTTATTGTAGTTTACCAAATGTTGCATTTTCACCCAGTCCACTAACAATGTTAAGAGCTTCGTTAAATATGAGGGTATTTTAGTTTATTTCAAGTTTCAACACCTTAATCATCCAATAAAAACAAATTAATTAACTAATATTCACTTAAAATTAAAAAACACGTGAAGCGACTAGAGGACCGGACGCTTCGAGTTAAAGGCTTCGATAAACTCTAACTCATGTGTTCGATTGAGCTCTTAAAAAATAACGGAAGATTAATTGAAATCCCACAACAGACCTCAATCGAACAACATGGGTTAGAGTTAATCAAAGCTTTTAAATCGAAACGATCGGTCTCACTAGTCGCTTCACGTGTTTTATAGTTTTGAATGAATATTAATTGGTAAATTTGTTTTAATTGAATAATTAGGGTATTGAAAGAGACTAAAATATCCTAATATATAACACATGTTTTAAGGGAGTTAGTGGAGTGGACGAAAATGACAATATTTGGTAAACTATAGTAATTAAAATGACAGAAAAAGAGGTTTTGGATTGAATGACAAATTCAATGAAACGTCAAAAACGAAAATAACATTTAACTTGTTTATTGTTTTAAATACTTGTCCAGAACTAGATGGATTCTATTCAAGTGTATGGACTTGAATCTAGCAAAAATTATATATGTTGAGGGATTTTTTGTGGTTTCTTGGATGTATGAGGACGTTTGTGCTAAAATTGTTTTCGAAACTTTTTCGTGAAAAAAGTAATGTGTGTTGTTTTTTACATTCGGCACGTCCAGTTAATATTTTGTTATTTTTATAGTAGTTTTACAAAAGTTTAATATTTTTTTCAAGCTAAAATTTAGAACATAAAATAAATAGGTTCTGCATGACTATTTGTACATATATGCATTAAATTGTTGTACAGATCTTTTTAGTAAAAAGTTTACACCAAAACCTTTTACAAAACACAGGTTAAGTTGTAGTCTCAAAACATTTTTAAATGTGATAGATTAAAAAATATAGCTGAAATCTTAAAACATATTAAGTTTTTTTGTTTTAAATATTATAAAATTTTGTGCAAGTGTAAGTAAGTGTAAAGTTATTATGTAAGTAATTGTACGGGGTAATATATAAATAATGTTATAAATACTATTTTACCATTAAAAGTGATTGTATTTTATTCATTGAATAAAATAATTATTCTTAATTTTATGATATATTATAATAAGTCTCTCATATGCTTTATAATAATATAAATATTGACCTCCTAACAACCTCATTAAATTATATGAACATGAGGGTCAGTTGTTTTAAAATAATGGGTGTTATTTGACAAGTTTTAATCCAAAAAGTATAAGCTTTCAATATATTTTCTTCTATTCATTTTATTTTTCTTTAATTTTATTTCTTTTATTCTTTTGTATTTTTTCTTTGTTTTTGCATGGTATTCCATTGGATTGTGAGGACCCTTTTGTTTTTACCTGGATGTAATCTACACTGCATCTGCATCTTGGAGAATCAGGTGGACCTCTTGTTGAGATATATATGGATGCTATATAAGGGACGGAGGCTTCGATGAGATGTGGATAAGATTTGGTTGAATTTTTGTTTTAAGATATTTGTTTTAATTCACTTAATTTCATTGTAAAAATAATTCTTGTTCAAAAATAAATTTGAATACTATGTGTCTTCAGGGGCGTCTCAACGTTTTTAGAGGCCTAAAGCAAAGATGAAATCGAAGGCCTTTTAAAACTTTATCTTTAAATACTCTCATGTTTTGAAACACAAGCACTAGTTGATTCATGATTCTTAAATCAGTTAATTCAAAGCAAATCCTAATTAATTCAATCATTTTTATATTCTAATAAACTATAACAAGTAAACTGCTAAAACAAATAAACAATTAGCAATGTGCAAATCAAATAAAAAGAAGCATATACAAAACTAAAACAAATTTAGAACAATTATCAATTAACAACTTGTCCCTAGGACAAAGAATTAAAGAAAAACAATTAGCAATACATTAAGCAATTTATCTTATTTAGGGAGATAATCAATCAGAGAACCCGTTTAGCCTAGTACCTAATAGTGAGTCGGTTACTACACTAGATGTCCAGATGAAATCGAAGTTTAAAGGCTTCTTAATTGCTCGAAATCAAAGAAGCAAATCGTGACTCCATCGGATGAAATTAGAGAAGCAAATGAACGTTGGGGGGGGGGGGGGTTCTTATTCGTGATTCCAGTGAAGAAATTGAAGTTTTGAGTGGCTCGGTTCGTTTGGGGCAAGCAAAATCATAAGCGAATCATGGGTGCGCGGTTGTTCATCTTAACCATTTGGCTTTGTTCGTCTCTTCCTTTCAACTCCCCCCACCCCAACCCCCCAATCAGGATTTACCAATAGCTTTTGTTGAAGATCTATGACTTGCCGACCTAGGTTTCCTTCTTTCTTTCATTCATTCTGTTTTTTTTAGTTTAGTTTATTTTGGGTTTAGATCGAGAATGAACTATACAATAAAATTTAATTTTTGGTGACCTATAAGAATGAGTAGGCCTAAAGCTCTAACTTATTTTTTTAAGCTATTGAGACGCCTCTGTGTGTCTTTATGTAATTATCTTTCACTTAATCACTAGCGATTCACATTTCACTTGCCAAGTCCAAGAACAAGTCGAAATCAACAACAATAAAACACAGGAAACCTAAATTTAACTCATACGACGTTTGAGTTGATGAAAATTTTATCATATGCCAGTTTCTTTTATGCTTCTTAACTATTAAAACTTTCATATTTTCTGGAAGAACAAACATTAGGAGTTCACAACAAGAACAACACGCGTCGTGGTTTAAAACTCGAATCACTCCTCTTTCCATCACACGCAAAGGGATGCGAGGATGAGGCGAGGCGGCTTTAGTAGCGGCAGTCGACTATGAAGAACCATCAAGTTATTTATGAGCATAACATCACCTTTCTTCCAAGGTATTGCAACACACTCTTCTTCCATAATTTTCAAGCAGTCTTTGATAGCATGGTCCGAAACAAGTTCGCCGTTTCCAAGCTCGAAATACGCATCATGATCATCAATGCTACTCTTCACCGGCTCGAATCCATGATTTAAAAACCAAGTTTTACGTTGATTTTCTTTGTCGAATCTAATAGCCTGTCTTGGACCTGCTATAATTTTTACTCCGTTATCCATCCATTCCAACTTTGCTCCCATCTTTGCTGCCCTGTTGAGTAATATACAAAGATATCGTTATATAAAGATATAAAGATATCGTTATCAACAACCTGAAGGAGCAAATTATAACCTCTCCTCTGCAATATTCTTGTCATCGGTCATGTATGCAGACTTCCAACCTCTACCACCGATGACTGATGAATGGCCCTCATCACTCGTTCTTGTTATATATGTTACCCCATGCTCCTCTAGTTTTGCAACCAATTCTGGGTGCCTCTCTTTCATCTTTTCATATATGATATGACTTAAAACTATTGCAGTTTCTCCACCTTTTACTGGTTCTTCTTCACAATAGAAAAATAACTTTGACGGAAAGTCTAGATTCTGGTAGAAAAATGAATGAAACAATATTAGTAATCTTATAATGAAAATGAGCTGAAGTGAACTGAATCAATATATATAGAGGAGTGATCCTAAGAAAACTATAATTTTATGTAAAAACTAGAGAAAATCAATGAAACCAGCCACATAATTTACAAATTTTTTATCACCACCATTTATATTTGTGCGTATATATAAATAAGGATATGGATCAAATAAAAAACTATAGCATGGTTTTACATTTACGTCACATATAGGTTACGTATACATAACCTTTTTCATTTGACATAGTGTTATGTATACGTAAAACTCTTTATTCTCGTATTTATGTTCAACATATATGTAACAAAAACTTAAATAACCTTTTAACAAATAAAATAACAAAAAATTATGAATTATATTATTGGTTTTCGTGGTTTTCTTTGGTTTTCACATAACTATTGGTTTCTCAGGAACCCTCCCTTATATGGATATGTATGCTTAGAATCAAAGAACATACGTAAACCAACTCGTGATGGAAAGGAATTCGTTTATCCATAGGGCTTTCATTTGCTGTGTAAACCCGACCAATGATTTGGGTTCGAGGAGCTCGACCACCGAGGCTGGGAAATTCAGGGTAGCCGAAAGCTTCAACGATGTTGTTGAAGTCAGAAGGAGATGTAACATGGAAACCTCGAAAGAGAATTACACCACTTTTTTGTAAAAGAGAGTCTAGCCACGGCTTTTCAGCTTCGATAGCCTCTTCAAAGACGATGGCATTGGTGTTAGTAATTGGAGATAACACCGTCGGGAAGACAACACCGTCGGTGTAAGATCTTTGTTCAGGTACTTCTACTTCTTGGAATAATCGTCCGGTTGCCATTAAGATTGTATTGATAATATTGTCGTTTTTTTATCTAGTTGTGTTTACGTGTATATATAAACTTATATGAGTATTGTTTTCATAAGAAATTAGTGTTTGATGACATTGTCCATATCTATACGATGATAACTAGGTAACCTTACTATGATAATTTTTTTATCATATAATCATCGATAGTTTTTAAGTTAAATCCGGCTTTGAATGTAAGATCTTTTCTTTTTGAAGAACATACCAGATGATCGACTATTGCCCTTTCAACTTTGAATATAAGCAATTTGACCCGAATTATGTTTTTTTGTTACTTTTAAATGAAAATGCTGGACATGCATGCACATATAAAATATTATTCAACTACGATATTTATTTGAACAAGCACATTATCATTACAAACCAATACATCCATTTTCAGTTTCCGTTGTGCTTGTGAAAGGTTGATTTTCATCACTTGCAAAGGGATACAAGTATGAGGCGAGGTGGCTCTAGCAATGTGAATCTGCTATGAAGAACCATCATATTATTAACAAGCATAACATCGCCTTTCTTCCAAGGTATTGCAACGCATTCTTCATCCATAATTCTCAAGCAATCTTTGATAGCATCATCAGGAGCAACTTCGCCGTTTCCAAGCTCAAAATATACACCATGATCAACAGTGTCACCCTTTACCGGCTGATATGCATGATTTAAAAACCAAATTTTACGTTGATTTCCCTCGTCGAATCTAATGGCCTGTCTTGGACCTGCTATAATTTTTACATCATTCCCCATCCATTCCAACTTTGCGCCCTGCTTTGCGGCCCTGTACATCGAGCATTCTAGTGAGCATTATCTTAAGATATCATACCATTGTGGACATGCCTTAAGCGAATTTTATAAGTTCTAATGTATAAAAACAAGTTAAAACCTTTCTTGTGCAATATTCTTGTCATCGGTCTTGTATGCAGACTTCCAACCTGCACCAGCATTAGATTGTGAATCCTCATCGCCCGTTATCGTTATATATGTCACTCCATGCTCCTCTAGTTTTGCAACCAATTCTGGGTGCCTCTTTTTCATCTTTTCAAATACGATATGACTCAAAACTATTGCAGTTTCTCCACCTTTTCTTGGTTCTTTTTCGCAATAGAAAAATAACTTGGACGGAAAGTCTGGATTCTGTTAGGAATTTGTATAACTTCAGTTGTATGAATTTCAGTAATAAATGTATTCAATATGTAAAAATCACAACTTTTGTACTTCACAAAGGGTACGAAGGATGATTTGGGTGCATCGATGTATATTAATGAACTGATGATTTAATTGAAAAATATTGCTTAATCAATATACAATAAACGAGTCAAACTGGTTTGTGAGCTATCTGAGATCGGTTTGGTAAAAGCTCTAAAACAAGCCAAGCTTAAACAAGCTCTAGCTCATATTATGGCTCATTTGATAAATGAGTTCGAGCTCAAGCCAACTTGTAAGCCAAAACAAATCTTTTATTTGTATATTTCTTATTTAATATATTAAATATATATTTATAAAGATAAAAATAGTTATTGCTATATACAAAATTATCACAAAAATAATTAAATAATATATATGATGACACATATATAAAATAAATAATTTTCTAATAAACAATTTAAGCTCGAGCTAGAAAAATATTTCATGAGCCAACTCAAACTTTTGAAACAAAGCTCTAAATGAACTGAACTCGAGCCTAGGCAAGCTCGGCTTGATTCGGTTCGGTTAGTTTACAGCTTTAAATATATACATAGTATGGAATCAAAGAATTTACATAAGTCAACTCATGATGGAAAGGGATTTTTTTATGCGGAGGATGTTCACTTGCACCATAAACCCGACCGGTGATGTGGGTTCTTGGGGCTCGACCGCCGAGATAGGAAAACTCAGGGAATCCAAAGGCTTCAACGACGTCGTTGAAGTCAGAAGGAGAGGTAACATTGAAGCCTCTAAAGAGAATAGCGCCCCTTTTGTTGAGAAGAGATTCCAACCATGGCTTCTCAGATCTGATAGCCTCTTCAAATATGGTGGCATCGGTGTTAGTGGTCGGAGACAACACTGCTGGAAAGAGAACGCCGTCCCCGAAAGTTTTTTGCTCCGGTAGTTCTACTTCTACGAAAAAACTCTTGGTGCCCATTTGGATTGTGTCTTTTACGTATTATGTGCAAATGCATATATAAATACAAATGTGTTCTGTTTACACATGCATATCTCTTCACATGCATATACAAGTGTACAAATGTGTTCTGTTTAATTACACATGCATTTCTCTTCACATGCATATATATATACAAGTGTACAAATATTTCTGATTAATTACACATGCATTTCTCTTCACATGCATATACAAGTGTATAAAGATTTCTGCTTAATTACATGCATTTCTCTTCACATGCATATACAAGTACAAAGATTTTTGCTTAATTACACATGCATGTTCTCTGGAGTCTTGACATGTATATATAAGGACAAATGTGATCTGCTTTATACATGCATTAGTCCAACTCAAATGAACCTTTATGTAATTGATGTCTTTTTATTTGTTTTTTTCCTTCTATTCATTTCCAACTTAAAACTTGTGTTCATATATATAGCTGTAGATTAGAGGAATCAGATCGTAGAGTATTAGAATAGGGAAACGTTAATGGCAGTTTTGGAAACGAAGAGTATATGAAAAGTTCAAAAGTGCAATTGCGTTGAAAATAGATAGTATAACCAAAATCAAAAATTAAAGCACCAAATTAAACTTAATATATTAGAACTTCTAAAATAACCCTCTCATATATCTAAACATTTTTTATAACATTAAAACTTAATTAAACAAAGGGTTAGGCTATGCACACCCATTTTATTACTTGTCTTACTCTTTCCCTCAAAAACAATTTCAAAACTTTTCATATTTACCCTGGAAAAAAATTTAGTTTTAGAAAAAGTTTTTTTAAATAGTTTTCAAAAATACTTTTTATATAGCGATAAAAAAATATTAAAAAATAAAAAATTCTGTAAAAATTCAGTATAACTATTTCTAAAGTTAAAATATAACTTTCAAAAATATCTTTTAAAATTGGAAATAATTAAACCTAACGAACCTAGTTCAACCGATTAGATTGTTGAAACCGATTTATTCGGTTCGGTTATCCGATTAAACCTATTATACTGTTTATTATTCGGTTTATGCGGTGTAAATCTGGCCATCGATATTGGTTCTTGGGGCTCGACCACCAAGGTAGGAAAATTCAGGGAATCCAAAAGCCACAACGATGTTGTTAAAGTCAAAAGGAAAGGTAAGAGGGAAGCCTTCAAGAGAATAATGCCCTTTTTCTCGAGAAGAGATTCCAACAATGCCTTCTCAGATCTAATAGCCTCTTCAAAGTGTTAGCGGTTGTAGTGTGACTGGACTTCTATCTTTGCATGCATATATAAGTACAAATACACACTAATTAACAAACTAACAATTTAAGAATAATCTCTTTGAAACAAAAACTATATGAATAGTTCAAAGTGGATAATTCATTTCTTACAGTAGTAATTAGACAGTTAAACCAAATTAAAAATGTTAAACTCCAAACTTTATATATTAGAACTTTATAGTAACCCTCTCTAAATTTAAAACAAAACTTTAAAACTTAAACAAATTAATGGGTCAACTTATTTATTTAACCAGTTGTGGTTAGTAAACAAGACAAGTTTATGTTAATTGTTAACCCAATTCAATAAACGAGTTATATTAGATAACTCAAAACCTGATTATTTTCTTATCAGTTTCTTCATGACTGAAATTGCATCCAAAAACACTTTTTAAAATTCGTTTATGTTAATTTATTGTTTTTTTGCAGGTCGTTCTTGGCCTCTGCATTCGAAATTAAGTTAAAGTAGTTTATTTATTTATATTATTAGTCCATACAGTAATGAAAAATAATATCTCGATAACGACATTATGTTATTCACATATAAATTAGCAACACATTCTTCTTCCAAGATTTTCAAGCATCATTTGCAAAGGGATGCAAGAATCCGACGAGGTGGTTTTAGTAGTGGCAATCGGCTGTGAAGAACCATCATATTATTAACGAGCATAATATCGCCTTTCTTCCAAGGGATACTAACACATTCTTCTTCCAAAATTTTCAAACAGTCTCTCATGGCTTCATCAGGCACAACTTCACCATTTCCAAGCTCAATTGATATGCATTGATCAAATATTTTATCTTCGCCGTTAACGGGGCCTGTTAGATTATTGAACCACGTTTTACGTCCACTTTCCTCGTCGAACCTGATGGCTTGCAGTGGACCTGTTATAGTTCTTACAGCATTCTCCACCCATTCCAGCTTTGTTCCCAGCTTTGCCGCCCTATGATCGAACATAAGTTCATGTGTTTATATTCTTAGGCATGCGATAATTCGTAAGGTTTAATGATGTGAAATATAATTTAAGTCGTGTAACCTTTCTTGAGCGACTTTCTTGTCATCGGTCATGTATGCAGACTTCCAACTGCTGCCGGTGAAAGACGATGGATGGTCGTCATCGGTCATTGTTATTATATAAGTCAGTCCATGCTCCTCGAGTCGTGAAACGAAATTCGGATGTCTCTCTTTCATCTTTTGGTATATGATATGACTCAGAACTATTGGAGTTTCTCCCCCGCTCCCTGGTTCTTCCTCACAGAAGAAAAATAACTTGGATGGAGAATCTGGAACCTATTCGTATCATTGAATCTCAGGAAGCAGTTTCGTAAATCACTGCTAGAAAACTAGGTATTTACAACTGAAAAAAGGTCGAACATTTTCTAGAATGATTTGCGACTGAAATCACACTGGTCGCAAAATTAGTGACCGGAATTAATTTAGTCGTAATAATATTTGGAGTTAAGTTTTTGCTCTTTGGTGTTTGACAAAAATAATTATTTTTTTGCAAAAGATTAAAAAATATCAATTTACCTCCAAAAGTTTCATAAGTTGTTTCGATTTAGTCCAAAAGTTTCATTAATGTTTTAACTTGAATCCAAAATAATAAAACTTTTGGATTGAAAATAAAACAACTTATAAAACTTTTAGAGATAAATTTATGTTTTTAATCTTTTGGAGGAAAATAGTTACTTTTGTCAAACTTTAGTTAGTAAAATTGAAATCAACTTTATTTTTTGTTATCGAATTATATTAGCAAGTTTTCTAGCAGTGATTCAGATAATTAAAAACAAAACTAGAAATCAATTAGCTAGATGTACATCAAGGAACTGACATATGTCATCTCATGATGGAAAGGAATTTTCATTTCCGGAGGGCATTCGTTTGCAGTGTAAACCCGACCAACGACTTTGGTCCGAGTGGCTCTACCTCCAATGTAGAGCAACTCTGGGAAGTCGAAAGCTTCCACAACGTCGTTAAAATCCGAAGGAGAGATAACGGGGAATCCTCGGAAAATTATAGCGCCACTTTTCTGGAGTAGAGATTCCAACCATGGCTTCTGATCTCTTATAGCTTCTTTAAACACACACAATTTTGCTTCTGTGGTTGAGTTAGTATCATCATTTGGGGATAATACCACCGGAAAGATAACTCCGTCGTCGGCGTAAGATTTTTGCTCAGGTAATTGTAGCTCATGGAAGTATTTTGTGGTGGCCATTAGGATTATGTATGTTGTTGTTTGATGTTTTTGCCTCTTGTAGATGGGTGTTTGTGTGTATATATATGTGTGGGTATGTCAACGTCAAAAGGGTATTTTTCTTAATAAGATAAAGTCAATGGTTTTACCGATTTCCATAAGATGATACCTAGGGAACTCCTTTGGTGGTCATCGTGGAAAGAGGATGCCACAGGTGGCTGTTTGCTTTGTTAATTATTATTATTATCATCACTTCGATTTTACAGATTTTGCAACATTGACTTTTAATTTTGTTGTATTGGGTATCTAAAGGGTATGCTTGGTATTTGATTTGACTTTCGTTGTGCATAGCATTCAGAAACAGGCCGAATTGTTGCACAGTCCGATGTATATAAGTAATCTTGCCTTACATTTTATAAGTTGTTTTCACGGCTTGAAATTTAAGAATTTAAAATAACAAAACAGTAAATTTATTAATTGATTTGAATATTATATAAACCACATAAATAAGAAGGTGCATGACTTGAGAACGTGGTCTTAGAAACTTGAATAGTTCTAATTGGTCATAACGTTACTAGTTTAATTAACCAAAGCACTTTTTTTTCAAGTTTACCATAAATTCTAAAAGTTTTAGACATTTAAAACACTGCTAAAGTTTAATAACGTATCTTCAAACAGATAATAATGTAAATAGGTTCAAACACTTTCAAGAGTGGAAACAAAACTAGCCAACATTATGTGACAAATTCTAGGATTATATATATTCAAACATTATGGATACTTTTAAGAGTAGCATAAAATAGCTAACACTAACTATACACATTTTCTTGTTAGTAAATAATATAAGACAAGCACAAGTACCTTTCGTTACAATAATTTAAATATTATAATAATCAAATGTAAGCAAGCTGGACATGCATGCACATATAAAATATTATTCAACTACGATATTTATTTGAACAAGCACATTATCATTACGAACCAATACATCCATCTTATTTCAGTTTCCATTGTGCTTGTGAAAGGTTGATTTTCATCACTTGCAAAGGGATACAAGTATGAGACGAGGTGGCTCTAGCAATTTGAATCTGCTATGAAGAACCATCATATTATTAACAAGCATAACATTGCCTTTCTTCCAAGGTATTGCAACACATTCTTCATCCATAATTCTCAAGCAATCTTTGATAGCATCATCAGGAGCAACTTCGCCGTTTCCAAGCTCAAAATATACACCATGATCAACAATGTCACCCTTTACCGGCTGATATGCATGATTTAAAAACCAAATTTTACGTTGATTTCCCTCGTCGAATCTAATGGCCTGTCTTGGACCTGCTAGAATTTTTACATCATTCCCCATCCATTCCAACTTTGCGCCCTGCTTTGCGGCCCTGTACATCGAGCATTCTAGTGAGCATTATCTTAAGATACCATTGTGGACATGCCTTAAGCGAATTTTATAAGTTCTAATGTATAAAAACAAGTTAAAACCTTTCTTGTGCAATATTCTTGTCATCGGTCTTGTATGCAGACTTCCAACCTGCACCAGCATTAGATTGTGAATCCTCATCGCCCGTTATCGTTATATATGTCACTCCATGCTCCTCTAGTTTTGCAACCAATTCTGGGTGCCTCTTTTTCATCTTTTCAAATACGATATGACTCAAAACTATTGCAGTTTCTCCACCTTTCCTTGGTTCTTTTTCGCAATAGAAAAATAACTTGGACGGAAAGTCTGGATTCTGTTAGGAATTTGTATAACTTCAGTTGCATGAATTTCAATAATAAATGTTTTCAATATGTAAAAATCACAACTTTTGTACTTCACAAAGGGTACGAAGGATGATTTGGGTGCATCGTTGTATATTAATGAACTGATGATTTAATTGAAAAATATTGTTTAATCAATATACAATAAACGAGTCAAACTGGTTTATGAGCTATCTGAGATCGGTTTGGTAAAAGCTCTAAAACAAGCCAAACTTAGACAAGCTCTAGCTCATATTATGGCTCATTTGATAAATGAGTTCGAGCTCAAGCCAACTTGTAAGCCAAAACAAATCTTTTATTTGTATATTTCTTATTTAATCTATTAAATATATATTTATAAAGATAAAAATAGTTATTGCTATATACAAAATTAACACAAAAATAATTAAATAATATATATGATGACACATATATAAAATAAATAATTTTCTAATAAACAATTTAAGCTCGAGCTAGAAAAATATTTCATGAACCAACTCAAACTTTTGAAACAAAGCTTTTAATGAACTGAACTCGAGCCTAGGAAAGCTCGGCTTGATTCGGTTTGGTTAGTTTACAGGTTTAAATATATACATAGTATGGGATCAAGAGTTTACGTAAGTCAACTCACGATGGAAAGGGATTTTTTTATGCGGAGGATATTCACTTGCACCATAAACCCGACCAGTGATGTGGGTTCTTGGGGCTCGACCGCCGAGATAGGAAAACTCAGGGAATCCAAAGGCTTCAATGACGTCGTTGAAGTCAGAAGGAGAGGTAACATTGAAGCCTCTAAAGAGAATAGCGCCCCTTTTGTTGAGAAGAGATTCCAACCATGGCTTCTCAGATCTGATAGCCTCTTCGAATATGGTGGCATCGGTGTTAGTGGTCGGAGACAACACTGCTGGAAAGAGAACGCCGTCCCCGAAAGTTTTTTTCTCCGGTAGTTCTACTTCTTGGAAAAAACTCTTGGTGCCCATTTGGATTGTGTCTTTTACGTATTATGTGCAAATGCATATATAAGTACAAATGTGTTCTGTTTACACATGCATATCTCTTCACATGCATATACAAGTGTACAAATGTGTTCTGTTTAATTACACATGCATTTCTCTTCACATGCATATATATATATACAAGTGTACAAATATTTCTGATTAATTACACATGCATTTCTCTTCACATGCATATACAAGTGTATAAAGATTTCTGCTTAATTACATGCATTTCTCTTTACATGCATATACAAGTACAAATATTTCTGCTTAATTACACATGCATGTTCTCTGGAGTCTTGACATGTATATATAAGTACAAATGTGATCTGCTTTATACATGCATTAGTCCAACTCAAATGAACCTTTATGTAATTGATGTCTTTTTAATTGTTATTTTCCTTCTTATTCATTTCCAACTAAAAACTTGTGTTCATATATTTAGCTATAGATTAGAGGAATCAGATCGTAGAGTATTAGAATAGGGAAACGTTAATGGCAGTTTTGGAAACGAAGAGTATATGAAAAGTTCAAAAGTGCAATTGCGTTGAAAATAGATAGTATAACCAAAATCAAAAATTAAAGCACCAAATTAAACTTAATATATTAGAACTTCTAAAATAACCCTCTCAAATATCTAAACATTTTTTATAACATTAAAATTTAATTAAACAAAGGGTTAGGCTATGCACACCCATTTTATTACTTGTCTTACTCTTTCCCTCAAAAACAATTTCAAAACTTTTCATATTTACCCTGGAAAAAAATTTAGTTTTAGAAAAAGTTTTTTTAAATAGTTTTCAAAAATACTTTTTATATAGCGATAAAAAAATATTAAAAAATAAAAAATTCTGTAAAAATTCAGTATAACTATTTCTAAAGTTAAAATATAACTTTCAAAAATATCTTTTAAAATTGGAAATAATTAAACCTAACGAACCTAGTTCAACCGATTAGATTGTTGAAACCGATTTATTCGGTTCGGTTATCCGATTAAACCTATTATACTGTTTATTATTCGGTTTATGCGGTGTAAATCTGGCCATCGATATTGGTTCTTGGGGCTCGACCACCAAGGTAGGAAAATTCAGGGAATCCAAAAGCCACAACGATGTTGTTAAAGTCAAAAGGAAAGGTAAGAGGGAAGCCTTCAATAGAATAATGCCCTTTTTCTCGAGAAGAGATTCCAACCATGCCTTCTCAGATCTAATAGCCTCTTCAAAGTGTTAGCGGTTGTAGTGTGACTGGACTTCTATCTTTGCATGCATATATAAGTACAAATACACACTAATTAACAAACTAACAATTTAAGAATAATCTCTTTGAAACAAAAACTATATGAATAGTTCAAAGTGGATAATTCATTTCTTACAGTAGTAATTAGACAGTTAAACCAAAATAAAAATGTTAAACTCCAAACTTTATATATTAGAACTTTATAGTAACCCTCTTTAAATTTAAAACAAAACTTTAAAACTTAAACAGATTAATGGGTCAACTTATTTATTTAACCAGTTGTGGTTAGTAAACAAGACAAGTTTATGTTAATTGTTAACCCAATTCAATAAACGAGTTATATTAGATAACTCAAAACCTGATTATTTTCTTATCAGTTTCTTCATGACTGAAATTGCATCCAAAAACACTTTTTAAAATTCGTTTATGTTAATTTATTGTTTTTTTGCAGGTCGTTCTTGGCCTCTGCATTCGAAATTAAGTTAAAGTAGTTTATTTATTTATATTATTAGTCCATACAGTAATGAAAAATAATATCTCGATAACGACATTATGTTATTCACATATAAATTAGCAACACATTCTTCTTCCAAGATTTTCAAGCATCATTTGCAAAGGGATGCAAGAATCCGACGAGGTGGTTTTAGTAGTGGCAATCGGCTGTGAAGAACCATCATATTATTAACGAGCATAATATCGCCTTTCTTCCAAGGGATACTAACACATTCTTCTTCCAAAATTTTCAAACAGTCTCTCATGGCTTCATCAGGCACAACTTCACCATTTCCAAGCTCAATTGATATGCATTGATCATATATTTTATCTTCGCCGTTAACGGGGCCTGTTAGATTATTGAACCACGTTTTACGTCCACTTTCCTCGTCGAACCTGATGGCTTGCAGTGGACCTGTTATAGTTCTTACAGCATTCTCCACCCATTCCAGCTTTGTTCCCAGCTTTGCCGCCCTATGATCGAACATAAGTTCATGTGTTTATATTCTTAGGCATGCGATAATTCGTAAGGTTTAATGATGTGAAATATAATTTAAGTCGTGTAACCTTTCTTGAGCGACTTTCTTGTCATCGGTCATGTATGCAGACTTCCAACTGCTGCCGGTGAAAGACGATGGATGGTCGTCATCGGTCATTGTTATTATATAAGTCAGTCCATGCTCCTCGAGTCGTGAAACGAAATTTGGATGTCTCTCTTTCATCTTTTGGTATATGATATGACTCAGAACTATTGGAGTTTCTCCCCCGCTCCCTGGTTCTTCCTCACAGAAGAAAAATAACTTGGATGGAGAATCTGGAACCTATTCGTATCATTGAATCTCAGGAAGCAGTTTCGTAAATCACTGCTAGAAAACTAGGTATTTACAACTGAAAAAAGGTCGAACATTTTCTAGAATGATTTGCGACTGAAATCACACTGGTCGCAAAATTAGTGACCGGAATTAATTTAGTCGTAATAATATTTGGAGTTAAGTTTTTGCTCTTTGGTGTTTGACAAAAATAATTATTTTTTTGCAAAAGATTAAAAAATATCAATTTACCTCCAAAAGTTTCATAAGTTGTTTCGATTTAGTCCAAAAGTTTCATTAATGTTTTAACTTGAATCCAAAATAATAAAACTTTTGGATTGAAAATAAAACAACTTATAAAACTTTTAGAGATAAATTTATGTTTTTAATCTTTTGGAGGAAAATAGTTACTTTTGTCAAACTTTAGTTAGTAAAATTGAAATTAACTTTTTTTTGTTATCGAATTATATTAGCAAGTTTTCTAGCAGTGATTCAGATAATTAAAAACAAAACTAGAAATCAATTAGCTAGATGTACATCAAGGAACTGACATATGTCATCTCATGATGGAAAGGAATTTTCATTTCCGGAGGGCATTCGTTTGCGGTGTAAACCCGACCAACGACTTTGGTCCGAGTGGCTCTACCTCCAATGTAGAGCAACTCTGGGAAGTCGAAAGCTTCCACAACGTCATTAAAATCCGAAGGAGAGATAACGGGGAATCCTCGGAAAATTATAGCGCCACTTTTCTGGAGTAGAGATTCCAACCATGGCTTCTGATCTCTTATAGCTTCTTTAAACACGCACAATTCCGCTTCTGTGGTTAAGTTAGTATCATCATTTGGGGATAATACCACCGGAAAGATAACTCCGTCGTCGGCGTAAGATTTTTGCTCAGGTAATTGTAGCTCATGGAAGTATTTTGTGGTGGCCATTAGGATTATGTATGTTGTTGTTTGATGTTTTTGCCTCTTGTAGATGGGTGTTTGTGTGTATATATATGTGTGGGTATGTCAACGTCAAAAGGGTATTTTTCTTAATAAGATAAAGTCAATGGTTTTACCGATTTCCATAAGATGATACCTAGGGAACTCCTTTGGTGGTCATCGTGGAAAGAGGATGCCACAGGTGGCTGTTTGCTTTATTAATTATTATTATTATCATCACTTCGATTTTACAGATTTTGCAACATTGACTTTTAATTTTGTTGTATGGGGTATCTAAAGGTATGCTTGGTATTTGATTAGACTTTCGTTATGCATAGGATTCAGAAACAGGCCGAATTGTTGCACAGTCCGATGTATATATGTAATCTTGCCTTACATTTTATAAGTTGTTTTCACGGCTTGAAATTTAAGAATTTAAAATAACAAAACAGTAAATTTATTAATTGATTTGAATATTATATAAACCACATAAATAAGAAGGTGCATGACTTGAGAACGTGGTCTTAGAAACTTGAATAGTTCTAATTGGTCATAACGTTACTAGTTTAATTAACCAAAGCACTTTTTTTAAAGTTTACCATAAATTCTAAAAGTTTTAGACATTCAAAACACTGCTAAAGTTTAATAACGTATCTTCAAACAGATAATAACGTAAATAGGTTCAAACACTTTCAAGAGTGGAAACAAAACTAGCCAACATTATGTGACAAATTCTAGGATTATATATATTCAAACACTATGGATACTTTTAAGAGTAGCATAAAATAGCTAACACTAACTACACACATTTTCTTGTTAGTAAATAATACAAGACAAGCACAAGTACCTTTCGTTACAATAATTTAAATAATATAATTACCAAATGTAAGCAAGCTAATGCTTTTAGTTGGCCTAAGATATTCTTAATTGAGTTTAACAGGTCGTCCAAAAGAGACGGTAGGCATTTTGTCTCTAAACTAGAGATTAATGATTTAAATCCTACAAGTGACAGATAGTGATGTAGATTAGCAGGCGTTTTCTAAAAAGATTGAACATGAAGGTCAAATTCTATATATGTTACCACTACAAGCTTTATGAGGAATATATGCACCAACCCACATAGTGATTTGCAATTGCTTATGCGTTTTCTTGTGAACGCCACAAGCATGCTAACGACATTTTGGTGCATACGTCCACCACTAGAATCTTTTGCCTTTTCTTCTTTGGTTATATTGCATTTTGCTTTTCCTAATATGGTAGAACCTAACATGATATATTTGATTCTATATTACAAGCATACATTCACCAAAACTACTAGGCGTTTTGCATAAACATTATTGATCGTTTATTTTTACAAACTACAACATTTATTTTGACGTATAGCGTCTAAAAATACCCTTACCAAATCACTTGCACAGGGAAGCCAGTATACGACGGGGAGGCTTTATCAATGGCCACCGGCTATGAAGAACCGTCAAATTATTCACCAAAAGAACATCGCCTTTCTTCCAAGGTATCGCAACACACTCGTCTTTCATGATTTCCAACAAGTCTTTCACAGCATCATCATCCATAGGCTCGCCACTACCCATCTCCACCAATGTATTCCTATTGTCAATTTTCTTATTCGCAGGGCCGCTATAAGTAACTGCAAGACTATTAAACCATGTTTTCCGCTGACTTCCCTCATCAAACCTAATCGCGGGCACAGGACCCGTAATAACTTTTGCAGTATTCCCCATCCATTCTAGCCTTGTTCCTAGCTTCGCCGCCCTGTCAATCACACATTCTCGATCATCACCACATTACATAAAACACGCGCAATCAAATAAACTTATAAGGTTTATGGTAAAGATACACACCTTTCCTCTGCAACTTTCTTGTCATCAGTTTTGTATGCTGACTTCCAACTACCACCTGTGAAGGATGATGGATCATCTTCATCACCTGCAATCTTTATATACGTCAATCCATGCTCCTCGAGTTGTGCGACAAAATCCGGATGTCTCTCTTTCATCTTTTCATATATGATATGACTCAAAACTATCGCAGTTTCTCCCCCTTCTATCGGCTCTTCTTCACAGAAGAAAAATAACTTGGTGGGTGAATCTGGAACCTGTTATATATAATCTCAACTCTGTTCAATTACATACACTTTTATACTAAGCAATTCATTTGTTATAAGATCTTAAGTTTGTAACCAATTGATTCATAAATGTTTAAGAAATGTATTAATTATATATTCTGAATGATTAAGTGATGAGATTTACTGGGTCTGGTTATGGTTAAATGATTAACTGATCAAGCAATTTCTTGTGTATCAATCAAGAAACTTACGTAAGCCATCTCGTGATGGAAAGGGATTTCCTGATCAAGAGGGCTTTCGTTTGCGGTGTAAACCCTGCCAACGACTTGAGTTCGAGAGGCTCGACCGCCAACGTAGAGAAACTCCGAGAAGCCGAATGCTTCGATGACGTTGTTGAAGTCGGAAGGTGATTCGACCGGGAAACCGCGGAAGAGAATAGCGCCGGTTTTGATGAGAAGGGACTCGAGCCATGGTTTATGAGCTGTGATGGCCTGTTGGAAAGTGGAGAGTTGTGGTGCGGTAGAATCGGAGGTAGTGACGGGGGATAAGACCGTCGGGAAAGGAACACCGTCGTCGTGAGATTTTTGCTGAGGGAGTTGTAGTTGTCGGAAGAATTTTCCGGTGGCCATTTGTAGTGGTTATCAACTTGTGTACGTTCAACACAGATATAGTAACTTTGCCTCTGTATAGAGAAGTTCAATAATGAAGTAACCGCAAAAGTCTAACACGTCTCATGGGATGTGCACTAAAGGACTAATTGTTCAATGTAATGTAAAGCTATATTTTTTTTTTATATTTATATTGTAAAACATGAAATGAAAATGTTATTTTCTTAAAACGACAACTCGCACACTATTTAAACGGAGTCTAACTCGCACATTATTGAAAACGACAACTCGCACGCTATTAAAGAAGCGAGAGAGCCTGCTCCATACGAGTCTAGTTGTCGTGGTCAATCTTAAGCTAATTTTTTTAATTTTCTATATCGAGTTTCAAGTTATAAGTATTTGAACAGTTGTAATCCTAAAATTTCCGTGTAAAAGAACGCGTGTAGAGTTAGGTGTTACGATTCTTATAACTTAAATATACATACCTGACTTTTATACCACTTAGAGCATTCACAACTCATTTTTCATCTTTATTTTTAGAATTACATTAAAGATCATTAATTTTCTTTCTCATTTCAATTAAATAATATTTTTTATACCTTTTTATCATAATATTTTCTTTCTTCTCTACTCACAACCACTTTAAAAAATATTAAAATCTTTATAAAGGTTTAACTTGAATATTCAAATTTACAGATGAATAATAATATTTTATCTTTCATCCATCCAAAAACACTCAAAATCATTCCATATGATATAAGGTTTACACTCACAAATTTTAAAAAAATAAGTTGTGGATGCTATTAAAACTTAATTCAGTCTCTATGTCAATTCAATCTCTATGTCATGACTATTATGTCATTAAAAACATGTCCCAAAATCTTAATTAGCAGATAATAAGTTTGGTCCGACAGCACAACAACTTTCAAAAATATTAAAAAAAATTATAGGAGTTATACAGTGGAATCATGATACAACTTCTATAGATTTTCTTTCTACTGCAATCGCAATCATCGTTATAATATAAGACATTTACTTCACATAAAAAAAAATAAACTTTCAATGCTCTCAAATTCAAATCATAACCTATCAAATTCAAAAACAAAAAGTCATGAGTATAATTTTAAAACATTAATTGTCGTTCTAGAAAAATCCAAACAACTGAAAATATAAAAAATGTATTAAAAGAAACAAAAAATATATTTAAAAAATAGGAAATGTTATTAAAATCGACTTAATAAATACAAGATATGTGAAATCTGAATCGAATCAAACGCCGAATCCCAAAGATTTGAACCTCAGCCGCTCAAGTTACCGTTAGAAGCAAAGCAAAGCAGTGAACGTAATGCCGATCACCGGCGGAAAATCCAAATCAAGAGCCAAGAGGAAGCCTCTCAGAGACGTATCAAACGCTGGTGGTGGTTTGAAACCTACAACCACTAATTCTCTTATCAACAAATTCAACCCCCACACACAACAACATCAACATCAACATCAACAACAACAACAACAACAACAACAACAGCAACAGCAACAACAACAAGAATCAGTGACGACCAGATGCAGCGACCCACTCGATCGACTTCTACTCGCTCACTCCGATCTCTCTGTTATTATTCATCAGGTAATTAAGTTGTAGGAATGTTTTGAGAATATTGGAATCTAGGGTTTCGACCGATTGTTTTAACTTTTGGTAGTTTTCTGTTTTGTATTAGGGCATTGTTGTATCTTAAGAGAGAGTTTGTGGTGGTCTAGTTGTATCTGACTTCATTTGATCTCGAGTAACTGTAGAGTTTTTGTTAGGGTAATTAACCTAGTTATGTGACTGATAAAGAGGAGTTTTGAGAGGATTAAATCACAGGGGTGAACTGTTATGGTATTAAATTAGGGTAATTAGCCATGGTGTGTGACTGATTAGCGTGAGGAGATTGGGCTGTTCTATACTAGATGGACAAGTAGCACATTGGAAATTTTCTAGTTGATTATAGGTTTTACTTTAAAGGTTTGTTTAATTTCTGATTTGTATGAAGATAACTGTAAAGAAATGGAGGGGTTACTGTACCTGCTCTTTTAAATGAATTTTAAACTTGGAACAGTGGGGCTTTTTTGGCAACTTAAACTTTAGATTTTGATTTGTGGATAATACTAGGAAAGGAATGACAATTTGTATTCCATTTGTTGCTCTGATTTTTGGGAGTCTTTTAATCAGTAATGCATCTTTTCATTTTCACTTGGCACTGTGGAACATATATGACAGTCCACCTTTGATACATAGGAAGTAAAACCTAATTAGGTGTATGATTAGGACCAAACAACAGTTAAGTCAACACTTTTTTTCTCTGGTAGAAATCGTAGGGAACAATCTCCTTTAGTCCTTTTCCTTGATTTTTGTTTCTTTCCGCTGCACCAAGATTTCTCCCAGCCTAAGCATCATTGCTACAAAGAATCTTGATGTTAAACTTGTAATAAGATTCAATACTAAAGTTCTTGCAGAGTTGTAGACTTGTAGGTTTTGACAGGAAGAATGAAGAATGTTGTTGCTGACAAATCACTCATATAAAATTACTCAACATATGCACACCGTACCATAACCATACCCAGCACTTCCCGTCCATGGCAAAGCTAGTGATGGGTACGGGAGGGTGAGATGTAGGCAAACCTTGCCCCTACAACAGATGATAGAGAGGCTACTTCCAACAAGACCCTCGGCTCCATTGCACATAGTAGTGTCAAAACACACAATAAGAAAAATAACACGATACATATTCACACATACATATAAAAAACAGAAATCAAAGACCTCAGACACAGTTAGGAATGGGGAACGGGCTGTGTTAAAGTATCTTTTATTTGTGATGGAAAAGAGTTATATAGAGGTTTAATCAATGGAGGTGGTTGATTACATGTACAAACCAAAAAACAAACGTACCCATTAATATCTTACTCATAAAAGTAGTGTCTTGGGAGGGTGAGATGAGGGCAAACTTTACCTCTATTATAGGAGATAGAGATGGTGCTCTCAGTGAGACCCATGGCTTAAATGTTTGATTACATGCACATGTGTAATTTATTTTGTAGGTCTATCATATGCAAGTTTTTATTTGTTGGATTCATTTTGTGTTTATTGTATAGGATAATCTGCACAAAACTCCAAGCAATTGTACAAACTGATATGAACATTCAAGATATAACAAATTCATATAACACTGAATAGTTCTGAGTTTGGTTTTCTTTATATTTGCATTTCTATTGTTTCATTAAACACTTTCATTATTATTAATATTTACAAGATTTGATTCTTATGTGCAGGTTGATGAACTTGTTGTACAAGTGTTGGAAAAAAAAGTGAGGAACGAGAAGGAAATAGAATCGTTTACCCATGTATTGCATGAAATGCAAAATTCATTGAAGGTTAAAATGTTGATTCTTTCATAATATATATGTAACATACTTGTATTTTGTGTTATCTTACGTTTTGAATCCCAATTACAGCCATGGGTTTCAAGATTCCAGAAGATTCTTCCAGTTCGTGTTGTAGGCTCCAAGAGTAAATTGGAAACAAGTTTAGAAAATTTGAAAATAACTCCTTCCATAAATGAAGAAACAAGCAAAAATCTTGTCAGCCCATATGTTGACAAGTTTGACTTTTTGGTCTCCCCATCACCGCTTGTGTCTTGGCGTGCTGACTGTGCAGCAGATGGCGGTAGAAACCTTTTCCTGCTAACACCTCTGCCTAAACGTACACCGTTCTCATCAAGATTAAAGAAATCATCCAAATCAGTATTCAAGAAGATAGCCGGTGATGTTATTGCCGGGCCTGTGGGCCCACTGGCTAATAATTTTAATATTGCAATCGATGAGAAAACCACTGAGATAACCAGTGAGGTTACTGTTGGGCATGTGGACCCAGCGACTGATAGTATGAACATTGCCATTGATGAAAAAGCCACTGCGGAGAATGTGTTTTCTTCTCCTGAAAAAGTGGTAAGGAGGAATGATTCCATGGTTGTTTCAACTCCTTACATGAAGATGTCACCACCAAAATCTTGTATGCTATTGGAACCCTCTTCTGAATGGTGCAACAAGATAAATGACACTAAAAAACAATCCATGGATCCTGTTGGTGGTGGGTCGGGAGATTCTGACCCGTCTACCTGTCAACTACCATCTGGGCATCTGGCTTTGAAATACCCTGAGCTTTTTGGAATTAGGCCTGCTTGTAAAATGGATAATTCAAGAAAAGTGGAGGAAGCATCACCAAATTGGTGTATGTCAATGTCACCACCCAAGACTTGTGTTCTTTTGGAACCAAGTGATGATGATCAGATGAAAGATGTTGAAACGAAAAAGGCTGGTGGCATTCCAAGTGTTGTTTCATGCAAAGATGGTATGTCTCTTCTAGAGGTGGAAAATTGGACGGGTGGGGCGGCTGGGTAACAGGTCAAACCGGTATGAGTCAAAATGTGAAACTATTTTAACATTGGTCCAAATGGGTCCATCGGATGGGTAGGCTACTTGTTTTTATAAATAGTTAATGTATTAGCTAAGATATAAAAATTATCTTGAAGATAATAGTTACATTTAAGATATAGGAGGTTTTAAGCATTTTTAAACTCTGGTTAACTTTTAACGTGATTGATCCATTTGACCTGTTTCCGTATTAGCTATGTTATAAAAGTCTACCCATTTGACCTTTTGGAAAACTTTTAATACGCGTCCAAACGCCAAACGGGTCGGACCGACATGTCAACACTTTTTGCGCTCCTTTTTGAATTTTATAAAGTGGCTAATGTGTTAAATAAGTTCATAAAAACTATATTTTCATTTTATATGTTTCCATTTTAGCTAAAGTTTTAATATTTTACTTGTTTGACCTGTTAAAAAACAAATGAACCATTTATAGGCACATGGTTAATCTCTTTTTCTTTCTTCCTGAATTGGCTTTTCATGTGTGTCTATTAGCAGTAATTGATAGCACTCCAATGTGTAAGGATCTTGACACCACAGTTTTAAAAGGCAAGCGTGCTGGTGAGAATACTTTAAAGAAAGAACTATGGACAAGATTCGAAGCAGCAACCACTCACGCGTTTCACTTTAAATCATCTTTTAATCAAGAAACTGGTAATAATTGTGGTACCAACAAAGGGTTTATGGACCTGTTAGAAGAGGTTTCTTGTGACGACACAAAGTTGTGAGTAGAGTTTGCAAATGCAGAAAATGTGTATTTACTTGTCTACACTTTCAATTTTGGCCTATTGAAGGTTCATAATGGTCTTACTTTTGGTCTAATGATTTAGCTCCATTAGAATATATGTTGTTGTTTTTGAATCTTGAAAATTTTACTCTGTATGAAGTTGCAATTTGATACAATGAATGTTGCAATTTGATCTCTAACTGTATCACAATAACCCCAAGCATGCACACAACACAAGGTCTATATAATTTTTTAGTTTAATAAAATGAAGTTAAAAAGATTAACTTCTTTGTCATGGTGCTAGAAGTCATATACTCATCTAGTTGTTGGAATGAGCAAAGATTTTTGTTCAAGTATTCATTTATGTAAATTCAATAGAAGAGTACGACTATTAGAAATCACAAATAGAAGTTTTGAATTCATATTCTTCTAAAAGACGGAATTTAGTTCCCATTGCCTAGTAACTAGGTATTAAAATGAGTTCTGTTAATAATATATCTTAAGGCAGTGATATTAAAATATTTTGAATAAGAAAGCATTTAAAATACGTGGTTTAAGTTATCATACAATATAATCATATCTTACGATGACCAACAACGAACCTTTAAAAGATATTACTAGTTTATATGTAAGAAACATGAAATACATCGTTATTTATTATATGATAGAATCTTATTTACTGATAACTATCCAATAAATATTTATTTATTTTATGTATATGTAGCCATGGTATATTTTGATTTAGATTAGTTGATGATGATTCTAAAAAAATGAAGATCATTGTATTCTAGTTTCTCAATGTTTTCAAAACCGAATTAAACTACAAATCGATAGTGTTACCGGTCTATTGGTTCGAACAGTTGGGCGCATGTTCCTGTATAACTAAAATAAGGAGACAGATTATAATTGAATAAAGTTTTAGACCCTTCAGATTAATTTTTAAGGCGTTCACGCCACCATTAATAGTTTCACTATATTTTTAACTAGCTAGACATTTGTGTATCACACGGGTTGAATAAAAATATTAAGTTAAAAACTACTAATCAATATTTATAAATTATAAAATTATTATTTGACATGAGATAGGATTTATAAAACAATAGCAATATTTTTTTAAAACTTTCGACTTTAAAATACTTTGTTTTTAAACATATAATTTTCTAAAAATGATTTTTAAACACCATCATTAAATAAAAATTCTTTGTATTAAAAAACTTCATCATAAATCATGTTGTTTAACAATTTGAAAATGATATGCTACATTATCAACATTTAATATTATCATTAAAGGATTAACTTGCTGTAATAATGATATTTGACAAAATGATTATAAGAAAATGACATGTAACTAAATAATTGTAAGAAGATGTTTATGATAATAATTATTTTGTTTTATTTTTATAGATAAAATGACGTGACATTGATAAATTACACCGAAAATCGTGTAAAACAGAATTGATGTGTAATTAAGCAAATAAATCGAAAGGGCTGGCATCTAATATTTGCATATCCCCCCAACATCAAGTTCTTCAAACAGCAAAACCCTTAAAACCCTTACTCGCTGCATTCTGCTACAACACCCTATTCCCCGATGGCTGATTCAACTACGATTCAATGCGTTAAGCATATCGAAACCTATGTCGATTCTTCATCCTCTAAATCTCCTTCTCAACAGGTTAACTTTCATATTCACATCCTACTTCCTCGCTAATTTCAGTCTTAATTTCTCAATTGATTCTGTTATATATTACTTCTCAGTAACCCTAATTGTTGATTTCAGGACGCTAGTGTAGATGCACTTGCAAAGCTCTTGATGAATGATATGATAACTATGGAATCACTGGTCTGTTTCTGGTAATCTATTTTGTCTATTTGTTCCCTGTTCTGGTTTTAAACGACGGTTCTTTTTGACGTTTAGGTTAGAGAAATGGAGATGTATTTGACTACCACCGACAACATCATTCGTGCTAGAGGTGATTAGTTATACTTATAGTGCAGCATTAGGGCATTTGGCCATTTTTGTTTCACTGACCTCATGATTAATGATACCTTGTTGTTGTTTAGGCATCCTTCTTCTTGCGGAGTTATTAACTCGACTTTCATCAAAGCCTTTGGAGATTAACACGATACATAGCTTGATAGGTTTTTTTGCTGATAGATTGGTGAGTTTAATCTGTTGCCCCAAATTAGATTTGACTAGAAAGTATATACCACAATCTGTATCGTTTCATACAATTTGTATATACTTAAATTACAGATTTAAACACAAATTGATATTATTCTTCTCTTATGAATACATTCGTCATTATGTTGTTGTTTCACCATAGTTCATAATATATATCTCCAATATCAGTCAGATTGGCGAGCGTTGCGTGGCGCCCTTGTGGGTTGTTTGGCTTTAATGAGGAGGAAAATTGACACTGGTGCAATCAGTGGCAATGATGCAAACGCAGTTGCTCAATCATTTATGCAAAATATACAAGTTCAATCTTTAGGACAACATGACAGGAAGGTGATATAAATGTACCCAATTTTCAGTTTTTTTTTCTGAATAGTTATATGTTATATTTAACTTGCACTGGTTTGACCCTTTGAATCTGTATCTCATTCTTGATTTTTCTTCAGCTTTGTTTCGAGATTCTAGAATGCCTTATAGATTCTTATCCGGACATAGTAATGTCGATGGTAAACAACAGTATTCAGTATTCACCTTTCCCTTTTTTATACATATATTTTTATGTGACTCTAATATAATAATTTTGCAGGAGGATGAATTTGTTTATGTTATCTGTGAAGCTATAGATGGTGAAAAGGATCCTCAATGTTTGTTAGTCACATTTCATCTTGTTGAAATGCTGGCACAGTTGTATCCCGAATCTTCTAGTTCATTAGCAAGCTACGCTGAGGATCTTTTTAATATTTTGGGATCTTATTTCCCCATTCATTTTACACACGTGAGTCTACTTTGAAAATTTCTTAAGTTACAAAATACCCATCCTGAGTGTGTATCATACCATCATCTCATGTTCAAATTTTCATTTTCCTTTTCAGCCAAAAGGTGAGGATGACGTGAAAAGGGAGGAGCTCTCAAGGGCATTAATGGTATTGATTAGTTTTTCTTGTAGCTCTTAATGCTCATATTTTACGGTTTATAACTTTTTCTACTCTAATTCAGCTGGCTTTTGCATCTACGCCCCTCTTTGAGCCTTTTGCCATACCTTTGCTTCTAGAAAAACTTTCTTCATCTCTTCCATCAGCAAAGACTGAATCTTTGAAGTATCTTAGTTATTGCACTGTTAAATATGGTGGAAACAGAATTAAAGAACATCATGAATCTCTTTGGGCATCATTAAAAGATGCAATTATGACTTCCGCACCATCTTCTTTGACTGTGGGTCCGGGGTATCAGGATAATAAAATTGTAGATGAAGCTCTTGTTCTTCTACAAAAGCTTATTCAGCAAGATGATGGCTCATCTTCGTTTCTACAGTTGATTGTGAAGGATGTGGACATTAACATGACTCTAAAATCCCTTTCAAGTTATAATAATTATGATGATATCTCAGTGAAAGATAAGCAAAGGTTAAATGCAGTTGATCGAATTCTATATGTGTCAGCAGCAGCTTCAAGTGCTTCTTGTAATGCAATATTTCAAAGTTTTTTCTTGGAATTAGTAAATGGTTTGCAATCAATGATGCAAGAGAAAGATTATGTTCCAGAGTCTAAGTTCGGATACCTTTATATATGTGTTGACTTACTTGCTGCTTGTAGAACTTTGGTCAAACCGACAGAAATAACTTATCTTGAAAAAGAGACATGGTGCACCATGCTTCATAGCTTCTGTACTTCGTTAACTTCTTCATTTGTTAAAACTATGAAAGAAAGCACTCACGATATTTATGTGCATGCTGGGGGTAAGTAAAAACTACAAAATGCCTTTCTACTGCTGTTTGAACTTTCTGAAATGACTTTATTTTATTTTACTTTTGCAGTTAGGGGTTTACAGATTTTGGCTTCATTTCCTGGAAATTTCTTACCTGTATCAAAGTCCATATTCGAGAATATTTTGATGGAATTTGTTTCAATTATCATCCTCAAGTTTGACAATGAATCTGTTTGGAGTTCTGTATTAAACGCATTTGCTGAAATTGGCTCACTTTGTGAGAAATCTGATGACTTTGAGAAAATAGCAAGCTTTGATGTTATTGTTGTAGAGAGGATGTTGGCTTTATTGTCTTTAGATGATTTATCAATGCCTTTTTCACTCAAAGTGGAAGCAGTATCCAAAATTTGTATGACTAATTTGAAATATATGTTGAAACTTGTCCAAGAACTTAACACGTTCATCTCTACCAGCTTACAAAAATATTGGGTACGTATAAAATCTTTTGTTCTTTGAGTAACTGGATATTTTTTTTCTGTTCAATAATCCATTTTGTTCTTATAGCTTGATGGAAACTCACACTCAGCTGAACATGCGATCCTCCTTTTGGAATGCTATGCTGACAAGGTGCTTCCATGGTATTTTTTTTTTCTTATTAAATCCTTTTTTGTTTTATATGTTTAAGTTTGGTGACTTCTTGAAATAACATGAAGCAATTATGATTGACTAGGTTTCAGAATATCAAAGATACAGACGATGTGCCTATGCAATTTGCATTAACAGTTTGGGATGAGTTAGAACACAGCACACTGTTTAGTGACAGCCTTAATGAAAAAGTGAGTCTGTTGTGTCTTGTTTCATCTGCTCATTCATTGGGATCTTTATCGATGAAGTTTTTAAAAATTATTTACACTATTAAGCTTTTTCTAATAAGTAACGTAAACGTATTCTGTTGCTTCAGAAACTTTTAGAGACAACAATGAATGGAATGAAGTATGCTGTGGCAAGTTGTTCAGAGGACAGTCAAAGCTTGATTCTTGATAAAGCTTTTAGTGTACTTTCTTCAACCACAAGTTTCCAAGTAAATGATTCCATGCAACCTGCTGAAGTTTCTTGTAGAGACGAATGGATTATCTCATTGTTTGATTCAGTAATAATAGCACTGCATCCTAAAACACAAGGAAAAAACACCAAAGAAATATTACAGATTATCATGAGAGCTCTTTCAAATGGGCATATTCCATCAGCTCATGCATTGGGATCTTTATTTAACAAGATGCCCAATGATATGCAGCATTTAAGTTTGGAAGAAGCTATGGATATTACATTTAACAGATACATAGCGAGATTCTCTAATGGTGATGATAATAATGAGATGGGAGTGAGTAATTTAAGATTAGGCAATGTAAATGATGGATTAGTAAATTCACAGGCTATTATTGTTGGATTAGCTTGGGTGGGAAAAGGATTACTCATGAGGGGCCATGAAAAAGTAAAAGATGTGATCAAGTTTATTCTGAATTTATTGATTTCAAGTGGTCGTCCAACCTCTAATGGAAGCATAAATTCATCTGAAGATTGTCAAGACCTAATGAGAGCTGTTGCGGACTCGTTTAATATTATAATGAGTGATTCTGAAGTTTGCTTAAATAGAAAATTACACGCAACCATAAAACCACTATATAAACAACGGCTTTTCAATATGGTGATGCCAATTTTACTGTCATCATTAGTGAAATCAAATTCCCCAATAACTTATAAATCCATGGTGCATCGAGCCCTTGCACATGTTATATCTAATACTCCACTGAGTGCTATTCTTGGTGAAGCCAGTAAGGTAAGTATATATTTTATATATATATAATTCTTATTTTAACTCTTTTTTTACTTGCTAATGCTTAATGCAATGAACCAATGATATGATTTCCAATTTTACAGCTCATCCCATTGATGGTTGATGGTTTATCAATCCTGAGTGAAGATGTTCAAAATCGAGACATTGTGTATAACATCTTACTTGTTTTATCAGGAATATTGACTGATAAAAATGGTGAGACTTGTTACATGTTCTTTATAAAAAAATGATGCCAGATTTAAACTGTGATTTAGTTTATTTATTCTTTGCATGTACAGGTCAGGAAGTTATTGTAGAAAATGTCTACATGGTCATCATGTGCCTCAACAAGCTTGTCTTCTACCAGCACATGATGGTATGACTCTTGCTTTGACTTGATTTTAAAAACCTAACTCATTTGTATAATTACATTTTATTCATTTTATAACGTGTAGCTTGTGCGTGAGACGGCAATTCAGTGTCTGACTGCAATGTCTGAGCTGCCCCATGCTAGGGTATATCGATTCAGACCAGAGGTTGGATTATGTTACTGATCACTGGCAGCGTTTACATATACATTTATATAACAATTTTTTAACATCAATTTGTTCCCATTTTCAGGTGCTACAAGCATTATCAAGAGCGCTTGATGACCCAAAAAGAAGTGTCCGGCAAGAAGCTGTTAGATGTCGGCAGGCGTGGTAAGAACACTCTATACTTGAAATTTTGTTTTTAAGATTAACTCATATGGATTGGTTCTGTTATTGGTTAATCAGGGCGTCAATCTCATCTAGAAGTCTTCATATCTGAAAGGGTACAATTTCCTACCATTTGTAGTGCAATATCCTGTCGAATAATGTCATTTTCTGTTGCACTATATATACATGCTCTTATGATCATTATAATTTTGTAATGCAGGTCCATCCCCAAATACTGCAATGTAAATAATTCATGCATCTAAACCATAGCAACTTTCGAGGCCATCTGCTGCTGCTTCTTCCTATTCGTGTGTATTCATCTCATATCTATGTAACTTTGACTTTTGATTCTTTATTTTTCCAAATTTTATTTGTGAGGTTTTAGCTTGTAGCGGATTATTGTGTTTATTCTGAGACCTTAATTTGGTTCCCACTATGTTAAAATTGTTGAATGTGTAGGTGGTTGCAATATGAACATGTATGGCGTGGGTTCTTTTGGTGGATATTGTTGGCTGTGCCTAGATTTGGCCGTTTTGCCTCTGTTTGTGATATGTTCTTGTTATGTTTTTTCCAAAATGACTTCGAATGAGCGCGCTTGATTTTGACTAAACCTGTGTTCAATCTGTTTATCTTAAAAGAGCTTGATGTCATAGTCTCGCCTTGCAAGCGTCGTGTAGCACCCTTGAATCCACAAGGACCGATCATTATGTCCCGTGTATGATGAAAGTTTATTGGTTTCATTTTACCTTAGGCTAATCAAGGAAGTGGCCTGAACTCTATGACCAATCAGATGACAAGTGTAAGCTCTTTTGGGATGCACATTTCCTTGGTGAGGCAATTTCAAAAGATAAACATGAACGACCAGAAATCCACATGTTTAATGGCCTTGCATTTTTGAATCACCAGATCATGTACGTGCTTATGCATGGCTGCACCTTCGCCTCAAAAGATTGGTTTTAGATCTGCACCTTCTCAGTGGACGGCAACACACGAGTGGAACGTGTGGCTCTTCATTGCATCATGTCACCACATGTAACATTTTGGAGATAATGATTGCATCTACTAGCTTGACTCTTAGATGCGAGTCTTCTTTGTAGATCTTCCCACACCACGCCAAACAACGCAAAAGATTAAACCCGCTTTGACACCACTTGCCATGAATTCGTCTTACGAGCATTGTGTTAAGTCCTTGAATATGGTAGGACAAGCCATTCTGCTCCATGCATGATCTAGGCTCGCTTGTTTAGACCCAATGGATCAGGAAGATGTTGAGCAGCGTAAAAACTTCCAACATGCCTTTTTGGCATTGTTGAGAATCTCAAAAGATAAAGCATAACTGACAAGAACTCCAATGTTTAACACATAGTTATTTATTTCTGTATTGGAGTTATATATGTGTGTTAATATTTATTATATATAATTGTAAACTCTAGTTAAAAAGCTTTGCCCAGCAAAAAATCAAGATTTAGGCGAGTGGTTCTCAAGTAACTCACAAGATTTAATTGAGTAGTTCTCGAGTAACTCACGCACTGCACGACTCTACTCATTTATACTCTTAACAAATATAGTTGTAGTATTATAAATTTAATCCCAGTTAATGTAAGTTATAACTGGCTGCTAAGATGGTTATGTTACATTCGAGTACCATGTGTCCCTCTACATATGTATCTGCTTAATGTACACCTTTTTAACATCACCAATACAAACAAAATTGGGCAAACAACCTTAATCCAATTTCATTCCAAACAACTGTAGCCTGTATTCCTATTTTCTCCCACCATTCTTTTTTTTTTTAATAAAAAATAAAAACAAAACCACCCTTTATAGGATTCCAAACAGCTGTTTATTATCCTCCTTTTCCTATGGATGTTAATCAGATATATCATATTCAGCTCCACTGAACTGATCCATATCACCATCATCATCATGCATGTCCTTTTGTTGTTCATCTTCCATATCCATTCTACTTCCATGATGCCTAGAACTTGAATTCCTCCCCTTTGAACCTACAAAACTCTGCACAATTTCTCATATTAGAATAAATGGAATAGAAATATTATACACACACTTTTGCGAAAGACAGTAAGCATACGTACCTCGGATTCCTTCATTTCTACTGAAACTGTTGATCTTTGCCTTATCGTTATACTTGCTGGTACAGGGAAATGTTCCACCTCATCACTGGTTTTTCCTTCCCTAGCTCTCTTTTTTCTTAACATGAGTTTCGTTGGCAGAGGCTGCATAAAAAGATGAAAAGTTTACGCAAACTGATGCATAATAGAGAAGTCTAAATCTAGTTTCTTTTAAATTGTTATTTACCACGTAGCGAGCCTCCGATTCTCCAAATGCCACGAGATAATTTGTAGGGTCATCTGCATCCTCCCCCCGAACCTAGAACACCAACAAATGAAAATAACGCCACATCAACTACTGAGATGGTCCCCAATATATAATCAAAACAAGTATGCGTTACATACATCCCAGTGATATTCGCGAACCCATGTGTAAGAAATATCTTCGTCTTCATCATACATGTCCTTAGATAACTGCAATATTTAGAACAACTCAGTATGAATTAGAAAGAAAAACCAAAGGAAACAGTTCAAAAAATCTCACAGAAAGTAGCTCACCTCACCAACCGAAGGAACCATATAAGCTAAAAATTTGTCAGGTTTAGCTGAGCCTGAAGTACTGGTCACAAAACTTTTCATTATTGCCTGCAAGTTTAAATATTTTTAAATTGTTAACAAACTTATTTGGATATAATATATCAAGGTACAGCCATACAAGGATATGCAAACTTTTAAATTCGTAAAAGAGTATAAGATTTTACCTGTGATTCATGGGCATCACGAACAGAATTGTCCATCTTATTATAGCTTTCAGAATCAGCAGTTGGAGCACCATCAAAGTTTGCAACAACAAATTGATCATTCCACCTGTCAAAATGAGTCAGAAATTAGAATGGTCAAAGGCATATCCATTATTATATAAAAGTCCTCACCGTTCAAAATCAGGAAACAGTGGTAAAATCTCCACGGGCTGCAGCTTCTTGTTAGTAGCGTGAACAGGATGTGATTTACATGCCTCAAATGAAGCCTGAATATCCTGAATTTTTCTTTCCCTGTTACAAGTCGATGCTGGTTAAAATTTGCAAAAATAAAGCCAACATCCATATCAAGCTTTCAATTTCCTTGTATATAAATAATAAAATACCTGCTATTGAAATTGTGTAGCATGTTCTGTCCACGTGTTTCCCTGAGTTCTCTTGCTTGCTTTTCACTTAAAGACTACAAATTTTAATAAAGAATGTCAAGACCACAACATTTTAACAAAATATTCAAGACAAGAAAATTTGATAATTTACTTTTCACACAACTATACCAACCTGCCTAGTGGCTTCTGTGCTAAGAGGGGAAATATATTGTGTTTTTACCAACCAAGACATGCCTTTATCTGTTGGGCGTTCCTTTCTTTTTAGGCCATCTTTCTTAATAGGTGTCACTGAAATGTCTTCTTGCAACAGTTTTTCATCCTCTGGAGCAATATGCAATATTTCATCCTTTGAAGCACTAATCCATGGTTAAAATATAATAATTAATTGAGGATGGACTTTGAAAAGTTGGAAGACTTATAAAGAAGAAAAAGATAATGAGGTGTTACTTGTATACACTGAGATCAAGTAAGTCGAGTGGTATTCCAAGATCTGGTTCAACATATAATTGAGGCTTGTGCACTTTTTCCAATGAAGTGATGGTGTATTTAGCAGCTCTGCGAAAATCAATTGCAGAATATATAAAACAAAACATGTATTAAATAGGTACCGATCAATCAAGGTAACATGTTGCTTGTATTTTTGAAATAGAAACTTCACATTCGGGACAATATGACGTTACGACGTATATAAATCTACTAATTTATAACTTTACCCGAAGCAATGTACCTTTCATTCATGAACTAATAATGCATATGTATGACGTTTATAGCGGATAGTTATATCAATCTTCTAATTTAATTCTTTTGCCAAAACAGAGTTATATAATTCCATTATAGACTAATAAGTAATAAATGCGTGTTTTTGTGACGTCAAGATTCATGATGTCTGAAATTAAATTACAGTGAATGCATACCGATCTTTATCTCTTCTTAAGGACAGAAGCTTGGGCTGAGCTGTCGTGTCTGGCAACTCATCCCGGAACCTTCAAAGATCACAACATAAAAAATGCATATGATTAGTTGGATTAAAAGTATATATATGATTATGAAATGATATAAATTGAAGCAATACTCACTTTAACTTGCAGAGAAAAGTTGTTGGCTTTTTTAACCGATTATCAGCGCGCTCACCACTCAAAAAAGGTGTAGCCCTCCTATCACCCATATGTGAACCGCTGATTGAACCACGTGGCTTGACGGTTGAAGATAACATTTGGGTTTTTTGGAGGACTTTTTTCTGAGATTCCTTCAAGTGCTGCCTATGTTTTTCCTCTTGTCTTTGTTTCTCCATTTCTCTCTTCTTCCTCATCCTTCTTTCTTCGTCTATCTCAGACCTGTTTACTGTTCTTTCTGGAACTGGCGGTAGTGTAGACGAAGGCTTACCATGTCGTCCAGAAGGAACCTTTTGGTGTGAATGGGGTGGTTCACGCCATTTTGAACCTGTTGTCTCCTTAGAAGACTCTTTATGCTCACTCTGTCTACGTTCCTTGGTTTCATTAGTCACGGAAACTGATGAAGGAGGCGGTGGAGGTGAAGGCGGTTGCGACGGAGGTGGAGGCGGGATTGAAGAACTAGGGGGAGAGGAAGGTGGAGGCGGTGGCGGTGGCGGTTGCAGAGACTGGTTATTGAACTGAGTGTACTGAGAAGGTGGAAAGTACATTTGTCCTGGTGGTGCAGGCTGAGAAGGAGGTGGTGGTGGCGGTGGGTAAGCAGCGTCTGGTGGCGGCTGCGGCTGCGGTGGTGGTGGCGGCCCTGGTGGATATGATGAATACTGCTGTTGCTGATTTGGAATAGGGTTTGTGTAATTGGGATAATTCCACATCTGAGGATACATGTTTCCTCTAGGTTGGGGTGTAGGGGCTAGCGGCGGAGGTGGAAGGGACGCCGGAGCAGGTGGCGGAGGACCAAAGTTTGACGGTGGTGGTGGCGGAGGAAACGGTCTGTACGACGCCATTGCCGGAGTTCAAATTTTTACAACAAAACCCTAGGAGAACTGAACGACAACGTATCACACCATAAAAGACTGTAATTCAATGGTGGAAGCAGCTGAAGATGAAATCGACATCAAGAAGTTAAATTTCATGTATATGTTCTACCCCGATTAACAGAAAACCAATTGAATGATCTGAATATGTAAACCCTAGAACGAAACACTAGCGTATGATGAATTTTTCTGTTTAATTGGTTAAACAGATAAATTAAAGACTTATGAAAGATGGAATTGTGTATGAAGAACAAAAAGGTTGAAGTAAACTCACGTATGTAACGACGGCAATGCCGGAATCAATGGCTACGAGAACAATGTCTCCGATGAAGCTTTGAGTGTGTGATGTTTAGACGAAGAGGGGTGAAAAGAAGGTGCGAAAAATAATTAGAAAAAGGATGGTTAATATTATTTTGATATTTCTATATTATATATAAACCATATGAAAAAACTATTTTAAAATATCATAAAATTAAAAACACTTATTAAATCTATAATATACAATCACTTTTTAGGTTAAAATAATAATTATAACATTATTTACAAATTACCTTTTATAACTAGTTACATAATAACCTTACTTACTAACACTTGAATTTAAATTTTATATTATCTACCCATAAACCAAAAATACCTAATATGTTTTAAGATTTCAGCTATATCTTTAATCTATCACATTTAAAACCGTTTTGAGACTACAACTTAACCTGTGTTTTTTAAACGTTTTGGTGTAAACTTTTTGCTAAACAGATCTGTATTTTGTGAGATACAATAAGTTATTGCATATATATATAAGTAGTCATGCAGAATCCATTTATTTGGTGTTTTAAATTTTAGCTTAGACAAAACATAATAGACTTTTGTAAAACTACTACAAGAATAACAAAATATTAAATGCACGTGTCGGATGTAAAATGATACCCCGCCGCATTGCGCGGGCACCCTTCTAGTAAAAAAATAATATGTATACCGTGTAAGCGTTAGAATCTTGACTCTAAATCTTACGATCGGTAAATAGAAGACGATGCGCGTGTGAAATAACTCGCCGGAGTAAACATTTGATTACAAAAGGGGGAAGGCGGCCACTATTAAGTGGAACGAGCCTACAAAGAGAACGGTCTCGGTGACGGGTAAGGTAAGTGTTAAACATGTTAAAGAAATTAAAGGAAAAAAAACAACCCAGCCAATCTTCAAAGTTGGTGTTTGTCGAGTGATTTGTGAAACATTGATGTGGCGGGAATGTTTTGTGAAAGATAGATGAGGCGAGAATATTTTGTGAAGAGGAAAATATGACTTAGCTAACTTTTTAAAGACAGTTTATTAAATCAATGATAAAATTACCTTATACATTGAAAAGTTGGCGCGATAAGGTAAGTGTTAAACATGTTAAAGTAAATAAATGAAAAAAAACAACTCAGCCAATCTTCAAAGCTGGTGGTTGTCGAGTGATTTGTGAAACATTGATGTGGCGGGAATGTTTTTGAAAGATAGATGTGGCGGGAATGTTTTGTGAAAGATAGATGTGGCGGGAATGTTTTGTGAAGAGGAAAATATGACTTAGCTAACTTTTTAAAGACGGTTTATTTAATCAATGATAAAATTATCTTATACATTGAAAAGTTGGCGCGAAAAAGGGAAATTGAAATTATGAAAGAAGGATACTAAACCTCCATAGATATTTTTTGAAAATACGTATAAAAGATTTTAACTTTTAAATTGTTAACAATCTCGCTTCTTTAAAATATAAATAGCCGATTTTGACTATATACAACATGAGTTTTGAGACTGAGTTTTGATGATTAGTGTATGTTATCATATATAATCTTAGTTATTAAGCTTAGATAAAACCACTTAGGAAATTTAAGGCTTGAAAGTTGGGCCAAATCTATTATTACAAGAATTCGGTTTCGGTTACGAATCAAACAGAAAACCAAATTCATAAGTTGGTTCAGTTTGTTCGGTTACGAATAAGGATCGGTTTTCAGTTTTTTTCCGCACCCTAGTGAATAATTCACAAATGTTGCATTTATAATAATGAGGATGTGAAAATTAGCTATATTACTTTATTAATTTAAATTTAAATAAAAATAAAAATAAAAATAAAAATAAAAATATTTTAATTGCATTTAAAAGATAATAATGAAAAACTATATTTTTTTAAGTTCTTCAATATATAGTCTTGTTATATTTTCTTTAACGATGTGTTTAATGAGTTTTGATGTGTATGAAAACAATCACTAGTCAAGAAACTTGTGTTATAACACAAGTTGAGAGAGAATAAACCGAGACCATGCATGGTTTATGCACGGTTCACCCATAACATTGATCATTTGAGTTATGACAACAATTTAGATTTCTCACTCTAACTTATATTCAAAAAACTTTCTTTCCTGCAGTTTGATACACCTCTTACGCTCGAATATAATACATATTACAAAATCTTTTCCTGTATAATTATGTGTAAACTTGTCCAAACCATAGCTCGAGTATCAAAAGCATAGCAAGTGAACTAGACTAGAATCCATACTATACGAACATTTGAAACGGGTAATCACTTTTGATTCAGAAGTTAGTGGCACTCACTTTGACATTGTAATAAGTGATAAGCACCGTTGATCTACCATAATAAAAAGAAATTCTTATGATATTTGTAATTGTGAGAGATGATAGTACACTGATAATCTTTACAATCTTTGAGAGATGATTGTACACCGGTAATATCTACCGTACTAAAGAGAATTAGTTGATAATAGCTATTTATCGAAGGTCATCGAGTGAACGTAAGATGAATAACATCCTCTGAATTACTATAAATTGTTACATTGATTACTTTTTCTCTCTCTTGTTTATTTCTCATCAAAAAACACTGTCTTGAGACTTGAGGTGCAATAAAAAATAAATGATAGAGCTATATATTTTTAAAAAATAACTTATTCATATCTCTAACTTCTATATTTGATTTTTATTATAAAAACATCTAAACATGTCATTATTATTGTATTTAGATATCTCATAAATGTTACTAATAGGCATTATTTGGCCCACAAACTACCGTAAAAACAAACAGTCATTGGTTACATCTTTACATACATTATTATAACTCCTCTAATTGTTAGTGTGACGTGTGAGGGAATTCAAAGTTGAACTAATAACAAAAAGAACTAGTAATTGGGCTTACAGATTAATTAGATTTATATAAAACTAGTTGGAACCAAAAAAGAAGTACAAGTAGAACACTACACCGTACAATCCTCTCATGCATCCACCCTATAATTCATGCATGAGCAAGACCTCGTTTTATGATAACAATACCACTACTAGTGTCTACTACTACGGATGAGGCCCAATGGGTTGTTAAGCATAGTTTTCTATTGGGTCACCTTAGGCCCGTTGATAATCCAAAGCTTCTACCTGGGCCGACATGCGGTCTCAACAGGCCCAACTTGTCTTGACATCTGATGACACATAAATACATAATAGCGATTGATTAGGGCCGATAATAACATATCTTTTATGTTTTAAAACGCATTTTGAAATCAAGAAAATACCTGAAAATAAGCTTCAAGCTTCTTTCTGAGGATTATATACTCTTTCTTCACATTTTGGAAGGTCCTTTTGCATCTACATTATTATTATTATTATTTTAATTTCAGATTTAAAGATAATTACAAAAAAAATAAAATTAAAAGTGATAAATTAGTAATGACGATACCCTTCAGCATTTCTTGCATTACAGTAATTTCTGAAGTGGGTGCACTCGGTTTTCACCTTCTTGGCTCCAATGCTAGTGCTGCTACCCTTGAACTGATGCATCAAGCTGTCTAATTTACCGAAATCCAAAGGCCTTTTTTCTCTGTTTATCACAATTTTCATTGGTTTAAATCATAAATAAAACGATAATTTGTTATAAATTATGAAAAAAGAAAGCGAGTGTCGTACAAGGCTTGATCAAGATTAGAGAGAAAACGAGCAGAATCGCGATAGAACAAGGTGACAACTTCCTCTACAAAGTTTGGATTAGAGTTATCTTGCAACTCCTCCAATTGTATGAATTGTTCATCTAGATATCCCTAAAAATAAAACAAGTAGAAGGTTTAATAATATAACGTTTTAATTATCGAATGAGAATTAAAAAATTTAAAACCAACCTGGTCGAAAAGAGATTTGCGAGTGTTAGCAATGTGCCTATGCATTTGATTTCTCTCCATCGAAGTGATACTAAATATGATATGGGAGAATGGGGTTTTATAGGCCCATGAAAAAAGACAAATGTCATGTCACTAATGAAATAAATTCCCGTTTTCAAGCATATACACAATAATATAATAAACAATAATATAATAAGGAAGGGTTCTTTAAACGATCGTTATTTAAAAACGCGTAATTAGGGCATTCGTGTTTGTATAGTGACCTCTCACTAAGCAACGACGTGGCATTTAGGTGAATGTGAGTGACATGACAACTTTTCACGCCCCTCTCATGAAGGCGTTATAGATGTCCAAATATGAATCTAAACTAAACATTTATTTGTAAAATTGAATGTAAATTATATATCCCTAAAAGATTAAATTAATTTTATTAGTTAATTGATTTATACAATGTTATAAAAACCAGACATGTGCACAAACCGGCCACTCTACCAGTTGACCTATAATATTATGTTAAAAAAATACATAAAACTATTTATATAAAATTAAAGACTATATTTATAGAATATCTAACACATTAATTGTTATTCAAATAAAGTAGTTGAACTTAGGCATATTTTAAAATAATGAAACAAATGTTATTGTTTTATTATAGAAAAACATAATAATTAATAAACTTAAAGGAACAATGAATTAAAAATAGTAAAATAACAATATAGGATATTTATTTTGTATGAACAACAACAAACACCATTCGTCACAAATCACAACACACGTCTTCCGTTCGTGCCATACACATGATTTTTAGTTAAATTTTCCGCCTTCACACATTTCTTATCAGCTCACTTGTTCTTTAAACTTATGCATTCACATCCCATATCGTCCATATAATAAAAAGTTTAGCCTTCTAATCTCTTATAAGTAGAAAACAAAGCATTATAGTTTAGAAGTTCAGTCCAAATGATTTCTGGGTCTTGATTCAACCCAGGTAGACCCAAAGTCTTGGGTTTTGTTAGAAACTGCTTAGATCATATGAGACTGATGCAACCAAAACAATATTTAGAAGATTTATAAGTCTTCCGAAGACAAAGTTACTCTTCCGAAGACAAGTTGAAGATTTTCCGAAGCTCAAGAATGAAGAACTTTCGAAGGTAGAACTCAATCTTTCGAAACTAAGTAGTTCTCCTTCCAAAATATAAACACTTAGAAGATCCAAGACAAAATCTTCCGAAGCACAAAATCATAAAGACTTTTTAATAACATTGAATCTACATACTCTCTCTTCTTATTTAAAATTCCAAACACGCATATATAAGAGTATTATAGTGTACCTATCATACATGATCTTATAATTAAATATATACACATTTTTTGATGTATTTTAATAATCTATGTTTTGATTGTAATTAATAGACAAATAAAAACAATTTTTTTTGAACGGCAATGTACGACCCTACTTCGGAGGATAGGTGTTATCTTAATCGGGCCCACCTATTCGTTTCCTAGCCAGGACCGCACCCCCAACCCCCTCAGGAGAAAACTCATTGCTGAGAAAGCTCCCTGGCTCAACTCTGAGCATTTTTACCCAGAGTGAGACTTGAACCCATGACCTCCCATTTATTTACATGTCATGGGTACATCACCTTAACCAGTTGGGCTAAGGATCATTAGTACAAATAAGAACAATTGATTTCGTTTTTTTAAACAACATTTGTTTTACGCATTAATATCATTTGGGCCCACACTACTTTTGTGACACCAATAATAGTGGAAAGTGTGATAGAGGTTGTAACAGGGATAACGTGTTGCCAGGTAAGCGGCCATATAGACAGTTTACGATCGTGAAAAACAACCATTGTAGGTGTGTGATAAAATAGCTTGTAATTATTAAAGTTAATAAGTTTTATATTAATATGAGAGGTGAAAATTTCTATAAGAAAATTTTGGATATTGTGCACCAAGAAACAAAAGTCGCTTACCAGCCCTCTACGGATTCGATTCTTTGGGGAGGGGGAAAAGTTAAGAAAAAAGGGTAATTCCATTTCCAAAATCCAATTAATGTAGGAATAATGAATATTTATTATTTCTTATTATTTAATTTCACTCCAATGTGATTTAAATATATACAAATTGCGCGGGAATTGGAATATATACAATTATTCGGTTAGTATTTCCGAAGGAAGCAATGGATGAAAAATGGAATGTGAAACATGCACCAAATGACATTAATAGTATGTGTACCAGGACATATTTGTATTCCTAAATGCAATTGGCACTTTAATAATATTACTCTCCATTATTAATCCCCCAATATCTTCTTATCCTGATGCTATATGATTAAGGTATTAAATATACACATTTAAAGCAAATAACTTTTACAAATAGTAGGCAACAAAACAATTTTTAAATACGCTCAACACAGTTTTTTTTTTTTTTTTTTCATTTTTGCTATATTAAAACTTCAAATCACAATAATTTGGATTTTGGTACGAACATCAGACCATCTTCATCGCCAATTTCGCGGTGCCATTTTGATCTTCATTTCGGTCTGTCTTGAAGGGTTTTTACGGTTGACATTCTCTCTCTTATCTCCTCTCACATACTCCTCACAGATGAGTCAATTATAAACATATTCTTGGGTGTGTCAATCTCTCATGTTCCTCTTTCTTTCGCATATGACCACATGCGTGTTTGACAGCCACCATTAAAAATGATCTTATAATATGTGACAATGAATTTATTGAGATTTTTGGGTTAAAAGATGAGTGTGCACTCAACCTATTCGGGTTAAAGCCAAAATTTAGTTTTTAATTACTTTTCATAATAGAAATAGATTAATTATATTTTAATACAAGTTGTTTAATAATTTTTAATGGTTTCTTTTAATAAATCTATAACTTACCATCTCATATCGTCGAATAATGAAGAAAATAAACTAAAAGAATTTTTAAAAAAAATTCTATTTCACACTAACAAGGAAAAAAGTAGTATTAAAGTTTTCTATAAAACATGATCTCCATACTTTTAAAGAGACTCACAAACACAAACTTTACAACTTTCTCTTTAGTCTTTAAATTTTAAAAGGCTTTTTATTTAGTAAGCTAAACCCCTAACACTTTGACCATGAAAGACATGAGAGGTCCATGATTCTTTTTTAATGTCAACTCATACACAAATCTAATATACTTTTGATCGACGTCATAATCAATTCACACCAATTAACATAAGCAAGGCTCTAACTCTTTGTGAGCAAATCCAGAAATATTAACAACCATGAGATTTCCTTGGTTTTTCCCATATGACACATCAACATCACATCAACTTTATTTTACTCTTCTCGGTTTTCCCCATTCTGAAGGATTCAAGGATATCGTCTAATTTTTTCCCACACTTTTCATATGTGCGTGTGTGTTTATGGTACAAGTCATATACTCATATACCCACTAATTCAAGGAGCGAGTACCGATGAATATTCCCCATACCGTATTTTTTTCACCGGAACCGAGGGTGGTGTTTCCACCCGGGGCCGGGTTTTCACCACCTCCTCCTAGGTTCCACTCCGTTGCCTCTTGTAACGACAAAAAACCAGATTTCCCTCACCCTCCCCTAGTCACGACTCCGTGTGGCCTAACATAGAACTCATACAGTATTGAGGCTAAAAACAAAATGACGAGCTACAGTTACTGACAAAGACAGAGGATGCTAGTATGAGTGGCACTTAGCATGATAATCATGGTTCATCACAAGTCAGCGCTTTCATTCCTTTCACCAACAAATGATATCATGACAGGACTGTCGATTCCCACTTTTCTTTCTTGTTTTGTTTTCTTTTTGGATATCAGATTATCCCCAGCAGAATAAACTGACTATACACCTACTATTTTGCCTATATTATGCTGTCAATTGCTATCATATCTTCTGCAGTAGGTAATATATACCAATGCCTATAACCACTCATTATGTGTTTGGACTTTGGGTTTCAGGATATAAGCTTTAAAATTGGGGATTAACCCCTCAAATAAAAACAAATTTTGAAAGTTGATTTTGCTGCTAGTGTTAATCAAGATGCAGGAACAATTCAGATTCTATGTTTCTTGCTGGCAAAAGAACAATGAGAGCAGAAAGATTCCATAGCTCTGTGTCTATACCAATTGAACATGAAATTAGATCATTCTACTGTTTGCTTTTTCTTAAAAGATTCAGAAAAATTAAAACTTTTGGCAATCTTTGGTTTTTTGTTTGATATTACAAAGGATGAAGAATATAATTCATGACACTTGAGAAAGTTCCAATAACTTTTGTATATAGTATAGAGATGGACGGTTGAGTATGGAATTGAAACGGGTCAGGTCAGGTTGGCCTACAAGCATATTTTGTTTTTCTAACGGTAAAACTACAAATAACAAATAATATTATCACTACAACATTAATTTAAACATCCTGTTAAAAGGACTTGAGAGTTTGTATACATTACGAAAGACGGACAATTTCATACTCTTTTGACCCGTTCTTTTTTTAGCTAATAAATATTTTACTCCGTTGTCAAAAGCACACAAGGCGCGCGCGCTTAGGCCCTCAGGTGCAGCCCAACCCAAACTTGTTGCCTTGCTTCAAAGTCCCATTCTCAAACGCTCAGGCGCATTTTCAAGCCAAGTTCCGGCCAAAGATCGTCTGAACATATCTAAAACAATTACACCAGTCCTAAACAAACCTGGAATCAACATAAACCAACCTAAACTAGCCTGAAACATGTCTAAAACCCCTAAAAATGATGTTTTTATACAATGCATCTTACATAAAAAAAAAGCCCTCATTTTTTACAAGCCTTGCGCCTAGGCCCAAAACTCACCCTTTGCGTCTTGAGTGCGCCTTCGACAACTGTGATTTTAATATGACTTATTTGAAACCGGACATATCCCATATGAGTAGAAATTATGACTTCTATTCATCAAGTATCCCATGAATTCTCTCTCATATTTCTTTTACACTTTCATTGTATGGTCACATCTAATGCTTTTGATAAAGAACAAAAACTTATCAAGGGTGGGTGGGGAGGGATCAGAATATGATTTTGTGACTTTTAGGGGACAAGAGAAGGAGATTCCCTTTCTCCATCATATTATTTCATTTTTTAACTTGTACTTTCAGATTTAACACAGGGACAATCCTACAGCATTTGTAAAGAGAGAATAAAATAAACAAAGAGCAACAAAGATCAAACCTTTTAACACAAAATAATGGTATGGTGTCCTCCAAATTATTAAGAATGTACCAAACTGCAACGTGTTTTACGGCTGCCTTGAACAATCGCCGAAAAGTTATCCGTGCTTGATCTTGAACATGCTTCTTTTAAAAGATATTCTGCAACATATTGGGTTGGGCTTTCAGTTATTCTTGCTATTCCCTCTCATGTTGCAGCAATCTAGAAGCCATATTTCCCAAAAGTTTTGTAGACATGACATCCCATAAACCATCACTAGCAATTATCAAACACTCGCCCTAATTGGTCCTGGTGGTAAAAGTTAACCCGGGAACCAAACTTGCATATGGCTTCATCAACTTATTTCTTGAAATTGTATACCATCTATAGAATCAAGTTCAAATGAGAAATTAATATACATGAGAAGCATACAAAGTTACAAAAGTAGTGAACCGGTTTGCTTCTCACGGATCCTAAGCCTGTCCGGAAATGGATGTAAAAGTTTAAAAAATAGAAAATAAAAAAACGAGAAGAATAATTTGAACCTATTGCCCTCATCATGGCGATTGGCAGGAGCACCATCTACTCTCATTACACCCCGCGGATTTGGCATTACATGATAGCCACTCTTGACAATCCTTTCTATTTCATCTTGCTTCTAAGATGCATTAATGAAAAATACTGCACCATTAAAAAAATTGCATTATTTTTCTGAACTTTAGCATCCAGGTTACAATATGTGCCAATAGAAACCAAATTACATATAGTTACCAAATTAGCAACCTAGTTATACTTTATTAATAATTGTAGAGACAATTTTCCTCTTCAACCAGAAGCAAGTCATTTTTTGTTGATTTTACAAAAATACTGATGTTGCATATTGTTTGTCATTTTCGTATACATGTATGCTTCTCAGGGCAATTGATGTGATACTTACTATTATCAGATATAAAGTTTGAATATATATTTTTTAAACTTGTAGATAACTTTATTTATAACTTTTTTGTTAAATAAGCATTTTTTTGCATATGATATGGTGGCAAGCACGAAGCATGGTATCAACTAGCGGGTGGTTGCTAAAACAGGTAATAAAATACTAAGTTGGTTTCTGTTTACATCAATTTTAAAGTTGGATGCTAAAAACAGGGAAAATAATAAGTCCATTTCAACTTGTGCAGTTTGCCCTTGGAATAGTAACCAACTTGATTTATGTCAGAAAAAATCCAAAAACCTTCAAACATTGTGATCTAAGTTGATGATCTAAGTTAACAAGTTTTCATGTCACACGTCAGTGCCACATCAGCGTCACACATGCAAAAAGGTCAATGTGATCAAAACTTACCACCACGCTGTTGTTTTTGACAGCCAATGGGATTAGATTAACATAAATCACAATTTTTGAAAGCTTGAAGTTTTTCATCTGAAATACAAATCTGACCAAACATGCTTACCTATTTATGTAATTAGCCTGATTTTTATTAAACATTCAGACAAGCAAGAGACCTTATGATCTGTAGTCAGAGGAATGGTGTAGGACCCACGGCAAAGAACCGCAATACTATCACCACAATTTGAAGTAACAATTCGGCAAGGTGAAATAAGCACAACTAATGCAGTTGATCCACCTGAAATATACTTCACGCAAGCTTTATAGACACTGCATAAGCCTTAGACAGTGCAGATTGGCACTTTTTTGTTCCATTAATTTGTACATTCTTTAGATCCCCATGCTTCTTTCAGTGCCCAGTGCAGTCAGTCAGCACAATACTCACTCACCAGTGTCATTTAAATGAATCAACGACTAGAATCTCTGTTGGAATTGCATCATCCATCCTACTCAGTTCATCAAATTTTAATAAACACAGATAAGGAAACAAAATTAAAAAAAAAACTAGTACTCAATGGTCAGTCCCCTACACGTGGAATCATGAGCTATAACATCTGTCATAAAAAAGAAACAATGACAATGGTCTTCTTCTAGGTAACATATACATGTGTGAGCACCTGAATGTGTTGAAGATGTCTTGTGATCAACTCAGAAGAGATAACTTGTCAAAACACTGGTATTACATGGTTGCATCATGTAGAGTCATAACATAATTCATACTCATAAAACTATACATAACGGTCACCACAACCCATAAATATATATTAATGCATATGTTGACAATATTACTGTTGGATTAAAAATTAAAGTATATTATAACAGATTAAATAGGGAACGGAAACTGTGAAAGATAATCCCATGTATTAGTTGAAAGTGGCAATATGTGTAAGAATTTGTAGTAGAACAGTCGAACAATTTATTGTCATTCTAAACTCCTACTATGACTCGATACATCCAACATCCATTATAGATTGACCAGATGAGTATTATAGATCTTAGTAACCACATATCATATAAAAAGAATATAATCAGTGATAACTTTTAGTACAATGTCCCATTAGGTTGTATTTATACATGTAAAACAACATATAGAATATAGTCATTGAATAACAATATCATGCCTGAGCTATTACAGATGATCAAGGGAAATTGTATAAACTAATCAAATGTTTTGGCCAAAAGTGGCAGTGTGTGTAAGAATGCTAGTAGAACACAGAAATAATTCCTGTTATGACCAATTGCATCCATAGTAGATGGACCAATTAAATTATGTTCAAGGAATTCATTGCACCCAAAAAACAATCACATTTCTTTATGATATATTGTCTCTCTCGTTTTTGTTTTCTTTGTTTATCTTCTTCTCCAGTATTGTGACTTTGAAGATCTACTCACAACAATGCAACATCCACCGGAATAATAACCAAATAAGTAAAGGATACAAATCCATATTAAGCTAAGCAAAAGCAGATCCTATGAGAATTGCTAACAATGATCTATCAATTTATTATCGTCTTCCCTAATGTTATGCACGTACATGAATCGTCGTTGTTTTATATCAAACAAATCGAGAAATTACAGGAGTATGATATGATTGGTTCTCCTACGGTAATCAATATGTAAGAATTCCTAATAATCAAAAGAGATAAAAGAATTGCTAAAGATTTAGTTGCATACCGATTAAGATGTACGGAGGTTGTCTTCTTGGTCTTTTCTTCAACATCCAGACATGCCATTTAATGTGCAAAATGGATTGCTAATGAGAAGGTTCACTGTGATTTAATGTCTACGCCATGGATACAAAGCCTATAACCACTGCTCTTCTGATTCACATTTAGGTTATTTCGGTTTTTTTTTTAACGGGCTAGTTAGTTGTTAGTATTACCAAATTAGTAATATTCATACTCATGCTAAGGTTTAAACATTGAATCTGTAAGAGAGGCAAAACCTCCCACCTCCCCCTTGACCATTAAGCCAAAAGATCATTAGCATTTCGATTTTCTTCTAATTTTTAGTTTAGGGGAAGGATGCGTGAAACTACATTATAATTAAAAAATGTGAAAACCATGAGTTTACTTATATTAACTATGACTTATATACGTATAGTTATACGTTTTGTCGTTGTCTTCGTTCCTTGGGTTTTATAATAAAAAAAACTATTCAATTATTTTAAATAATGAGGTTTAAATAACAATTAAAAAAAATAATAACTTATAAATTATGTTATTAGGTAGAGTTGATTTTCATGATTATCTTGGTGGCTTTCATCTAGACATGGGCAAAAAAAGACGGTTCGGGAACCGGTTCGGCCAAAAAACGGGAACCGGTTTCAAAGAAAAACCGGTTTGGCTCAAACCAACCTGAACCGCCCGTTTGTATGTCGGTTTAGTAATCCCACCCTCAAAACCGATTTATAAACCGGTTTAAAACGTTAAAAACCGGTTAAACCGGTCCTAAAACCGGTTTATTAAAAAAATCAGTTTCAAACTGGTCCAAATCCGTTTGACAGGTTTGAGTATTCGATGAGCCAAACCGGTTTGTAACCTGAACCAGTTTGAAAAAAGAACCGATTTGACCCCACGACAAAAAAACCGGTTCGATTTTGAACCCGAACTGATTTGGATAAAAAAACCGGTTTGTACACCACTACTTTCATCTGATCACTGCTCATTGTATATATCTACTCTAAACTTATAAAATTACATGTTCGTTTAAAACACAAGTTTTTAACATATAATTTAAAATGTTCTTCAACTATGATATGAAAAATATACAATTATATAGGCATGTTTGGTTGTAGTTGCCTCGTGATATAATGAGAGTAGGATTGATATAGTGTGAAAGTTGCAGGTTTTCATGACACCTATAAAATGGTGAGGGCTTATGACGATAACATGACTAGTAGAAGGCTTATATGTTGGGCACAAGTTGTCATCGATCTTAAATTGCACTTTGTCATTGTAAAGATCTATCAAACCTACATGCCTTTATATTACTTTCATTAGGTGTTCTAAACAACAATCAGAATACTGTTTATATTACAAAAAAACAGAAGTGTAATTATTGACAAACACCTAGATATTATTTTTACTATCACATAAAAATAAAAGAATACAAACATATGAAAAAAGCAAAAACACACTAATCTAGCATGCTATCCCAGTCATTAGCTTGCATTAGCAAGGTTAAAAGGGAACAAGTAAAACCAAAACAAGTACTAGTAGATAAACATCACAAACCAAACCATCTCACGTTTCAACTTTAAGCCCATCAAATAGGTCCGAAACCATTACCGTCACCAGCCTTGTTTACACCGGAGCTACCAATTACCGGAGTACTAGCATGAAACGCCGACTGCCTTGAGGGTTCCGCCAGTAATTTCAACGAAAGTGGTGATGGCTCGATGTTGGGATGATGCTCGGGATCTTTTAAGCTAAGCTGTTTCGACATACCGACTAGTTCATCTAAATTCATGGGTTCTTTTGAGAGGATTGGGATTGGTTTCACGACCCGATGGTGCGATGCATTGAGTCCTGTTTTGTTGTTATTACTAGTTGGTTCATCATATTGGGCCATGGTTGATGGCCACACCGGAAATGGAATCGGTATGTAAGCAGGATAAAAAGCGGGTATTATTGGTGGAAGCTCGCTGGCGGTTTGTGCTGGTTCTTCTTTGATGTTTTCTTTAAGCATTTCACTTGTAGAAGCTTTAATGGGTTGATCTGAATCAGGTTTTAGTGAGAGCTTAAGTGAACAGTTGTCAGAATGATCTGTACCAGCTGCTGGTGGCAGCATGAAATGATCTTCAGGCGGTTCTGCAGCCTGCGGGACACCTTAAGGATTTATACCATATTTAACTTATAAAACTAATTAATTTGATTTAAGAATCAAGACAAACCATATCTGGAGCCATGTCAAATAGGCTAGAGCGTCTTTTTCTTCGAGTAGCGCTGCATTGTCTAATGAAGTATTTCTGGGCATGACTGGCGACCTGAGTAGGAGTTCTGGATGTGACGTAGGTGCGTGCTATGCCACGCCAGTCTCCTTTGCCTAGTTTTTGGAGACCTAGTAGGAACAGCCGATGCTCCTCCTCTGTCCACGGTGTACCTTCAAGCAATAAGGCAAGCATTTAATACATTAAATATCCAGCGTCAAACTTTGTTAGACTGTAATTTTTATTTACCTCGCACATTTGCTTTGGATATGCGCTTTATGGCAGCATAACTGCATAACAACCATAAATGTATCATACAGTTCCTGAAATTTAATGTTTACCAGCACCAAGTGTTTATCCTTTCTATTGAATTAGCACCCGAACAGTTTATGGAATGATTGTTAGTCACATACTCACATATGCTTCTCGTGGAGGCATGCTTTAATTGAATTCCTTAAGTAAATGCTCTAAAATATGTTTCAGCAGTTACCCTTTACGTTTCTAGAGTTACCAGATTTCAGTCTAGCCTAATGTTTTACTATAGTCATCTAAATTCAATTACATATTAACAATTATATATAAGATGACATCAATTTTAGTATTCCTTCCCAAGGATTATAGCTCCGGTCATTGAAAGTTCTAAAACAATAGTCTATTTAAGTGATCTTTAGCTTAATGGTGTTTAATTTTGCGTCCCAACATTACCATCCTTTGTTTATGAGCAAACTCAAGGCACTCAGCATGTTTAGATTATTCTGATCTCAACAGAGTTATGAATGTTGAAATTGGCATAACGTTCTGTGCATGCACATGTGCTTATTGTGCTAAACTTAAGTCTACCGGCCCAAAGCTTCTATACACAACCTTAGGTTTAACACCAAAAAGACTCAAAGTGTTAATGTATTTCACATTCTTGGTAAGTTATTTTTATAAGAGGTGATCTGGATCACTTGATATAATCTATACAAAGACATACGAATGTTGTGGTTGTACAAGACCCCACCCCCTTTTTTAATCCTAACATATATTCCCCAATGTGTTCACAAACTAATTGGCCATCAATTTGATTTTTGTGTTACAAATACCTCATGTTTGGATAACGATAAACTGGCATGTTTTGGTGGATTCAAATAATATTGCCATAAGAGTCTGATCCTTTTTCTTTCCTATAAAAAACTGTTTCCATCTCCAAGCATATCTATATCTTAACTAATGTAATTTGTAGACTGATGTTTCAACTTGTTTCTACTCTTTCTCTAAATACCGAGGGTGATAAATGTCCACAATAGATGCAATAATAATCCAACACTTGCTACTCATGACCACTAACCATGAATCCAAGACTCTGCCTAGTAAAGATTCTACGGTATGAATCATTAAGATAATTAGCATAAAGAAATCAGCATTTCCCATATTTAACCTAGAGAAAACAGTTAATTTCAGTATTTCAAACCCACTTTGATCAAAGGATTGGGGATTTATTCCGAGGATGACATATAATATCATAGCAAAGATGCTAAGTTCTGTCTTTTGATCACAAAGATTTCTCTATCTTTTCAGTAACTCTAGTTTTTCCAGAAAGAACAAAAAAAGACAAACAACTGAGGTCACAACCTAATCAAATCAAAACAAGACCAAAGGTGATAAAGGCAAAGTCATCCACTCAAAAGCACCAAACCACATTCTCTCATTTTTTTATCAGAAGCCTAAGATAATATAAAATATAAGAACGCATATAATCAAAAAAAATCAACGATCAGGAATTCAGGATCCTAATGATCATCATCTGATATAATAGTTTCACACTAGCCCTGTAGCTAAAGGAATCATCATCCAATCACATTTCGATAACAACAACGAGACGAAAAGCACCGAAAACCCGCAAACGCTTCACGATAATCAACGAATCGAACAAACATAGATTCAATTGCAACCTAAACGTCCAAACTAACCTTTTTTCCGATCCGCACGACGTTTAGCGGAACACGATGCGTGAGCAGGATCATCGGAAAGGTAACCTTCGATTGGGTCAGAGGTCGCAGGTGAGCCGTGATTCGGTGAAACAGCAGCCGGAGACGACGAGTGATACAGAGCCGATAGATTCCCCATGCTAGCGCTCTTCTTCATGATCGAGCCGCCGTCGGTGAGTCTAACGCCGAAGAGTTTCACGCCACCGGCGCGAGTGGGACAAGTGCGTGAGTTGTGGCCATTGTTGCTGCAATGAGAGCATCGCCGAGTCATTGTAGACTCGGCTCGGCTCGGCGCAGTGACGGTGAACGGTGGCCGGAGGATTCACCAGTGATTAGGGTTTGTGGTTAAGAGGTTCATAGGGTGTGGTGTGGTGATTGCATGAAGGAGAAGAGGGGTTCGAAAGGGGATGAAATGAAGAAGAAGGAATAATAAAGGGAATCAAATGGGGGTGGGATGTGGATGTGGATGTGGATTTGGTTTTAATTACGGAAGTGGTCGGTGACCGTATCGTTTGTGTGTGGTTCGATCGGATAGCGTCGTGCCCTTCTTTTGCTTTAACTCTACCAATTGACACATGTTTTTATGCTCGGTGTTAACTACGTCATATTCAGACATATTATTTTAAATTCAGACATGTTATTTTAAATGACATTCAATAAACTCTCCTTCGTTATCAATAAAATTACTATGACTTAAAACTAAGGTGGTTAATTAAATTGTGTCACATGATTTTTTTTAAATACATATATGTGATACTGTTTCGTAACATATGTGTTATCTTAATTGTGTCTACTTATCAGTGTTCTAGTCGGAACCGCACCCCCAACTCCCTCAGAAAAAAACTCATTGCTGGAAAAACGTTCTGATTTAACTCTGAGCATATTATTCGGATTGAGACTTAAACTCATAACATCCTCTATATTTACAAACATCATGACTTTGATTTTTGGATATAATATGAAATGATTGAAACTATAACAAATGCTCAACTTTGGCAAGGTGGTTAATCTTTCCACTTTGAGCTACTTAACTCGAGTTCAAGTCTTGCTGCTCTTATCTTCTTCTTTTTTAATTTTTTGATTATTTTGCATTTATCTTTTATATGTATATCTAGATATCTAAATTATTTCTTTTTCTTTGTTACTAATTTATTTAACAAATTTGTCCTTCGATTTTGTGTTTTACGGTTTTGATTTTTTATATAAATTTTATAAATCTTAAAAGTTCGTTTTGGTGTTGTTTTTTTACGGTTTCGATCTTTTTTGACTTTTCAATGTTAATGTATTAAATGGTTTCATTTTTATATAATATTTTGAATTTTATCAACGTAAATTCATGATTTTACACGTTGTTGTTTCTGTTTTAGTCTAGAACTTTATTTAAAACCAAGTAATGTAACGCGGGGTCTAAGTTGGTAACACGTGGTAAATCGACATGCTTATTTTCCTTAACCTTTTGACGTTAATTTTTTACGTTGTCGTCGCAATGCGCGGGTATTAATACTAGTTCAATATATCAGCTTATCGCATTTTGGTTGATGACATAAGAGTGATATTGAGTTTAATATCTTAAGGTTTCAATTTTAAACTTGACTTAAAGATAATTTTAATAAAGTAGTGGATATTTTATAGTGTTTTTAGGTGAGTCAAAGTTGTAATGTCAAAATTAATATATATATATATATATATATATATATATATATATATATATATATATATATATATATATATATATATATGATATCTTGTTTCAATAAGGCTTATTCGGGTATTTTGGGTGGTTCCAAACGTCATTCGAAAAAGGTTATCAATATTCAGGTTGAGAGTTAGTTGTAATGGTAAAAAGTGTTCTCACCTCAACTAAAAATTGTGGGTTCGAGTCATTTGGAGCGATAATTTATTATGAAATAATCATTTATTGTATGTGATTAATTTAAGAGTAGTAGAAATAGATGTGTGTGTGAGTCATTGTTCTTAAACTACCAATATATTAATTTATTTAATTTATTTTGTATTATTAAATATTATAAGGAATGATGCTCTTATTTTTTGTTAAGAAATTCATGTATTTATAAATAATCATGTTAAATTGTAATCATGATATTTGCTATAGTAGGATTATGACGTTAAAGTAAGTATTAGCTTTAGCGAGATAAATAAGAAGTAACTAGAAAGAGTGATTGAAGAGGGTTAGTTGAAAGAGTGTTCAATATATATATAAACAAAATAATGGTTTTATAGTCTTGATGTTTTAGATTGTCTGTCATGAGTTGTTTGTATTGTTCACATTACTATAGCTCGTATTAGTGGAGTACAGAGCATTAACCACTAGTTTGATGCTTTACTCGCAACACAAAACACTTGCTCATAGTCATATGTTATGAGATTATCTCACTTCTGATTTATTTACACGCATTACAAAGTATAAACTACCAGGCTGATGTTTGGCCGCACATGTTGTCGTCACAATGCCTTAATCAATATACCTTTGTTAAGGTGGCCAATGGTGTTAAGTTTGGTATCATCCAAACTAGGGATGCTTAGTAGCTTGCCCCGCGGAGGGAGGGGGGTGTTATGTTATCACTAAATGTTTTTCCTTCAACTTGTAACACCTTGCTAGTAATGCATATTAAACATATATACTTTTTTATAAAAGAAAAATTGTATAACTTTTAATTTTATTCTTAAATTTATATATGTTTAGCATGAGAATCTAACTTTTAATCATTTAGAAAAACATTTACATTATATTACTTGAACCTATCTCTATTACTAAAAGCAAAACTTATTTTAACCCAAAATTTGTTAAATTGTCATGACCTTTACATTTTATTTCTCATATTTATCCTACTAGGTTATAATCTCGTGACACGGGCTAAATAAATTCACTGTTACATGATTTATACTTTATAATATAAAAAATTATGTCTTAAATATTGTGTATTATACGGATTGAATAAACTTATGTATTACACATTTGAAAATTTAAAGTTAACATATTTGAAATTTAATTACGGATAGTTATTAATTAATAAATAACTATTATAACATTCATAATTAACAGGAGAGAGAAACAAGAAACCAATTATTAGATGACCTAAAATGGTGACAAGTGTGCGGATTTATTTTTATTTATTAATATAAAGATTTAATTTAATTATATATTAATTTTTAAATTTGTATTTTTGTTCACTCACAACTATTACTAACTAGTAACCACTAATTAATTGTTCAAAAACAAATTATAAAAGTTATTGAGATTTGATTTGGGAAATAAACCAACAAAAACTGAATCCCTAAACTTAATCATTACTTAGATACGCAAGATAAATTAATTGATTTTTCTAAATCCTTTCCTAAATTATAAAGACGGAGATTGGTTCCTAAATTATTTCGTATATTTTCCGTACTTACGATTTTACCGGTCGGTCTTGTTTATTTGAGTTCAAAATCGTGGGGGCCTATAAATAAAAAAGAGGCACCATTTATGGGCCTATTCACAGCAAGTCTAAAGTTGCTTCAGAACGCCGATGATCGAGATACACAATACCCTGACGATGACGCTCATGTTTGGAGTTCCGACCACCACCATCACCTCTTCAACCGCTACAACCGCCCGTATTTCTCCACCGGCATACCCGTTCGACGAATCTCATAGAAATAGTAGTTTTTGTTTTCCATAACATTTGCCGTTTTAATTTTCTCATTTTCTGTTTTATTTTTCACGATTGTAACCGACAAAACCTCTTGTTTGATTCAGATTTTACGCTATTCATCACGATTGCATTGCTGTCGAAACAATGCAACGACGGAAGCTGCAGAAACCATGGCGGCCTCTATCGCCTCTCCGATCGGTACTCACCACTAATATCACTTTTATCAATGCATGTTAGTGAAATGGATTAACGATGTGCTAATGACTTTGATTTATCCAGTAAACAGTGATAGGTTACGTTTCAATTGCATATCAATGTTAGTTCTATAACTATGAAGAAATACTTTTTTTTGATTGTTGTCTTATGTATGTTAACTAATTTTCAGCAAACAAGCAGGCATTAATTTCTTTGTCAGATAAGAAGGATCTGGATCTTCTTGCCACTGGACTTCTAAGAATTGGGGTGAATCATTACTCATTCTTTTCACATTAGTTGTTTTATTCCTTCAATACATTTTGCATTTGAACTCTAGATTTATAAGATTGATCTATTTTTCTACTTAACCATGTGTTCATATTGGATTAACAACTCTGCCTACCGACAACTGTTGAGTCTACTCCGTGAAGTTAACTTTTGAAGTAAAAATAGTGAAGTCTGTGACTTGAATCTGCAAGATACACAATTGTGTCAACTGGAGGACCAGCATCCGCTTTGGAAAAAGCGGGAATTTCGGTAACTAAAGTAGAAGAGATTACCAAGTTTCCTTAAATGGTCGAATTCACTAAACATCAGATATACATTTTTCATCGATAATCGATTAACCCTGAAGAATTAATTTCTTTTACCATGTTTTTGCAGTTTGATGGTTGTGTGAAAACCTTACATCCTAATGTACATGGAGGTATTCTTGCAAGAAGAGACCGAAATCATCACGTGGAAGCTCTAGAAAAACACAATATTGGTAAGTTACATGATTATCATTTTCCAGCTGAGTGGATGCACTTTAACAGCTTTTTAATAATGACGGTGTTTCTATATTTGATTGTTTTAGGTACATTTGAACTGGTGGTTGTAAATTCAGATCCCTTCTATGGAAAAGTTACTCCTACCAATGGAATTACATTTGACAATGGGATTGAGAACATTGATATTGGTGGGCCTACAATGATAAGAGCTGCAGCAAAGGTTGTTGGTTCCAACACATAATAGCCATTGTTGTGTTCATAATTCACATTTGTAAGCCAATTTATGATCAACAAAAATGGCAATTATATCAATGTAATGACTTCTTAATAACTGGTTTTTGTCTATATAAATTTTATTTAAACAGAATCACAAGGATGTGTTGGTGGTTATTGATACTCAAGACTACCCTTTACTTCTAGAATTCCTCAAAGGAAACAAAGATGACCAACAATTTAGAAGGAAACTTGCATGTTTCTGCTTAAGATTCTGCAGTTTCTGAGTGGTTGTGGAAGCAAACTCAAGGAGGTACTCTTATAATTAATTCTGATAGTTGTTTGATTTAGTTTTTGACACTTTAAATTAATCTTTTGATTAGCAAAGAGCCAAAGATCGTTATATATTGATGGCATCTTAATAAGAATATCATATAACAAAAATCAAGGGTTTTAAAACTTTATTATGGTGCTTTGTGGCCTCTATGAAAACTTATATATTTGGTTCCGTAATCTGGCAATTACTTGGATTGATACAACGTGAAAACTTTCTGTGTTCTTTATGTTGGAAGATAAATTTCCACCTAGCTTTACAGTGCCACTTTTTCTCAAGAGCTCACTTCGATATGGAGAAAATCCTCATCAAAAGGCTGCATTTTACACTGACAGTAGCTTGTTTGAATTTAACGGTTGTGGTATTGCAATGGCTATTCAACACCATGGGAAGGTGAGTTTATAATATTCCATTTAGTTACATTTTAAAACTTACGTTATTCTGCCTTTACCAATGATATTGAGTTTGTAATAATGTTTATATTTCCTGCTTCACGAAGCTAAGAAAATGGTAGAAAATCAGAAGGCATGAGCGTATTTACATCCTTTACTAACAGAATTACATTAATGTTTGTAAGACTTTGATTCATCCAGTAAACAATGATAGGTTATGTTTCAATTGCATATAATTTTTTTGTTCTATAACTATAAACAAGCAGGCATTAATCTTCTTGCCACTGGACTTTAAGAATTGGGGTGAATGACTGAATCACTACTCATTCTTTTCACATTAGTTGTTATATTCTTCAATAAATTTGCATTTGAACTCTACATGTTAAAGATTGATCTATTTTTCTGCTTAACCATGTGTTCATATTAGATCAACAACTCCACATACCAGCAACTATTGATCTGCTATGTGAAGCTAACTTTTGAAGTAAAAATAGTGAAGTCTGTGACTGCAGATACATAACTTTTCATATTAGATTAACAGCTTTGTGAAGCTAACCTGCAGATACACTATTGTGTCAACCGGAGGAACAACATCTGCTTTGGAAACAGCTGCTGTAACAAAAGTAGAAGAGATTAACAAGTTTCCTGAAATGTTCGAGTTCACTAACACATCTGATATACGTTTTGCATCGCTAATCGATTAACATTGAAGAATTAATTTCTTTTAACATGTTTTGCAGCTTGATGGTTGTGTGAAAACCTTACATCCTAATGTACATGGAGGTATTCTTGCAAGAAGAGACCGAAATCATCACATGGAATCTCTGGAATACCACAATATTGGCAAGTTACATGATTATTGTTCCCAGTTGAGTGGATGCATTTATCAGCTTTTACTAAATGACCGCGTCTATATCTTTTATTGTTATAGGTACATTTGAACAGGTGGCTGTAAATTTATATCCCTTCTATTAAAAAGTTACTTCTACCAATGGAAAATATTGACTATGGGATTCAGAACGTTGATATTGGTGGACCTACAATGATAAGAGCTGCAGGCAGGCTGCAGCAAAGGTTGTTGTTCCAACTCATAATAGCTATTGTTGTGTTCATGATTCACAACTGTAAGCAAATATATGATCAACACAAATTTCAATCATATCAAGGTTATGACTTTTTAGTAACTGGTTTCATCTATATAAATTCTATATAAACAGAATCACAAGGACATGTTGGTGATTGTTGATTCTCAAGACTACCCTTTAGCTCTAGAATTCCTCAAAGGAAACAAAGACCACCAACAATTTAGAAGATAACTTGCATGTAAAGCTTTCCAACATGATTCTGCCTACGAGTCAGCAGTTTCTGAGTGGTTGTGGAAGCAAACTTAAGGAGGTACTCTTATAATTAGTTATGATAGTTGTTTGATTAGTTTTTGACACTTTAGATGAATCCTTTCATTAGCAAAGATCGTTATATATGGATGGCATTTTTAATAAGAATATCATATAACAAAATTCTAGGATTTAAAAATTTTATTATGGTGGTTTGTGGTCTCTAGGAAACTTATATATTTGGTTTAGTAATCTGGATATTACTTGAATTGATACAATTTGAAAACTTACTGTTTGTTTTATATTGGAAGATAAATTTCCACCTAGCTTTACAGTGCCACTTTCTTTCAAGAGTTCACTTCGGTATGGAGAAAATCCTCATCAAAAGGCTGCATTTGACACTGACAGTAGCTTGTCTGAATTTAATGGTGGTGGTATTACAACCGCTATTCAACATCATGGGAAGGTGAGTTTGCAGTATTCCTTCTTAATTTCATTTTAAAATTTATGTTATCATCTGCCTTTACCAATGATATTGAGTTAGCAATAATGTTTATAATGCCTGCTTAGCAAAGCTAAGAAAATGGGAGAAAATCAGAAGGCATGACTGTATTTACATCCTTCATCAACAGAATTACATTAATGTTGGTAAAGTAGCCTGAAAAAACGTGGGACGTTACACATAAACCGACATTTACAAAAAGAAAAGGATGAAAATTACCAAACTCAAAACAGTTATATACACACAGTTGATGCAATACTAGACTTAACTAGACTAGTTATTTTAAACACATAGAACAATTTATGGCTATGGAAAGCATAAATTCATTAAATGAGTCGTGAAATGCCAAATTAGACTCCAAACTTTAAAAGCTCCATTCGCATAATCAGTGAATAAAAGCTACTAATTCTAACTCATATGAACACAGGTTAATATGGATCACAACTGATTGAAAATAAGTAAAATAGGAGAAAATAGCCAACTGGGTCAAAATGATTGAATTTCATCCACGATGTATTTGATGTTTACAAACTCCTAAACCATTGTATAAAGTTTTATAATAAAACCTCCTTCAGAAACCCCTAGATTAAAATGAAGAAGAGTGTAGGAAATATCAAAATTTTCTGTTTATATACTTAAATTATCGATTACTTTTTCTACTATTTTGTGCAGGAGATGTCATACAACAATTATTTGGACGCGGATGCACCTTGGAACTGTGTTTGTGAATTGGAAAAGCCCACTTGTGTTGTCGTAAAACACACAAACCCATGTGGGGTAGCTTCTCGTGATGATCTGATTGAAGCATATATTGTCACACCCCAACCTTGACGGCGGAAACGTCGAGGAGTGAGAGTTAAGATCGTTCACAGCCACATAACGCTATTAATAATCCAAATATAATTTAAACATAAGTTTCAATTGTAACGTTACAACATATGTCTCAAAGAAATTAAAAGCATAACATAGAATGTAACAAATCATTCTTATTTCATTTATTTATCTAGGTCCATTCCTAGATGTGCAAGCTTCAAAGTGTAGAACGCATACTTGGGGTATTCCTGAAACATGTTAAAAATAAAAGGTCAACATAAAAATGTTGGTGAGCATTCCATAGTTTTCAATACATAGATTATATAAAAGATGACAATTCAAGTCATAAGTTAGTGAATAAAGTGATTAGGGATGTTATGAACAATGCAACAATCAAACCTCGACAAAGTTTTACAAGTCTCAAACGTTTAAAAGTATATACGATCAGCTAAGTGTACTTGGATCAACCAAAGCAGGCTTGTCTTACCCATAGATCTATGACTTCGCTGGGCTAGCAATAGTTAATGATTGTACATATAACGCCATAACATGGTAACCACAAAAGTTCAACTAACCACAACTTTTCATGATGAATTGCCATAAAGATTACAAGTCTCAAATAAGTTTACAAGTGCAATGTTAATAAGTTAACATGTTTCACCCCAAAGTGTGAAAATAAGCAAAAGGGGTATGGAAATACTCACATGGAAAACTCACAATAATAGTGATGGTTGTAGATAAGAAAGCTTGGATGTTTAAGAGTATAAGGTGATGTCCTAAATGATAAAAAGAAACAACAACTTGAGTTTGGGATTCATTACGAGAAGTTAGGACGCTTAGGAATACCAATAAGCGAAAGGTAGATTGATAAACGATTATTGTACTAATTTTAGATTCTGGACAGAATGTTTGATACGTGTTTGAACAGGTTTTTAAAATAGCAAACGGTTTCATAAAATTATAAAAATTTATACTTGACTAGTTCAAAGTCTCCCGGACAACTTTCATTTAGAAAGAATTTTATGAAAAGATCTTTAAATAGGTCAAACAAGCAGCACAAGACAGAAGATGCTGAAATGCGAACTTATCTTGTAAAGGCTATTGTTGAGTCGTCCGATTGAGTTTGAAGACGTATAAACTGTCGTTGAAAAGGTAATTCAATGAAATTAACATTAGAGTCTGAGTTTACCCAAATTTAGTTTGTTATGATCAAGTTATGGTCGGTTGAAGTAAGACTATATTCTGCCAGAATTGTAGTAAGGCACTTATGTGCACTTTTAAAATTGTTAATACATGAAAAGGGTTAGAACAATTTATTATGTTAATATATGGTATATTAGTCTTCATTTGAGTTATAAAAATATTCTAAGACTTTGGCATAGCCATCATTTAGAACAATAATCTTGCAGAATAACCGAATGCGGCGGCATAGCCGTCCATATGCAAACGGGATTCTTTGTTTATGTTAGTGTGTTGTTAGCTTAATTTAGGAATGTTAGTGATTATTATAAGATTAGTGATTATTAAAATGTTAATGATCAAATGATAATTATTAAAATAAAAAGAGGTTTGGTAGAAGAAAGAATAAGAGTAAGAACATAAAGTCATGAGAACAATTGAATGTTAGGATGATTAAAATGTATAATATAAAAACAATAAAGGATTACCTTAGTATTAAGAATTCTTGAAATTTCTTGTAAAATAAAATTCTTCAAATTCATCATAACCAATGGATGAAAGAAAGATATGAGAGTGAGGTTTTTAGAGAATGAGCAAATAAAAAGTGAGGCCTAAGCCTTGCTTTTATACTTGAGGTTAGGAGGAGGTTATGAATGGTGTTAATGGTTATTTATAAATCTTTTAAAAGGGGGTTATGATTGGAATTTGAAATAAATATAAAATTAAATAATTTAAATAAATAAAAGAATAATTATAATTTAAAATTTAAATTCTTGAAGACTATAATTTTAACAACTTTTTTTTAAAATATTTATAGACTTTATAAAACCAATTTGAATAATCAATCAAATTATTTATTTGTTAATCTTTATAACTTTTATAAAACTTGTAACTTTATAATTTGATTACTTATTTTCAATATTTAAAATTCATAATTACTTATAAAACTTTATAAGTATAATAAAATTCATTGTATAACTTTATAAGTTTTAATAAGTCTTTTCCATTTAGTTATTTGTTGTAGCATGATTAATAAAGTTTATAATTTTATGAAAAAGAATTATTTATAAATCAACAAGTTATTATAAGTTGTTTAAATGATAAATTGAATAATCAATTTAAACTACACGTCTAATCTATATAATTCATTAATATAAATAAAATAAGTTAAATAAAGAAATTCATATCGTAAGATAGTTCGATTTTAGTTCGGGTTCGGGTTTATAACTTGAAAATGCCGGATGTTACAGTCTCCCCTACTTTAAGAAATTTCGTCCCGAAATTTAATCACAAGAAGACTAATTTCAAGGATGTGAGGAGACTTGGATTTCATGACACAATCGCAAGTGACACTTGGAACGTTTAAATTCAAATGAGTTTAATTATGATGGGATGGTATGCTTAAGTTTATTAAGTTCATTATTTATGATTTCATGTGCTCCTTGACAAAGGTTACAAGATTGTTAATCTAAAATTTTTAATTAATAAATGTTTGTACCTTAAATGGTTCAAGACATTCGGGAAGGTTTTGTCACGCAGTATTGGTGTGACACGAGACTCGGAGATAAGTTTAGGATGTTTTTGGATGGAATATAAAAGCTTCTCAAGTAATAACTTTAACATAGATCTTAGATGATTGATTCTGGTCTACTTATGCCATTAAGGTTTCAAGCTTAACTAGTGTAACGCTGATATAAGGATTGTGTTCGTTAAGGTTAGAGATTCAATTCAGAATGAGGACATCATTGTAATAGATTTTCAGGATAAGTGTGGATTTGAGGGGAAGTCATTCGGAAAAGATTATTAAGGGTCGTTAAGAGATTTGGGATAATGTGTTTAAGATTTCGGAGGCCAAAATCAATGAAGAAACAAGCCAATAGGTCAATAATGCACCAAAGGACATCAAGAAGTACAAGGCAATTTGAACATATACCCAGCTACGTCATCATTTCCTTTATGCCAAACCATGAATACCAATCGCGGAAATTCATGATCATCTTTGTCCCCATCAGAATGAATAACAAGTCTTGTGAGTCGCAGTCAAGATAGAGATTTAGAGATTTTCAAAATTATGAGTTCAAAGTTATCCAAAATAATAGGAATTGTATTTTTAATTATGGGTAAAAAGTTAAACAAAAACGTCGTTCATGATCGGATTGGAATTTAAAAAATTCAGAATATCAACGACAAAGGCAACGGCAAATAGTTTTCTAAGTACGGCTTGCACACGCGGTTCATCATACCCATAAGCATAGCTGAGAACATTTATCTGTCTAGAAAGACATGAACACAAGTTGATAATGCCCTTATTTAGTAGAAAGATTGTTTAAGAAGGCTACCATCACACAATCATATGTTGATGATAACTCAAAGTGAAAGTTGATAAGTAAGAAATAAATGGTTCGATGTAGCTAGATCGAGTCAAAACATGAAGATAAAGGGAAAGAAATCGATTTAAGAATTCAAATGCTCCAAGCTCGGAATCAAAATCAACCTAGAGTGTTCGGGTCTCCTTTCAAGTTCAGAAATCATGCTTTGGCTTGATAGGTCCAAACACTAACATTGGTTCACCCTTCAAGTTACTACATGTTTCTTGTCACTTGATTAAAACCTTGGTAAGTTGGAGATCAAAAAGTGAGAATAGTCATCAAGGTGTGGTTTTCACTCCTAACTTGATGGTGTATTCCCAAGGTATGACCACTAACTTACCAATCAAAAAGTTCGATCCCAACTCCTTGTGGAGGATCCACAAAAATAAGACGAGGTAACTCACCGTTAAGGTAAGGGAAATCACTCCTATCTTAACGGTGAAGTATTACAAAAACAAAATATAACAAGATGAACTTCTTCATCAAAATCCAGAATTCACTCCTACTTTGATGAAGACGTCTCATTTGAACAAATACAATTCTTAAAGATGATATTATCATCAAGGTATGGAATTTACGCCTATCTTGATGATTGAATTTCATAATAGCAAGAAAACAATCGAAGATTGACATTTGTCACCAAAGTACGGGTTTCAATCCTATTTTGGTGAGATCATGTCATTTGCGAAATGCCATTCCAACGAAAATAATTGAAGTCAATCCTCGGGATAAGGAAATCACCCCGATCCAGAGGATGAAATTTTATAAATCACAATTGGAAACCATTTATTGAAACGAATAGAAAATCATCAAAATAAGGAAATCACCCCTGTTAAAATCACCCCTGTATTTACAAGCCAACTTATGACTAAGAACACTCGTATCTCCTAAATGATTCTAACTCATCAAAACAGGGGTGATTTCCTTATTTTGATGATTTTCTATTCGTTTCAATAAATGGTTTCCAATTGTGATTTATAAAATTTCATCCTCTGGATCGGGGTGATTTCCTTATCCCGAGGATTGACTTCAATTATTTTCTTTGGAATGGCATTTCACAAAAAACATGATCTCACCAAAATAGGATTGAAACCCGTACTTTGGTGACAAATGTCAATCTTCGATTGTTTTCTTGCTATTATGAAATTCAATCATCAAGATAGGCGTGAATTCCATACCTTGATGATAATATCATCTTTATGAATTGTATTTGTTCAAGTCGTCAAAGTAGGAGTGAATTCTGGATTTTGATGAAGAAGTTCATCTTGTTATATTTTGTTTTTGTAAGACTTCACCGTTAAGATAGGAGTGATTTCGCTTACCTTAATGGTGAGTTACCTCGTCCTATTTCTGTGGATCCTCAACAAGGAGTTGGGATTGAACTTTCTAATTGGTAAGTTAGTGGTCATACCTTGGGAATACACCATCAAGTAAGGAGTGAAAACCACACCTTGATGACTATTCTCATTTCTTGATCTCCAACTTACCAAGGTTTTAATCAAGTGACAAGAAACATGTAGTAACTTGAAGGGGGAACCAATGTTAGTGTTTGGACCTATCAAGCCAAAGCATGATTTCTGAACTTGAAAAGAGACCCGATCACTCTAGGTTGATTTTGATTCCGAGCTTGGAGCATTTGAATTCTTAAATCGATTTCTTTTCCTTTATCTTCATGTTTTAACTCGATCTAGCTACATCGAACCATTTATTTCTTACTTATCAACTTTCACTTTGAGTTATCATTAACATATGATTGTGTGATGGTAGCCTTCTTAAACAATCTTTCTACTAAATAAGGGCATTATCAACTTGTGTTCATGTCTTTCTAGACACATAAATGTTCTCAGCTGTGCTTATGGGTATGATGAACTGCGTGTGCAAGCCGTACTTAGAAAACTATTTGCCGTTGCCTTTGTCGTTGATATTCTGAATTGTTTAAATTCCAATCCGATCATGAACGACGTTTTTGTTTAACTTTTTACCCATAATTAAAAATACAATTCCCATTATTTTGGATAACTTTGAACTCATAATTTTGAAAATCTCTAAATCTCTATCTTGACTGCGACTCACAAGACTTGTTATTCATTCTGATGGGGACAAAGATGATCATGAATTTCCGCGATTGGTATTCATGGTTTGGCATAAAGGAAATGATGACGTAGCTGGGTATATGTTCAAATTGCCTTGTACTTCTTGATGTCCTTTGGTGCATTATTGACCTATTGGCTTGTTTCCTCATTGATTTTGGCCTCCTAAATCTTAAACACATTATCCCAAATCTCTTAACGACCCTTAATAATCTTTTCCGAATGACTTCCCCTCAAATCCACACTTATCCTGAAAATCTATTATAATGATGTCCTCATTCTGAATTGAATCTCTAACCTTAACGAACACAATCCTTATATCAGCGTTACACTAGTTAAGCTTGAAACCTTAATGGCATAAGTAGACAAGAATCAATCATCTAAGATCTATGTTAAAGTTATTACTTGAGAAGCTTTTATATTCCATCCAAAAACATCCTAAACTTATCTCTGAGTCTCGTGTCACACTAATACTGCGTGACAAAACCTTCCCGAATGTCTTGAACCATTTAAGGTACAAACATTTATTAATTAAAAATTTTAGATTAACAATCTTGTAACCTTTGTCAAGGAGCACATGAAATCATAAATAATGAACTTAACAAACTTAAGCATACCATCCCATCATAATTAAACTCATTTGAATTTAAACGTTCCAAGTGTCACTTGCGAATGTGTCATGAAATCCAAGTCTCCTCACATCCTTGAAATTAGTCTTCTTGTGATTAAATTTCGGGACGAAATTTCTTAAAGTAGGGGAGACTGTAACATCCGTCATTTTCAGGTTATAAACCCGAACCCGAACTAAAATCGAACTATCTTACGATATGAATTTCTTTATTTAACTTATTTTATTTATATTAATGAATTATATAGATTAGACGTGTAGTTTAAATTGATTTATTCAATTTATCATTTAAACAACTTATAATAACTTGTTGATTTATAAATAATTCTTTTTCATAAAATTATAAACTTTATTAATCATGCTACAACAAATAACTAAATGAAAAAGACTTATTAAAACTTATAAAGTTATAAAATGAATTTTATTATACTTATAAAGTTTTATAAGTAATTATGAATTTTAAATATTGAAAATAAGTAATCAAATTATAAAGTTACAAGTTTTATAGAAGTTATAAAGATTAACAAATAAATAATTTGATTGATTATTCAAATTGGTTTTATAAAGTCTATAAATATTTTATAAAAAAGTTGTTAAAATTATAGTCTTCAAGAATTTAAATTTTAAATTATAATTATTCTTTTATTTATTTAAATTATTTAATTTTATATTTATTTCAAATTCCAATCATAACCCCCTTTTAAAAGACTTATAAATAACCATTAACACCATTCATAACCTCCTCCTAACCTCAAGTATAAAAGCAAGGCTTAGGCCTCACTTTTCATTTGCTCATTCTCTAAAAACCTCACTCTCATATCTTTCTTTCATCCATTGGTTATGATGAATTTGAAGAATTTTATTTTACAAGAAATTTCAAGAATTCTTAATACTAAGGTAATCCTTTATTGTTTTTATATTATACATTTTAATCATCTTAACATTCAATTGTTCTCATGACTTTATGTTCTTACTATTATTCTTTCTTCTACCAAACCTCTTTTTATTTTAATAATTATCATTTGATCATTAACATTTTAATAATCACTAATCTTATAATAATCACTAACATTCCTAAATTAAACTAACAACACACTAACATAAACAAAGAATCCCGTTTGCATATGGACGGCTATGCCGCCGCATTCGGTTATTCTGCAAGATTATTGTTCTAAATGATGGCTATTCCAAAGTCTTAGAATATTTTTATAACTCAAATGAAGACTAATATACCATATATTAACATAAAAAATTGTTCTAACCCGTTTCATGTATTAACAATTTTAAAAGTGCACATAAGTGCCTTACTACAATTCTGGCAGAATATAGTCTTACTTCAACCGACCATAACTTGATCATAAAAACTAAATTTGGGTAAACTCAGACTCCAATGTTAAGTTCATTGAATTACCTTTTCAACGACAGTTTATACGTCTTCAAACTCAATCGGACGACTCAACAATAGCCTTCACAAAATAAGTGCGCATTTCAGCACCTTCTGTCTTGTGATGCTTGTTTGACCTATTTAAAGATCTTTTCATAAAAATGTTTCTGAATGAAAGTTGTCCGGGAGACTTTTAACTAGTCAAGTATAAATTTTTATAATTTTATGAAACCGTTTGCTATTTTTAAAACCTGTTCAAACACATACCAAACATTCTGTCCAGATTCTAAAATTGATGCAATAATCCTTTTTCAATCTACCTTTCGCTTTTTAGCATTCTCTAAACGTTCTAACTTCTTGTAATGAATTCCAACATCAAGTTATTGTTTTTCTATCATTTAGGAGATCACCTTTGACTCTTGACATCCAAGCTTTCTTATGTACTCTACAATCATCACTATACTTGTGAGTTTTCTAGGTGAGTATTTCCATACCCCTTTTTGTTTATTTTCACACTTTGGGGTGAAACATGTTAACTTATACTTTGCACTTGTAAACTTATTTGAGACTTGTAAATTTTATGGCAATTCATCATGTTAAGTTGTGGTTAGTTGAACTTTTGTGGTTACTATGTTATGGCGTTATATGTACAATCATTAACTATTGCTAGCCCAGCGAAGTCATAGATCTATGGGTAAGACAAGCCTGCTTGGTTGATCCAAGTACACTTAGCTGATCGTATATACTTTTAACGTTTGAGACTTGTAAAACTTTTGTCGAGGTTTGATTGTTGCATTGTTCATAACATCCCTAATCACTTTATTCACTAACTTATGACTTGAATTGCCATCTTTTATATATTTATGTATTGAAAACTATGGAATGCTCACCAACATTTTTTATGTTGACCCTTTTATTTTTAACATGTTTCAGGAATACCCCAAGTATGATATCTACACTTTGAAGCTTGCACATCTAGGAATGGACCTAGATAAATAAATGAAACATGAATGATTGTTACATCCTATGTTATGCTTTTAATTTCTTTGAGACTATGCTTGTAATGTTACAATTGAAACTTATGCTTAAATTATATTTGGATTATTAATAGCGTTATGTGGCTGTGAACGATCTTAACTCTCACTCCTCGACGTTTCCGCCGTCAAGGTTGGGGTGTGACATTAATAATCCAAATATAATTTAAACATAAGTTTCAATTGTAACGTTACAACATATGTCTCAAAGAAATTAAAAGCATAACATAGAATGTAACAAATCATTCTTATTTCATTTATTTATCTAGGTCCATTCCTAGATGTGCAAGCTTCAAAGTGTAGAACGCATACTTGGGGTATTCCTGAAACATGTTAAAAATAAAAGGTCAACATAAAAATGTTGGTGAGCATTCCATAGTTTTCAATACATAGATTATATAAAAGATGGCAATTCAAGTCATAAGTTAGTGAATAAAGTGATTAGGGATGTTATGAACAATGCAACAATCAAACCTCGACAAAGTTTTACAAGTCTCAAACGTTTAAAAGTATATACGATCAGCTAAGTGTACTTGGATCAACCAAAGCAGGCTTGTCTTACCCATAGATCTATGACTTCGCTGGGCTAGCAATAGTTAATGATTGTACATATAACGCCATAACATGGTAACCACAAAAGTTCAACTAACCACAACTTTTCATGATGAATTGCCATAAAGATTACAAGTCTCAAATAAGTTTACAAGTGCAATGATAATAAGTTAACATGTTTCACCCCAAAGTGTGAAAATAAGCAAAAAGAGGTATGGAAATACTCACATGGAAAACTCACAATAATAGTGATGGTTGTAGATAAGAAAGCTTGGATGTTTAAGAGTATAAGGTGATGTCCTAAATGATAAAAAGAAACAACAACTTGAGTTTGGGATTCATTACGAGAAGTTAGGACGCTTAGGAATACCAATAAGCGAAAGGTAGATTGATAAACGATTATTGTACTAATTTTAGATTCTGGACAGAATGTTTGATACGTGTTTGAACAGGTTTTTAAAATAGCAAACGGTTTCATAAAATTATAAAAATTTATACTTGACTAGTTCAAAGTCTCCCGGACAACTTTCATTCAGAAAGAATTTTATGAAAAGATCTTTAAATAGGTCAAACAAGCAGCACAAGACAGAAGATGCTGAAATGCGCACTTATCTTGTAAAGGCTATTGTTGAGTCGTCCGATTGAGTTTGAAGACGTATAAACTGTCGTTGAAAAGGTAATTCAATGAAATTAACATTAGAGTCTGAGTTTACCCAAATTTAGTTTGTTATGATCAAGTTATGGTCGGTTGAAGTAAGACTATATTCTGCCAGAATTGTAGTAAGGCACTTATGTGCACTTTTAAAATTGTTAATACATGAAAAGGGTTAGAACAATTTATTATGTTAATATATGGTATATTAGTCTTCATTTGAGTTATAAAAATATTCTAAGACTTTGGCATAGCCATCATTTAGAACAATAATCTTGCAGAATAACCGAATGCGGCGGCATAGCCGTCCATATGCAAACGGGATTCTTTGTTTATGTTAGTGTGTTGTTAGCTTAATTTAGGAATGTTAGTGATTATTATAAGATTAGTTATTATTAAAATGTTAATGATCAAATGATAATTATTAAAATAAAAAGAGGTTTGGTAGAAGAAAGAATAAGAGTAAGAACATAAAGTCATGAGAACAATTGAATGCTAGGATGATTAAAATGTATAATATAAAAACAATAAAGGATTACCTTAGTATTAAGAATTCTTGAAATTTCTTGTAAAATAAAATTCTTCAAATTCATCATAACCAATGGATGAAAGAAAGATATGAGAGTGAGGTTTTTAGAGAATGAGCAAATAAAAAGTGAGGCCTAAGCCTTGCTTTTATACTTGAGGTTAGGAGGAGGTTATGAATGATGTTAATGGTTATTTATAAATCTTTTAAAAGGGGGTTATGATTGGAATTTGAAATAAATATAAAATTAAATAATTTAAATAAATAAAAGAATAATTATAATTTAAAATTTAAATTCTTGAAGACTATAATTTTAACAACTTTTTTTTTAAAATATTTATAGACTTTATAAAACCAATTTGAATAATCAATCAAATTATTTATTTGTTAATCTTTATAACTTTTATAAAACTTGTAACTTTATAATTTGATTACTTATTTTCAATATTTAAAATTCATAATTACTTATAAAACTTTATAAGTATAATAAAATTCATTGTATAACTTTATAAGTTTTAATAAGTCTTTTCCATTTAGTTATTTGTTGTAGCATGATTAATAAAGTTTATAATTTTATGAAAAAGAATTATTTATAAATCAACAAGTTATTATAAGTTGTTTAAATGATAAATTGAATAATCAATTTAAACTACACGTCTAATCTATATAATTCATTAATATAAATAAAATAAGTTAAATAAAGAAATTCATATCGTAAGATAGTTCGATTTTAGTTCGGGTTCGGGTTTATAACTTGAAAATGCCGGATGTTACATATATGTTAGCTGTAAAAGCCGATTCTGTGAGTGCATTTGGTGGTATAGTAGCCTTCAACCAAAAGGTCGATGAGGTTAGTCAATTTCTTGTCTATTTCACAATTTCCTTATGATGCCATGTCATCAACTGATTTGGCAGCTTACTTTTACTTTGCTGTCACTATATGTAAGAAATAATGTTTGTTTTCCATCTTCTACACTGTTGTAAGTAAACGTATGTAGCGCGTAACATTTGACATGGCACACCCTCATGTCACCAAAAAATTGAAGTCGCATCATAATCTATATGTTATAGAAGGCTTACTTGCATACAATGGTAAAAAAAAATGTAAGTATGTTGCATACTATGTAAAATATATTTTCTTACATGTAAAGACAAAAATACGAACGTAATACAGTTTTTGTCGTGCCATTGTATTTAAATAAACTTCCATAGCAGGCAATGGTGATGTGGCACATTGCCTCGTCATTGACGTAGTGTCACCATTCTAGTTGTTTTCTTTACTTCTAAAAAATAGTAAAAATGTAAAAGTATGTTACATAAATGTAAATAAATTCTCTTCTTACGTACAAAGATGAAATATTAGAAGTTACATTTTAATATAACAAGTAAAAGGGTGACATGACACATCGACAAGCCATAAAAAACTGATGTCATGTCAGGTTACTTACATGGCTACTTTCATGCCATGTAAAATAATTATTTCCTTTTCGGGGTAACTTTGTAAAAAAGTAATGATGTTTCAAAATTGTCCTATTAGGTCACTTATAATTTTTTTGTTACAATCAGGTCTGTGACATCTTGCAATTTTGGTTAATTAAAAGTTAATGTCGTTAAACTCTTGTAAGGATCATCGTTGCAAATTATGAGATTTTTGGGTTATTATGTTCATATCTTAGTTTGTTTTTTTTTTTAAATCCTTTAATTAGGAAGCTAATGATTAAGTTAATAAATTGAGCATAATAATAAATAATAATAATATTACTAGTAAAATATACATATATATATATATATAATATATCATAATAGTAATATAATAGTAATAAATCATGGTAATAATAATAATAATAACATTCAAAAATAAAAATGATAATAATAAAAGCAATACTAATAATAATAATTGTGTTTAGAAAACTTAAGATAACTAAGTTTGAGGGGAAATATTGCAAATATTGAAACTTCAAAAGAAACTTTTTAAACATAAAATGTCAAAACACAAACCACAGGGACCAAATATGCAAAATAACAAAACCCAACTCCCACCTCTTTTCTCTCTCCCCGCGTTTCCGGCCGCCGGCCGGCCATGTCCGGCGCGGCGCCGGCGAGCCTCAAAACGCCAAAACTTTCGGTTTTCGAAGCTCCAAAACCGTTTCAAATAGTTCCGTGCATGATTCGAACCTTAATGCAGCTAATAATTGAGGATTAAACGTCGAATACTACTCAAACGAGTGTATAACCGTAGCACCTTAAAACCCATAGCCGTTTGGGCATTAAATCTCAATAATAATCAAATTAATTGAACCTAAACATTCATCTATCTACTCCTAATCGAATGAAACTCCTAATTTCACCTGCAACCTACGCAAATCTCTCATTCGTATACCAAATTTGTTGCGAAACCACCATTAATCGAACACCATCATTCGGGTCTTCTCAATCGAAATTAACAGAGGGCTTTTGATTGTCGTTGTCTTTGGAAGTTGTCTGTGAATCGAATTGGATTATTAATCGCATTTGCATCGTGAACTATCTTCGATCAAGTCGCGACTGTTCTTCGATCGTTCCTCATCATTCTGCTTTCAATTCGGGTAATTAATTACACATACATACTCGATTTTATCTGAGGAATAAAAGCCCTAACAATGGTTGGATCAAAAACATCGTTTGATGCTTCAATTTGGGGACGATGGAACCTAGGGTTCATGTGATTTGGGGTTTTCTTTGAAACATAATTTTTGTAAATTAAAAACAAACCATTGACACGGCTGGAGCCTTGGTTCAATGGTTAAAGTGTATGAGGTTTAAGCATGAGGTCCCGGGTTCGAACCCGGGGACCTTCATGCTATTTTTTTGAAAAGGCTTTTAGCCTAAATGTTAATTTTGTAAATTCCTAAATTATATATAAATTATTTTTATGAACTTCAACTATATTTTAAAGACTCAAAAGATTTTCCAAAATGGTTCTAAGATTGAACAAAAATGTTTTGATGATAAAACAATTTTAACAAAGCATGTTTAAATAGTTTTTTTTAAAAAAAAAAACTAAAATGGGTGGAAAATAATATTAGTAAATTATCATTGGTTCAAATAATCCTTTTAAATTAATTTTGTTTATCTAGTAAATAAACTTTGGGTTATAAAAAAATATGTATATTAGTTGAACTTTATATATAATTTTCTAAATTATTATAATTGTCTTTAATTCACAACTTTGAATATATATCTTCAAGAAAATATAGATTTGTTCCATTTGTTTAAATATACTTATTGACGAGCCCCAAATTCGACTTAGAACCCTAGTCCACGTTGATTCGATAAACTTATTGCAATAAATTTAAATCTTGTAAATCTATATATTTAGGTATCTTGTGAAGAACTACGTTGGAACCTTGCTTATTTTACTTCTTATTAATCGTCACTTATTTACTTATTTGATCAAGTGAGTATTCCATACCCCCTTTTCATTTTATTTCACACTTTGGGGTGAAACATGTTAACTTATACTATTGCACTTGTAAACTTATTTGAGACTTGTAAACCTATGGCAATTCATCTTGTAAAGTTGTGGTTAGTTGAACTTTTGTGGTTACCATGTTATGGCGTTATATGTACAATCATTAACTATTGCTAGCCCAGCGAAGTCATAGATCTATGGGTAAGACAAGCCTGCTTGGTTGATCCAAGTACACTTAGCTGATCGTATATACTTTTAACGTTTGAGACTTGTAAAACATTGTCAAGGTTTGATTGTTGCATTGTTCATAGCATCCCTAATCACTATATATTCACTAACTTATGACTTGAATTGCCATCTTTTATATGTACTTATGTATTAAAAACTATGGAATGCTCACCAACATTATTGTTGACCCCTTTATTTTTAACATGTTTCAGGAAATGCCCAAGTTTGATTATCTACACTTTGAAGCTTGCATCTAGGAATGGACCTAGACTAATAAATAAAATGGAATGATTTATTGCATTCTATGTTATGTTTGTGTTTCCTTTGAAACTTATGATTGTAATGTGACAATTTAAAACTTATGTTTAAACTTATTTGGTTTATTAATAGCGTTTTGTGGCAATGAACGATCTTAACTCTCACTCCTCGACGTTTCCGCCGTCAAGGTTGGGGTGTGACAGATTGGTATCAGAGCCCATAACTATAGGGATCTAGGTTATTAGAAATGGTGACCTAGGCTATAGTATGCATGAACCTTATAGAATTATATTTCTATCTTGTAAATTATATACTTTTCATGCTACATAATGCTATGCCCTTTATGTGCAATTTGATGCCTTAGCATAGGGTTACCTAAACATTGTTACTTGTCTCCCTAAACTTAACTTTGACTCTTTGACTCTCCCCGAACATGAACTCTCTTAATCTTATTCTCGTCGACACGTGGAATCTCATGCTTATGTTATGACTTGGATCTTTAGACGTTATGTCTAATCTATATAAATCTCATCAAGGTTTTGATTCTATGAACCTAAGAAATATTGTGTGACACATAGACACCTGTATCCTGGTTTTCCTGGCAAAAGGCCCTCGGGCTAAGGCAAGCATATCGCATAAATCCTACGGGACTAGTTATGCTTACCTGGGGATTTCTGGGATGAGTGATAAACTATGGTCAACATACACAAGTTTCTAAGGTAAATGGGTCAATTCACCTTGACGTGTCAACGTTTTCAAATGGTAATGCGTTACCAAATGGAAACATCCCGTGTACCTTATAACCCTTAGCTTATCTTTGTTAAACTACTATCCTTTGTTATCCCCGCTCCTATACTAACTCATTTTTGTATATCCAGCATGTCTCGTCACCATGGAAAGCGTGGAAGTTCCGACCGTAAGCTGGCTGCCATGATTGCCCGACAAATGGCTGCCGTTCTCCCGACTATGGTTGCTGAACTCAATAGCACACTAATGGCTAATAGCAACAACAACAACACCAATGGGAACAATGGTGGTGCTAATGGAGACAATAGCAACAATCAAAATGGGAACAATCAACAAGAGAACAACCGTACTTGCACCTTCAAACACTTCAACTCGTGCAAACCCACTAGCTTTAGTGGAAAAGAAGGAGCCACTGGACTTCTCGAGTGGTTTGAAAGCATGGAGAACACGTTCATTGTTAGTGAGTGCCCCAACGAGTTCAAGGTTCGCTATGCCACAAGTGTTCTTCAACAACGAGCACTCACATGGTGGAATAGTGAAAAAAGAAACCGTGGAACCGAGGTTGCTTTGACCTTACCTTGGGAGGAATTTAAGGAGATCATGATCCAAAAGTTTTGTCCAAGGAGCGAGCTGCAAAAATTAGAGGAGGAATTCTGGAACCTTAAACAGGATGGTGGGAATCATTTGGCTTATTCCACCCGGCATCATGAGTTGAGTATGCTCCTACCACACATGGTGGACACCGTGCCCCGTAACATCGAGAAATTTATCAAGGGGGTGCCACCTCAAATTCAAGATGCTGTGGTGGGTAGTAGGCCCACAACTTTGGAGGAAGCAATTACCATTACTGCACAGCTCACCGAGAATCATATAAGGGCTGGCACTATGTCGGCAAAGGGTTCCAAGCCTGTTACGAAGGTGACACCCGAGGCAACAAAGGAGGTAAGGGCCGAGTCATCTTCTCAAAACAAGAAGCGTAAGTTCATCCCGACACGCAACTACGCCGTGACCGCTCCTAATGCTCCTCAAAAACAAATGGTGGTTGCGAATCAAGCTCCCATGGCTAAGGTTTATGCTGGTCCACATCCTATGTGTAACACGTGCAAGTACCACCATGCAAACAACATTCCATGCCGAGTCTGCTCTCTGTGTGGAAAGTATGGTCATTTAGTGGCTACTTGTCTCCGTGCGCCAAACAACACTGCCATGCTTACCAACTGAACCTGCTACAACTGTGGCGAGGCTGGCCATATTCGTCCTCAATGTCCTCGCAACGTGGGAAATGTGCCACCGGCTCGTGGAAGGGCTTTCAACATCAACGCCAATCAAGCACAAGCCAACAACGATGTGGTGAATGGTACGCCGTTGAAATTCTTATACTCCTTTCTTGTCTTGTGAAAATTTCCTATCTATGTTCATCATACCAATAATAGGTTGTTACCAAACAGGTATGTATCTTGTAAATAAACATTATGCATCTGTATTGTTTGATTCGGGTGCCGATAGGAGTTTCGTGTCCCTGGAATTCGAGTCTTTACTTTCTAAACCGCGCGTCAATCTGGAAAGATCTTTCACTGTCGAAATCGCCGATGGAAAATCTATCGTCGTGGACGTCGTAATACGTGACTGCACTTTAAGCCTTAACGAACACGAGTTCTTCGTCGACCTTATTCCTATGCAATTGGGAAGCTTTGATGTTATCATTGGTATGGATTGGTTAGCCAAGCATCGTGCGGAAATTCTATGTTTCGAGAAGTGTATCCGAATTCCTTTACCGACTGGAGATACCTTGAAAGTCTTTGGGGAGAAATCATCCCAAAGACTCAAACTCATGTCTTGCATCAAGGCCCGCAAGTGCTTAAGTAAAAACTATATGGCTTTCATGGCATATGTAGTTAATACGAAGGCCAAGGCTAAGGAGTTGAAAGACATTCCTGTTGTGCGAGACTTTCCCGAGGTTTTTCCTGAGGATCTTAAAGGGTTACCTCCTGTACGAGAAGTTGAGTTCAAGATTGACTTAATTCCTGGCGCAAACCCTGTGGCTAAATCACCTTATCGTCTTGCACCGTCTGAAATGCAAGAATTAGCTAGTCAATTGCAAGAGTTGACCGATAAGGGTTTCATTCGTCCTAGTTCATCACCGTGGGGTGCACCTGTACTGTTTGTGAAGAAGAAGGATGGTTCATTTCGTATGTGCATCGACTACCGGGAACTCAACAAGCTTACTATCAAAAACCGATACCCTCTTCCTCGAATCGATGATCTCTTCGACCAACTTCAAGGAGCAACTCAATTTCAAAGATCGATCTACGTTCTGGGTATCATCAACTACGTGTTCACGATGATGACATTCCAAAGACCGCTTTTCGTACTCGATATGGACACTACGAGTTCATGGTTATGCCTTTTGGCTTGACCAATGCGCCTGCCGTGTTCATGGATCTCATGAATCGAGTATGTAAACCGTATTTGGATAAGTTCGTAATCGTGTTCATTGATGACATTCTTATCTACTCCAAGACGAAAGTCGATCACGAGACACACTTGCGACAAGTTCTTGAACTTTTGAAGAAGGAGAAATTGTACGCTAAGTTTTCCAAGTGTGAATTTTGGTTGGAAGAAGTTCAATTCCTAGGACATGTGGTGAATAGCCAAGGAATTCACGTTGATCCCGCTAAAATTGAAGCCGTGAAGAATTGGTGTGCTCCCACAACCCCAACCGAGGTTCGTTCTTTTCTGGGTTTAGCGGGATATTACCGTAGGTTCATAGCAAATTTCTCGAAGATTGCTAAACCATTAACGGCGCTAACCCAAAAGAATCGACTTTTTGAATGGGGACCCGAGCAAGAAGAGGCTTTCGAGACATTGAAACGCAAGTTGTGTAACGCTCCTATTCTCACACTTCCCGATGGAAACGACGACTTTACCGTATATTGCGATGCTTCTAATCAAGGTCTTGGTTGTGTTCTCATGCAACGAGGCAAAGTTATAGCATACGCGTCGAGGCAATTGAAGGTTCATGAAGTGAACTACACAACTCATGATCTTGAACTTGGTGCTGTGGTTTTCGCATTGAAGATTTGGCGACACTATTTATATGGAACGCAGTGCATAGTCTACACCGATCATAAGAGTCTCCAACACGTGTTTAATCAAAAGGATCTCAACATGAGACAAAGACGATGGATCGAGTTAATTAGCGACTACGACTGCGACATTCGCTACCATCCTGGAAAGGCGAATGTTGTAGCCGACGCGCTAAGTCGCAAGGTTCACAATAAGACTGTCTCGCTTCAAGAAATTCGAGATCGAAGGCAATGGTTTGATACGCTAGGAGAATTTGATACCGAGGTTCATGTGGATGTCAACGAGGCTACTGTCATGCTCCAAAACATAAGAATCGATAGTGACCTCGAGTTATGCATTCGCGAGGCTCAACAAGCGGCGTTAACCGACGAAGGGAAGGATGAAGATTTGATGTCTAACGTTCGGTCACAACTGGAGACAAAACCGAATGGCATGTGGTACTTCTTGAATCGACTTTGGATCCCAAATCGTGATAATCTTCGACACTTCATTATGAACGAAGCTCATCAAACCCGATATTCCATTCATCCTGGCTCCGATAAGATGTACATGGACTTGCGTGGTCAATATTGGTGGCCTGGAATGAAGAAGGATATCGCGTCTTATGTTTCTAAGTGTCTCACGTGTGCAAGGGTCAAAGCCGAGCATCAACGACCAAGTGGTTTACTTGAGCAACCTGAAATCCCTATGTGGAAATGGGAGCATATATCCATGGATTTCATAACCAAGTTACCCCGTACACCTCGTGGTCATGATAGCATATGGGTCATTGTTGACCGATTGACCAAGACAGCACATTTTATACCCATACGAGATACATACAAGGTTTCAAAGCTGGCTCGAATCTACATTGACGAAATTGTGAGTCGTCATGGCGTGCCGTTACACATCATTTCCGATCGAGATGCTCGTTTCACTTCACACTTTTGGTCTTCGATGCAAGAACTCTTGGGTACTCAATTGGATTTAAGTACGGCTTACCATCCTCAAACCGATGGTCAAACCGAACGAACAATCCAAACCCTCGAGGATCTACTGCGTCTTTGTGTCCTTGATTTTGGTGGTGATTGGGATACGCACTTACCGCTCGCGGAATTTTCGTATAACAATAGTTATCACTCAAGTATCAAGATGGCACCATTCGAGGCTTTGTATGGTCGTAAATGTCGTTCCCCGATCTGTTGGACTGACATTGGGGAAAATCTTATCACTGGTCCGGAACTTATTCAAGAAACGACCGACAAAGTTTCCAAGATCCGAAATAACCTTGAGGTGGCTAGAAGTCGTCAAAAGAGTTATGCCGATAAAAGACGCAAACCGTTGGAGTTTCAAGTCGACGACATGGTTCTTCTTAAGGTCTCTCCATGGAAGGGTGTTGTACGTTTTGGGAAGAAGGGTAAGTTAGCCCCACGCTTTGTAGGACCTTTCAAGATTTTGAAAAGAATTGGGAAAGTGGCTTACAAACTGGAGTTACCTTCTGAACTTAGCGGAGTTCATCCTGTCTTTCATGTCTCAAACTTGAGGAAGTGCCTGGCTGATGAAAATTTGCATGTTCCACTAGAGGAAATTCAAATTGATGAGTCATTGCATTTCGTTGAGAAGCCTGTTGAGATTATGGATCGAACCCTGAAGAAGACTCGAACAACTACCACACCTATCGTCAAAGTCCGTTGGGAAAACAAACGTGGAGCTGAGTTCACTTGGGAGCGTGAGGATCATATGAAGGAGAGATACCCGCTTTTGTTCTCTTAGCTTTGTTCTTAATTTCGGGACGAAATTCTTTTAAGTTGGGGAGACTGTGACATCTTGCAATTTTGGTTAATTAAAAGTTAATGTCGTTAAACTCTTGTAAGGATCATCGTTGCAAATTATGAGATTTTTGGGTTATTATGTTCATATCTTAGTTTGTTTTTTTTTTAAAATCCTTTAATTAGGAAGCTAATGATTAAGTTAATAAATTGAGCATAATAATAAATAATAATAATATTACTAGTAAAATATACATATATATATATATAATATATCATAATAGTAATATAATAGTAATAAATCATGGTAATAATAATAATAATAACATTCAAAAATAAAAATGATAATAATAAAAGCAATACTAATAATAATAATTGTGTTTAGAAAACTTAAGATAACTAAGTTTGAGGGGAAATATTGCAAATATTGAAACTTCAAAAGAAACTTTTTAAACATAAAATGTCAAAACACAAACCACAGGGACCAAATATGCAAAATAACAAAACCCAACTCCCACCTCTTTTCTCTCTCCCCGCGTTTCCGGCCGCCGGCCGGCCATGTCCGGCGCGGCGCCGGCGAGCCTCAAAACGCCAAAACTTTCGGTTTTCGAAGCTCCAAAACCGTTTCAAATAGTTCCGTGCATGATTCGAACCTTAATGCAGCTAATAATTGAGGACTAAACGTCGAATACTACTCAAACGAGTGTATAACCGTAGCACCTTAAAACCCATAGCCGTTTGGGCATTAAATCTCAATAATAATCAAATTAATTGAACCTAAACATTCATCTATCTACTCCTAATCGAATGAAACTCCTAATTTCACCTGCAACCTACGCAAATCTCTCATTCGTATACCAAATTTGTTGCGAAACCACCATTAATCGAACACCATCATTCGGGTCTTCTCAATCGAAATTAACAGAGGGCTTTTGATTGTCGTTGTCTTTGGAAGTTGTCTGTGAATCGAATTGGATTATTAATCACATTTGCATCGTGAACTATCTACGATCAAGTCGCGACTGTTCTTCGATCGTTCCTCATCATTCTGCTTTCAATTCGGGTAATTAATTATACATACATACTCGATTTTATCTGAGGAATAAAAGCCCTAACAATGGTTGGATCAAAAACATCGTTTGATGCTTCAATTTGGGGACGATGGAACCTAGGGTTCATGTGATTTGGGGTTTTCTTTGAAACATAATTTTTGTAAATTAAAAACAAACCATTGACACGGCTGGAGCCTTGGTTCAATGGTTAAAGTGTATGAGGTTTAAGCATGAGGTCCCGGGTTCGAACCCGGGGACCTTCATGCTATTTTTTTGAAAAGGCTTTTAGCCTAAATGTTAATTTTGTAAATTCTAAATTATATATAAATTATTTTTATGAACTTCAACTATATTTTAAAGACTCAAAAGATTTTCCAAAATGGTTCTAAGATTGAACAAAAATATTTTGATGATAAAACAATTTTAACAAAGCATGTTTAAATAGTTTTTTTTAAAAAAAAAACTAAAATGGGTGGAAAATAATATTAGCAAACTATCATTGGTTCAAATAATCCTTTTAAATTAATTTTGTTTATCTAGTAAATAAACTTTGGGTTATAAAAAAATATGTATATTAGTTGAACTTTATATATAATTTTCTAAATTATTATAATTGTCTTTAATTCACAACTTTGAATATATATCTTCAAGAAAATATAGATTTGTTCCATTTGTTTAAATATACTTATTGACGAGCCCCAAATTCGACTTAGAACCCTAGTCCACGTTGATTCGATAAACTTATTGCAATAAATTTAAATCTTGTAAATCTATATATTTAGGTATCTTGTGAAGAACTACGTTGGAACCTTGCTTATTTTACTTCTTATTAATCGTCACTTATTTACTTATTTGATCAAGTGAGTATTCCATACCCCCTTTTCGCTTATTTTCACACTTTGGGGTGAAACATGTTAACTTATACTATTGCACTTGTAAACTTATTTGAGACTTGTAAACCTATGGCAATTCATCTTGTAAAGTTGTGGTTAGTTGAACTTTTGTGGTTACCATGTTATGGCGTTATATGTACAATCATTAACTATTGCTAGCCCAGCGAAGTCATAGATCTATGGGTAAGACAAGCCTGCTTGGTTGATCCAAGTACACTTAGCTGATCGTATATACTTTTAACGTTTGAGACTTGTAAAACATTGTCAAGGTTTGATTGTTGCATTGTTCATAGCATCCCTAATCACTATATATTCACTAACTTATGACTTGAATTGCCATCTTTTATATGTACTTATGTATTAAAAACTATGGAATGCTCACCAACATTATTGTTGACCCCTTTATTTTTAACATGTTTCAAGAAATGCCCAAGTTTGATTATCTACACTTTGAAGCTTGCATCTAGGAATGGACCTAGACTAATAAATAAGATGGAATGATTTATTGCATTCTATGTTATGTTTGTGTTTCCTTTGAAACTTATGATTGTAATGTGACAATTTAAAACTTATGTTTAAACTTATTTGGTTTATTAATAGCGTTATGTGGCAATGAACGATCTTAACTCTCACTCCTCGACGTTTCCGCCGTCAAGGTTGGGGTGTGACAAGGTCACTAAACTTTATTTTGATGTTTCAATCTTGTGTATTTAACTTGAATAGTAGGTAAAAGGGATGGACAAATGTGAGAGGAGGTGGTGGGGGGTGGCGATGGTTGGGGGACGACGGTGGTGGTGGGTGGCGATGGTGGGGCGACGACAGTGGTGGTGGTGGGCGGCGATGGTGCGGGACGACAGTGGTGGTGTGCGGCGATGGTGTGGGACGACGGTGGTGGTGGGTGGCGATGGTGGGGGACGACGGTGGTGGTGGGTGGCGATGGTGGGGGACGATTATAAAGGCTCTTGCTAAGGATATACGATAATTCAGAAGTCCCAAACAGATGGTGAAACTCTAATGTCCTTTGAGATTGTTGTTGCTCCCAGTTATAGTGAAAAGGGTCTTGAAATGCTTCGTGGAAAGTAGTACATTTATCAGAATTCTTAAAGCAAAGAAAAACAATAGAGGAAAACTTTAAATTAGATTTAATTGCACGGGTGGTCCCTGTGGTATATTCTAATTTCACTTTTGGTCCTTAACTCTTAGAAATTACAAGCTTAGTCCAATACTTTGCACGAACGTAACACCAATGGTCCTTGTGTTGGATGGACTTTAACTCTAGCCGTTAAATGCACGTGCAATGACCAAAATACCCTTAATTAGTAAAATAAAAAAACATAAAAAATGTTTAAATTATATAACCCAATCCCCTCCTATGAACCCCACTTCATCTTCCCTATTTACCTCCATTGACAAACCACCTAGATCTATTGACCACCACCATAATCCCATCAGAAAACCGACCTTCAACTCCAGACCATCATCTTCCATTCATATTCAACTGCAAAAACTATTGAACCATCAAACCTAGGGTTGGCATAACAGGTTAGACACGACACGATAAGACACGATGATCTGACATGCTAGATACGAACACAACACGGTAACTTATTGTGTCATTTTTTTCAAACACGAACATGAACCTGATAAGAAACAGGTTACACGAAATGACCTGTTAAGAAACATGTTTAAAAACCTGTTTAATGAAACAAAAATATTAAAAGTTGATAAAAGTCGAATGACAAACAGGTTCTTATGAACAGACTGAAACTTATAAAGCATGAAATCTTTCAATTTCACTGTTGTGGAAATTTAAAAAAAAAGTTATATATATTATGGTGGCGATAGTGCTTGGTGAACTGAAAGTTTAACAATCTGAGTACTAAGTCGAACAAGGAACAAATTCAAATGATGAACAAAAAGTTAGTTATTTGAAATCTTTACCAAATTAAACAATGGCGGTGATGGTGCTTGGTGAATCGGCTATGGTGGTGGTAAGATTGTATCGAGATGATGTCGGACCGGCGGAATTCCACGGCGAAGGGACTGACGGCGATGAAGGGACATCGAAGGGAGAGCACCGGCCGACGGTTTTTCTTTGTGGAGACTAGAGCGTAGATGATGATGGACGTGCCGAAGTGGCGATGGCATACAACCGAGAGCGGTGTTTGTGGAAGGGTAGAAGGGAAAGGGGAAGCGCCGAAGTGGGGGGAGGGGGGAACTAAAGTTGGGGTCTTAGGGTTTTGTTTAAATATTATGTATATTTAATTATTCTTAAAATAATAATTATAAATAGGTTTCTTAACAAGTCTTAACAGGTATTTAACCTGTTTAGACACGAAATTTATCGTGTCTTAACAGGTCGATTTGTTTAAGACACGAAACTTGTTTAGGTCAAACACGAAACCTGTTAACTTCGTGTCGTGACGTGTCATGTTAACAGCTCGGTATCAGAAATTGCCAGCCCTATCACCACCCTACCCCTCACCCAATCACCTTCACCCTTTCAATCACCATCGCCACCGCCAAAAAACATGAACCAGCCGCCATCACCACCATTGAGAGACAATCGTTTTCAAGTTCGATCTGCAACAAATCTACTTCGATTCATCGCCATCGCACAACCTTTATGAACAAAATCGCAACCATAGAGCCGACCACCACATCGCCATCCAACTTAAGGTAGCGTCGGCGGCGGTTCTGTAAGTCGAGATGGGAAGACTAAGATGAGAGTGCGGTCGGAAACTAGTGGTATGCGATTTGGTGCGGTGGTGCGGTTAGAAAACATTGGTGAGATGGTAGCCGGTTGGGTGTGGTGGTGCGATCGGTAAATGGGGGTGAGGTGATTGTCGGTTGGATGCGGTGGTGCAACCGGAAAATGGAAGTGAGGTGGTTGGCGGTGGGGTGCGATTGGTGTTACGGGTTGATCTTAGGTGTGGTGTTCAACTAATAAACAATTGATTTTTTTTATTTATTATAAGGGTGTTCTAGTCAATTTTAATTATTTAACAGGTTAAGTTAACATCCATCTAACACCGGGACCATTGGTGTTACGTTCTTGCAAAGTATTGGACTAAACTTGTAATTTTTAAGAGTTAGGGATTAAAAATGAAATCAGGGTATACCACAGGGACCACTCGTATAATTAAGTCTTTAAATAATATCTTAATTTTAAATTTGTATTTTTTTCACTCACAACTATTATTAACTAGTAACCACTAATTAATTGATCAAAAAAAATAATAATAAAAGTTATTGAGATTTGATTTGGGAAGTAAACCGTAAATCCTTTAATACAGTAAACAAAAACTGAATCCCTAAACTTAATCATTACTTAGATACGCATGATAAATGGTTGATTTTTCTAAATCCTATCCTAAATTATAAAGACGGAGATTGGTTCGCAAATTATTTCGTATATTCTCCGTACTGTCGATTTTACCGGTCAGTCTTGTGTATTTGAGTTCAAAATCGTCGGGCCTATAAATAAAAAACATGTACCATTTATTGGCCTATTCACACCAAGTCTAAAGTTGCTTCAGAACGCCAATGACCGAGAGACACAATACCCTGACGATGACGCTCATGTTTGGAGTTCCGACCACCACCATCACCTCTTCAACCGCTACAACCGCCCGTACTTCTCCACCGGCATATCGTTCGACGATTCTCATAGAAATAGTAGTTTTTGTTTTCCATAACATTTGCCGTTTTAATTTTCTCATTTTCTGTTTTATTTTTCACGATTGTAACCGACAAAACCTCTTGTTTGATTCAGATTTTACGCTATTCATCACGATTGCATTGCTGTCGAAACAATGCAACGACGGAAGCTGCAGAAACCATGGCGGCCTCTATCGCCTCTCCGATCGGTACTCACCACTAATATCACTTCTATCAATGCATGTTTGTGAAATGGATTACCGATATTTTCTGAAATTGAAATCGTTTTATGGAATTAGGTTTAGTAACGATGCAACGACGGACTCGCCTCTCCGATTGGTACTCACCACTAATATTACTTCAATCAATGTGTGTCCGTGAAATGGAGTACCGATATTGTATGATATTGTATGAAATTGAAATCGTTTTATGGAAATAGGTTTAGTAACGATGTGCTGATGACTTTGATTCATCCAGTAAACAATGATAGGTTACGTTTCTATTGCTTATCAACTGTTAGTTCTATAACTATAGAGAAATGTATTATATTTTTTAAATTGCTGTCTTATGTATGTTAACTAATTTTCAGCAAACAAGCAGGCATTACTTTCTTTGTCAGATAAGAAGGATCTGGATCTTCTAGTCAATGGACTTCAAGAATTGGGGTGTATACCACTCATACTTTTCACATTAGTTGTTTTATTCATTCAATACATTTGCATTTGAGTTCTAGATTTAAAAGATTTGATTTATTTTTCTGCTTAACCATGCGTTCATATTCAATTAACAACTCTGCCTACCAACAACTGTTGAGTCTATTCTGTGAAGTTAACTTTTGAAGTAAAAATGGTGAAGTCTGTGACTTGAATCTGCAGATACACAATTGTGTCAACTGGAGGAACAGCATCTGCTTTGGAAAAAGTGGGAATTTCGGTAACTAAATTAAAAGAGATTACCAAGTTTTCTAAAATGGTCGAATTCACTAAAACATCAGATATACATTTTTCATCGATAATCGATTAACACTGAAGAATTAATTTCTTTTACCATTTTTTGCAGTTTGATGGTTGTGTGAAAACCTTACATCCTAATGTACATGGAGGTATTGTTGCAAGAAGAGACCAGAATCATCATGTGGAATCTTTAGAAAAACACAATATTGGTAAGTTACATGATTATTGTTCCCAGTTGAGTGGATGCATTTTATCAGCTTTTACTAAATGACCACGTCTATATCTTTTATTGTTATAGGTACATTTGAACTGGTGGTTGTAAATTTATATCCCTTCTATTAAAAAGTTACTTCTACCAATGGAATTCATTTTACTATGGGATTCAGAACGTTGATATTGGTGGGCCTACAATGATAAGAGCTGCAGCAAAGGTTGTTGTTCCAACTCATAATAGCCATTGTTGTGTTCATGATTCACAACTGTAAGCCAATATATGATCAACACAAATTGCAATCATATCAATGTAATGACTTTTTAGTAACTGGTTTTCATCTATATAAATTTTATTTAAATAGAATCACAAGGACATGTTGGTGATTGTTGATTCTGAAGAACCCTTTAGCTCTACAATTCCTCAAAGGAACAAAGATGACCAACAATTTAGAAGATAACTTGCATGTAAAGCTTTCCAACATGATTCGGCCTATGATTCAGCAGTTTCAAGATGGGTGTGGAAGCAAACTTAAGGAGGTACTTTTATAATTAGTTATGATAGTTGTTTGATTTAGTTTTTAACACTTTAGATTAATCCTTTCATCAGCAAAGGTCGTTATATATGGATGGCATTTTTAATAAGAATATCATATAACAAAATTCAAGGATTTAAAAATTTTATTATGGTGTTTTGTTGGCTCTAGGAAACTTATATATTTGGTTTAGTAATCTGGCTTTTACTTGAACTGATACAATTTGAAAACTTACTGATTACTTGAATTGATACAATTTGAAAACTTTGATATGGAGAAAATCCTCATCAAAAGGATGCATTTGACACTGACAATAGCTTGTCTGAATTTAATGGTGGAGGTATTACAACCGCTATTCAACACCATGGGAAGGTGAGTTTACAGTATTCCTTTTTAGTTTCATTTTAAAATTTTCTGTTATCATCTGCCTTTACCAATGATATTGAGTTTGCAATAATGTTTATAATGCCTGCTTAGCAAAGCTAAGAAAATGGGATAGAATCAGAAGGCATGAACGTATTTACATCCTTCATCAACAGAATTACATTAATGTTGGTAAAGTAGCCTGAAAAAACGTGGGACGTTACACATAAACTGACATTTACAAAAAGAAAAGGATGAAAATTACCAAACTCAAAACCGTTATATACACATAGTTTTACTAGGAGTTGCTAATAAGCTCTTCAGATATATACAAATTAGTAGGTTTTTGATACGATTCTAATGGGTCAAGGCTCAAGTCAACCTAATTAGGTCTGTCCAGTAGGTATTCAAGTTCAGTTTTGACACATTCAACCTCAGTCAAGGCTTATTTAAGTGGGTAAATGAGCAGCTAATTAGGTCTGTCCAGTAGGTAAATGAGCAGCTAATGTTTAGGGGGTGACTGCAACAGTTACTTCTGCTATTTAGGTTTATTTAAGTGATGTGTTCTAGCTATAGGTTTTTGGTCTTGGTTATTTGAATTATTTGTGACTTGTAATCGGAGAATTGCCCTTCTCGAATCGGGCCGACTATCTATCTATTTATCTTTTTATTCCATCAGAATTCTTGAGTTCTATCATTTGGTTCCATTGCCGGGAAACGATGGCACCTTTTACCCGGAGTAGTCCACCCGAGGGCAACGATTCTAACCTTGGTTCTGTTGCTGCCCAATTGGCAGCCATTGTTGCTCGATTAGACTCTCTTTTATCTTTGAAGAATGATGTTGCAGAACTTAAGATTTTGATGTATGGAACCCACTTCAAATGCAACAGTACGAGTGGTGATTATGAATGTCACCCATGTCTTGATGATGATTTCCAGGATGACAAGGAACCTGAAGGTGAACCTCAAAGTCCAGAGACAGATCTGGTCAAGGAGGATTGTCCAGTGACAGATCTGATCAAGGAGGACTGTATCTGTGACATTCCCATATCCGAAGTCGTAAGAGTTATGGAAAGCAGTGATCTTGAAGTATCACATGAGAAGCATGCAGGAGATAATCAAAGAATTAAAGATGAATATGAAGTCTTATACAACGACAAGCTGGAGTGGTTTAAATATAATGATCAGAATGTCAATTCTAGTCGTATGCGTGTGCCAATAAAGTTCACAGACCTACCTATAAAGGTGAAGGAACAAGCCACCACTTATGAAGTTATTATGGTGTTGCTGCCCCGGAATGAAATTGTACTTGCAAATTTGAAGCATAGGGAAATCGACCTTCAATCACAATTCATTTTGGTTCATCAATGGGTCTATGAAGCGGGTCAGCCTACAATTGAATGGCTTATTGCTTGGCACAACAATTCCCTTCTTTCCGACTTGAGGACAAGTCGTTTCTTAGGGTGGGCAGTATTGATACGATTCTAATGGGTCAAGGCTCAAGTCAACCTAATTAGGTCTGTCCAGTAGGTATTCAAGTTCAGTTTTGACACATTCAACCTCAGTCAAGGCTTATTTGTGACATCCGTCACTTTAAGGTCCGTCAATTGACGTGTTTGTCCGTCATCTATTTTATATTTGGTCATACCTCATCATTATTTGACTCATTATGTGGATATCATGTGTGCAATATTACCGTTGTGTGTGCATTCGCTATAATCGTGTGTGAACCTTAAAAAGACCTTTAAAACTTTCATTTTTTGAAAACGCTAAATATATCATTTTATAAATATAATAAATGTTTTAATATAACCATTTCTTCAGTCATAATAACATTAAATGAACTTTTACAATTAAAACAAAAACTTAACGAAGTTGTTTTTCAACCGAACAAAATTTGGGAAAACTCGAGGGTTAAGTGCAGGGACTAAACTTGTAATTTTGGAAACTTGGGCTGGGTATAAATACCCATATTCCAGCCCTAATCTTCATTATCACCATCTTCTTCATCTTCATCTCCTCTTCACACACACAATCACCATCTTAGCACCAAATCCGACCCGAGGGGTCTCGTTTTCTTCGTCTTGACATCATCTACAGCTTAGACTACCCCTCTTTAGCAGGTAGTTGTCTTTGGTTGTCCGTTTTTGAGCCTTTTCACGGCTGTCCAAACTAGGGTTTCGTGTGTTCGGGTTCAACCCGAACACACAAGGTCGTATGGGTGCGTGTGAGGTCTCTTTGCTTGTGTTTTATGCTTGTACATGTTTGTTGAGTGTTTCTGGAGGTCTATGTGGTGTAAAACCCGTGTTTAGAGCAGCTCGGGGGCTGCTCACCCCGACCGCAGTCGCGATTCTGCAGATTGGGCGACTGGGTCATCCATGCGATTGAGCCGTGCGACTGAGTGGGTCGTGCGACTGGATCATGCGTCTGAGTCAATCGCGCGACTGAGTTGTGCGACTAGGCATGTCGTGCGACTGAGTTGTGCGACTGAGTGTCTGTGTGCGATTGAGTCATGCGTGCGAATGAGTGTATGCGAATGAGTCATGCGACTGAGTGTTTGTGTGCGATTGAGTCAGGTGACCGACTGAATGTGTGCGAATGAATGTGATTCGCACGACTGGGGTCCAATCGCACGAATGAAGGTTCAGTCGTACGAAAGTAGCTAATTCGCACGATTGAAGGTTGATTCGTGCGCATGGAAGTTGAGTCGTGCGATTGGGTGTTGTGTGGTACGACTGAAGGCCAATCATACGAATGAAGGCTCAATCGTACGAATGAAGCTGATTCGCACGATTGAGGGTTGATTCGCACGAATGGAGGTTGAGTCGTGCGTCTGGCCTTGTATGCGACTGAAATTGTTGTGTTTGACCCTTGTGCGTGGCGTGAGAATGTCGTGTGGTGTCGAGGTAACACTAACACAATTATGCCATTGTTTGGCCACAAATATTAAAGTCAACGTGAGAAAGGGCACAGAAACTATTTTGAGCAAATTAAACTAACACTTTACGAACGACTAAATTGACTTATAACAATTGACACTTATTCAATATTCTTTCGATTAACAACGATACTTTTACTTAATATCATCAATAGTGGCGACAATGTCTTGTACTTGGATCTACATAAGATCAGTACGTGTGTCAGTCTGTGTGTGTTGTACGTGACCCATCCGATACGACCCGAACCGACCCATCATTATTGCGCGCTTATACATATATCATATCATTAATGCTATACAATAACTGTCAATAGGTGTTTGACTGTTTATTTGCATTCAACATTTGGGATTACATCGCTCATACATACTTACCACTTAACAAGTGAGTTTCGTGGCCCCTTTTCACATTTATACAATATTTCAATCATTTACAAATTGGGGGAAAAGTATGCTTACACAATTTTTATGCTGTACAATTTACATACATTTTACATACAAGGAATCAACGTGATACTGTGTTGCAAGTACTATTTGATACATGCTTGGGTCTGCTGTGTGGTTCTATCTTTGCAACTATTTAATTCCAGTGTGGGAACCGACGGTTAGGTATTGGTAGTACTACTGGGTTGACACCCCCACCCTCGTTCGATGGTATACTAGTTGGTACCATCAGTGGCCAGGAACGGGCCCTTGGGTGAATATATGCCGACAATTTCTTTGTGTACGTCGCTAGGTTTGGTTGCAAAGCTCATGTCATGTGATATTTACTTGTGTAATAACTGTATTCACGGTATTCCGACGCGCTATCTATACAGCATCACTTACATTTTTATTACATAAACCTGCGAGCTCACCAACAATTTTGTTGACCGTTTTAAGCATATCTTTTCAGGTGAACATGCAAGTCCAGGAATCTAGGTGTGCTGCCTTAGTGGAGACCCTAGGATGCATTTTGGGACTTAGCTCATTTTGATAAACAATCTTTTTGAACAATGTTATCGCATGTAAACAATTATCAACATTTGAAACTTGTTCCCGGGTTGTGGGAATTAACATTTACATTTTCTTCATATGTGTATATGTGTTATCATTATCATGATGTTTATGGCTATGTGTTGTGGACATTGACTAAACACGACACAAGTCCCCTTGTCGTCGGGTGTCGTCATGACACGCATGTCATCATTTATTTATATTGCTCTCTATCGCTTACCATGTGTTATGACGATCCCATTCTCGTTACATCCCCGTGTTTCCGCTTTTAGCGGGGGTGTGACAGATTGGTATCAGAGCCATTGGTTATAGAGAATTAGGCAATACGCTTGACCTAGACTATAACCTAGGAACCTTCATGTAGATTTGCATGCTAGGACTCTGTATGCATATTATATCTCGTGTATGTGTTCCTCGCTGCTTGATTTGCTCATCTATTTGTTATGTGATCATTCTACCCTATGAGAGAGCCCTTGTGCTCACTCTTTTATGGGGATACTTCTATTGGATCTTCCGTTCCCTCTGCGCGCCGAGTTAGTTTATCAGATCCGGGTATTAACCCGAAGAGATCATCACAGATCATACTATTGTGCTTGACCTTGGACATTGAGATAACTCTAAGGAGGAATATGTCTGAAACCTCGAAAGATGAGGAAATAGACAACCTCCGCTAGACTAAACGTGATTGTATACATGGACTTACAACTGTTATGATGGATTATTATGGATATGATGTAAAGGAAGGTCGGATGTCATGTAACCGGATCGGGCATCATTCTCGGTACATCGTGGGTGTGGTGGGAACGCTGCGGGGAACCCTATATATAAACATCACCGGTATACCGAGAATATGCTTGAAATGGGCTGCATGGTGGTCTGGCTGACCGGAACATGAACATTGGAATTTGATAAGTGGAATACATTTGTATCTTATGGTGACTAAAGCTGATATGTTACCTCTTTTATGATTAGAACATGCCGCCTCGAAGAGTCACCCGTAGCAGTAGTGGCGGGAGTGAAGCCCCAAGGGGCAGAGGCCGAGGCAGAGGCAGAGCACCAAGAGCAAACGATGCTCCTGCCAGTAACAGTCAAGGAACAGGGAACGCCGACATGGCAGCCCTGATCGCTCAACAATTGGCCGCACTCATTCCTACTATCGTGGCCCAAGTGAGCGACGCACTTCAACAACACCACCCTCACGGGGATGGTGGCAACGATGATGGAGCTCAAGGTGGGCTAGAAACTGAAACGGGAAACGGGAACCCGACTGGAAACGAGAGCAACCAGGAAACCGGAAATGGTGGTACTGCCGGTATTGAGACTGGAGTGGTTAATGCTCGTCGGGGATGTTCATACAAGGAGTTCGTGGCTTGTAAGCCAAGGGAATTCGATGGGAAAGGTGGGGCGATAGCCCTAACCAGGTGGTTGGAAAAGATGGAGGCAGTGATCGACATCAGTGAGTGCCTCGACAGCCAGAGGATCAAGTATGCTACTTGTTCTCTACAGGGTAAAGCCCTAACCTGGTGGAACACCCAGATTCAAGCAAGAGGAAGAGAGTCTGCGATGCAGATGTCGTGGGACGAGTTCAAAGCCCTAATCACCGAGGAATACTGCCCTCTCAACGAGATGCAGAAGCTGGAGCATGAGTTCTGGAATCATGCTATGGTGGGGGCAGGGCATGCAGCTTATACTGATCGTTTTCATGAGCTGGCAAGGTTGGTTCCGCATCTGGTTACGCCGGAATCAAAGAGGATCGAAAGGTACATTTGGGGACTTGCGCCTCAAATTAGAGCGATGGTTACAGCAGCCGCTCCTCCTACTATTCAGAGCGCGATTCTGAAAGCTGGCGCTTTGACTGACGAGATGGTTAGAACAGGGGTTTTGGGCCGAGGGGCCGAGAAGAGGAAAGATGTTGGGGAATCGAGCCGGTCGAGTGCCGGAAGGTTTGAGAAGAGGTCTAAGCCGACCAGGAATTTTGTGGCCGTGTCTCAGGCCAGAAGAGAGTATGTGGGGCCGCACCCCAAATGTGACAGGTGCAACTATCATCATCCCCCAGGGACGCAGTGCCGGGTGTGCGCTAACTGTAAGCGCCCGGGTCATTTGGCCAGAGATTGCAGAACTGCACCAAATCTTGTAGCACCCGTCAACGCGGTTAACCCCGCCGGGAATGCAAGGGCTTGCTTTGAGTGTGGGAGCCCCGATCACTACAGGAATATGTGCCCCAGGCTGAATCGGGCACCGGGTCAACAGGGGAACAACCAGCAGCAGGTTGGCTATCGCTGGGAATCAAGGCCCGGCTACTCAGGGGAACGCAGCTCGGGGACGTGCATTCGTCATTGGAGCTAATGATGCTCGTCAGGACCCGAATGTTGTCACGGGTACGCACTTACTCAATCATCACTTCGCATCTATATTATTTGATACTGGAGCAGACAATAGTTTTATTTCTTCCGAGTTTGTGCAATTACTTGATTTGAGTCCTAGTAGGCTAGAAACTAGCTACTCTGTAGAAATGGCCAATGGTAAGGTTGCTCAGGCCGATGAGATTATTAGGAAGTGTTCGTTGACGCTGGAGGATCATACATTCGACATAGATTTGATACCCTTTGAGTTAGGAAGCTTCGATGTCATCGTGGGTATGGATTGGTTGTCGCAGAATGGAGCAGAGATTGTCTGCCGAGACAAAGTAGTACGTATCCCTATGCCAAACGGGGAAGTACTCAAGGTTCAGGGAGAACGACCGGGTAAGAGTTTAAAGTTGATTTCCTGCATGAAAGCACGCCAGAGTTTACGAAAGCAGTGCTACGCTTTTCTGGCTCATGTGGTTGAAAAGAAAGACGAGGAAAGGAAACTGGTGGATATTCCAGTGGTACGGGATTACCCAGAAGTATTTCCAGATGACTTGTCTGGTTTACCTCCTCCACGACAGGTGGAATTCCGTATTGAGTTGGTTCCTGGAGCTACACCGGTAGCGAAAACGCCATATCGACTAGCGCCATCCGAGATGCAAGAGTTGTCTAGTCAGTTACAGGAACTACTGGAGAAGGGTTTCATTCGACCGAGTCATTCACCGTGGGGAGCACCGGTACTATTTGTCAAGAAGAAGGACGGATCGTTCCGTATGTGCATCGATTACCGTGAACTGAACAAGTTGACGGTGAAGAACCGATATCCTCTCCCCAGGATCGACGATTTATTTGATCAGCTGCAAGGAGCTTCGTATTTTTCAAAGATCGATCTTCGTTCTGGTTATCATCAGCTAAGGGTTTTCGAGGACGACATACCGAAGACTGCGTTCAGGACTCGTTATGGGCATTATGAGTTCTTGGTCATGCCGTTCGGGTTGACCAACGCACCAGCTGTGTTCATGGATCTAATGAATCGGGTGTGCAAACCTTACTTGGATAAGTTCGTGATCGTGTTCATAGACGATATACTTATCTATTCCCGATCAAAAGGGGATCATGTAGAACATCTTCGGGCTATTCTGGAGCTGCTACGCGAAGAGAAACTTTTCGCCAAGTTCTCAAAGTGTGAGTTTTGGCTGCGAGAAGTGAAATTTTTGGGTCATGTGGTTAATGAGGACGGGATTCACGTAGATCCCGGCAAGATCGAAGCGGTGAAGAAATGGGATACGCCCCAGACACCATCAGAGATACGACAATTCTTAGGATTGGCCGGTTATTATCGTCGCTTCATCGCGAATTTCTCAAAGATCGCGCAGCCGTTGACCCTGCTTACTCAGAAAGACAAGAAGTTTGACTGGGGATTTGCACAAGAACAAGCGTTCCAAACGTTGAAAGAGAAGTTGTGCAACGCGCCAATACTGTCTCTCCCAGACGGAACAGATGATTTTGTGGTTTACTGCGATGCATCACATCAAGGATTGGGATGTGTATTGATGCAGAAAGATAAAGTGATTGCCTACGCTTCGCGACAACTTAAAGTGCACGAAAAGAACTACACCACTCATGATCTTGAGTTGGGCGCTGTAGTATTTGCACTCAAAATTTGGAGGCATTACTTGTATGGCACCAAATGCATCATCTTCACAGATCATAAGAGCCTTCAACATATTCTGGATCAGAAGGAACTCAACATGCGCCAACGACGTTGGGTAGAGCTTCTTAGCGACTACGATTGTGAAATCCGGTATCATCCGGGGAAAGCTAACGTGGTGGCTGATGCCTTAAGCCGTAAAGAACGTGTGAAACCACTGCGTGCACGAGCGTTGGGTTTGACCATCCAAACCAACTTGAAAGCTCAGATTCAGATTGCACAGAGTGAGGCATTAAAAGAAGAAAACCTTGCGGGAGAAGAATTCCGGGGGTTAGATAAACAGATGATACGCAAGGATGACGGTATTCAGTACTTCATGGATCGCATATGGGTACCCAAATGGGGAGGTGTTCGAACCTTAGTCATGGATGAAGCCCACAAGACGCGATATTCTATTCATCCTGGTGCAGACAAGATGTATCATGATCTTAAGGATCTATACTGGTGGCCAGGCATGAAGAAAGACATTGCCTTATACGTCAGTCGATGTTTGACGTGTTCGAAAGTCAAAGCTGAACATCAAAAGCCATCGGGATTATTACAGCAACCTGAAATTCCCGAGTGGAAATGGGAGAACATAGCTATGGATTTCATTACCAAACTCCCTAGAACAAACAGCGGTCATGACTCGATATGGGTCATTATTGATCGAATGACGAAATCAGCACATTTCTTGCCTATCCGAGAAGACTACAAGATGGATAAGTTGGCGAGATTGTACATCAAAGAGGTCGTGACACGGCACGGGGTGCCGGTGTCAATCATATCCGACCGAGACAGCAGATTCACTTCACGCTTTTGGCAGACACTACAGAAAGCGATGGGTACTCGGTTAGACATGAGTACAGCCTATCACCCTCAAACAGATGGCCAAAGTGAACGCACTATACAGACGCTAGAAGACATGTTGAGAGCGTGTGTAATCGATTTTGGTGGTAGTTGGGATGCTCATCTGCCATTGATTGAGTTCTCTTACAACAACAGCTATCATACAAGCATTGGATGCGCACCATTTGAAGCGTTGTATGGAAGGAAATGCAGATCTCCCGTTTGTTGGGCCGAAATTGGTGAAAGTCAACTGACAGGCCCAGAGATCATCCAAGAGACAACAGACAAGATTTTCCAAATCAAGATCGACTCAAAGCCGCGCGAGATCGCCAAAAGAGCTATGCCGACAATCGTCGGAAGCCTCTAGAATTCAATGTTGGGGATCGTGTGTTACTCAAAGTTTCCCCTTGGAAAGGAGTCGTTCGATTCGGAAAGAAAGGGAAGTTAGCCCCAAGATACGTTGGACCATTTGAGATCACTGAAAGGATCGGTCCAGTGGCTTACCGGTTAAGGTTGCCACAAGAGCTTAGCGGTGTACATGATACTTTTCACGTGTCAAACCTCAAGAAATGTTTGGCCGATGAATCCCTTCACGTGCCAATTGAGGAAATCAAGATTGACGACAAGCTTCATTTTGTTGAAGAACCCATTGAGATCATGGATCGAAAGGTCAAGCAACTGAAGCGCAGTAGGAATACCCATTGTTCGCGTAAGGTGGAATTCAAAACGAGGGCCAGAGTTTACATGGGAACGTGAAGATCAGATGAAACTCAAATATCCACATCTTTTCGAGGATGACACTCTTGGACCTAACTCCAGCTGAATTTCGGGACGAAATTCTCTCAACTGGGGGATACTGTGACATCCGTCACTTTAAGGTCCGTCAATTGACGTGTTTGTCCGTCATCTATTTTATATTTGGTCATACCTCATCATTATTTGACTCATTATGTGGATATCATGTGTGCAATATTACCGTTGTGTGTGCATTCGCTATAATCGTGTGTGAACCTTAAAAAGACCTTTAAAACTTTCATTTTTGAAAACGCTAAATATATCATTTTATAAATATAATAAATGTTTTAATATAACCATTTCTTCAGTCATAATAACATTAAATGAACTTTTACAATTAAAACAAAAACTTAACGAAGTTGTTTTTCAACCGAACAAAATTTGGGAAAACTCGAGGGTTAAGTGCAGGGACTAAACTTGTAATTTTGGAAACTTGGGCTGGGTATAAATACCCATATTCCAGCCCTAATCTTCATTATCACCATCTTCTTCATCTTCATCTCCTCTTCACACACACAATCACCATCTTAGCACCAAATCCGACCCGAGAGGTCTCGTTTTCTTCGTCTTGACATCATCTACAGCTTAGACTACCCCTCTTTAGCAGGTAGTTGTCTTTGGTTGTCCGTTTTTGAGCCTTTTCACGGCTGTCCAAACTAGGGTTTCGGGTGTTCGGGTTCAACCCGAACACACAAGGTCGTATGGGTGCGTGTGAGGTCTCTTTGCTTGTGTTTTATGCTTGTACATGTTTGTTGAGTGTTTCTGGAGGTCTATGTGGTGTAAAACCCGTGTTTAGAGCAGCTCGGGGGCTGCTCACCCCGACCACAGTCGCGATTCTGCAGATTGGGCGACTGGGTCATCCATGCGATTGAGCCGTGCGACTGAGTGGGTCGTGCGACTGGATCATGCGTCTGAGTCAATCGCGCGACTGAGTTGTGCGACTAGGCATGTCGTGCGACTGAGTTGTGCGACTGAGTGTCTGTGTGCGATTGAGTCATGCGTGCGAATGAGTGTATGCGAATGAGTCATGCGACTGAGTGTTTGTGTGCGATTGAGTCAGGTGACCGACTGAATGTGTGCGAATGAATGTGATTCGCACGACTGGGGTCCAATCGCACGAATGAAGGTTCAGTCGTACGAAAGTAGCTAATTCGCACGATTGAAGGTTGATTCGTGCGCATGGAAGTTGAGTCGTGCGATTGGGTGTTGTGTGGTACGACTGAAGGCCAATCATACGAATGAAGGCTCAATCGTACGAATGAAGCTGATTCGCACGATTGAGGGTTGATTCGCACGAATGGAGGTTGAGTCGTGCGTCTGGCCTTGTATGCGACTGAAATTGTTGTGTTTGACCCTTGTGCGTGGCGTGAGAATGTCGTGTGGTGTCGAGGTAACACTAACACAATTATGCCATTGTTTGGCCACAAATATTAAAGTCAACATGAGAAAGGGCACAGAAACTATTTTGAGCAAATTAAACTAACACTTTACGAACGACTAAATTGACTTATAACAATTGACACTTATTCAATATTCTTTCGATTAACAACGATACTTTTACTTTAATATCATCAATAGTGGCGACAATGTCTTGTACTTGGATCTACATAAGATCCAGTACGTGTGTCAGTCTGTGTGTGTTGTACGTGACCCATCCGATACGACCCGAACCGACCCATCATTACTGCGCGCTTATACATATATCATATCATTAATGCTATACAATAACTGTCAATAGGTGTTTGACTGTTTATTTGCATTCAACATTTGGGATTACATCGCTCATACATACTTACCACTTAACAAGTGAGTTTCGTGGCCCCTTTTCACATTTATACAATATTTCAATCATTTACAAATTGGGGGAAAAGTATGCTTACACAATTTTTATGCTGTACAATTACATACATTTACATACAAGGAATCAACGTGATACTGTGTTGCAAGTACTATTTGATACATGCTTGGGTCTGCTGTGTGGTTCTATCTTTGCAACTATTTAATTCCAGAGTGGGAACCGACGGTTAGGTATTGGTAGTACTACTGGGTTGACACCCCCACCCTCGTTCGATGGTATACTAGTTGGTACCATCAGTGGCCAGGAACGGGCCCTTGGGTGAATATATGCCGACAATTTCTTAGTGTACGTCGCTAGGTTTGGTTGCAAAGCTCATGTCATGTGATATTTACTTGTGTAATAACTGTATTCACGGTATTCCGACACGCTATCTATACAGCATCGCTTACATTTTTATTACATAAACCTGCGAACTCACCAACAATTTTGTTGACCGTTTTAAGCATATCTTTTCAGGTGAACATGCAAGTCCAGGAATCTAGGTGTGCTGCCTTAGTGGAGACCCTAGGATGCATTTTGGGACTTAGCTCATTTTGATAAACAATCTTTTTGAACAATGTTATCGCATGTAAACAATTATCAACATTTGAAACTTGTTCCCGGGTTGTGGGAATTAACATTTACATTTTCTTCATATGTGTATATGTGTTATCATTATCATGATGTTTATGGCTATGTGTTGTGGACATTGACTAAGCACGACACAAGTCCCCTTGTCGTCGGGTGTCGTCATGACACGCATGTCATCATTTATTTATATTGCTCTCTATCACTTACCATGTGTTATGACGATCCCATTCTCGTTACATCCCCGTGTTTCCGCTTTCAGCGGGGGTGTGACATTATTTAAGTGGGTAAATGAGCAGCTAATTAGGTCTGTCCAGTAGGTAAATGAGCAGCTAATGTTTAGGGGGTGACTGCAACAGTTACTTCTGCTATTTAGGTTTATTTAAGTGATGTGTTCTAGCTATAGGTTTTTGGTCTTGGTTATTTGAATTATTTGTGACTTGTAATCGGAGAATTGCCCTTCTCGAATCGGGCCGACTATCTATCTATTTATCTTTTTATTCCATCAGAATTCTTGAGTTCTATCAGTTTTACTAGCTAGCCTTTTTCCTCATGACACCATTTTACACTAGCAATTTGACATGTGAAGATCATTGGAACAGGATGGTTTTTTTTTACCCATGTGGTTCCTTTTTTACTAGGTGTTTTCCTTTCAACCCGTAACACCCTACTAATAGTGTATATTAAACATATATACTTTTTTATAACAGATAAATTGTATAACTTTGAATTTTATTCTTAAATTTATGCATCTGTTTAGCATGAGACTCTAACTTTTAATCATTTAATCATTTAGAATAACATTTACATTATATTACTTGAACCTATCTCTATTACTAAAGAAATATTTTAACCCAAAATTTATTTAATTGTCATGATCTTTACATTTCATTTCTCATATTTATCCTATTTAATTTGATTATATATTAATTTTAATATTTGTAATTTTTTTTCACTCACAACTATTACTAACTAGTAACCACTAATTAATTGTTAAAATTTTTTTATAAAAGTTATTGAGATTTGATTTGGGAAATAAACCAACAAAAACTGAATCCCTAAACTTAATCATTACTTAGATACGCAAGATAAATTAATTAATTTTTCTAAATCCTTTCCTAAATTATAATTTATAAAGACGGAGATTGGTTCCTAAATTATTTCGTGTATTTTCCGTACTTTCGATTACACCAGTCGGTCTTGTGTGTTTGAGTTCAAAATCCTCGGGCCTATAAATTAAAACAGGTACCATTTATGTGTCTATTCACAGCAAGTCTAAAGTTGCTTCAAAACGCCGATGACCGAGAGACACAATGCCCTGACGATGACGCTCATGTTTGGAGTTCCGACCACCACCGTACTTCTCCACCGGTATACCTTCAATTCCGTTTACCATTTCTCTGTTCGATGATTCTCAGAGAAATAGAAATTGTTGCTTTCGACAGGTTTTTTTCATAACACTTGCCGCTTTGATGTTCTTATTTTCTGTTTTTTTTTGTTTCACGATCGTAACCGACAAAACATATTGTTTGATTCAGATTTTACACTATTCATCAAGATTGAGTCGCTATCGAAACAATGCAACGACGGAAGCTGCTGAAACCATGGCGGCCTCTATCGCCTCTCCGATCGGTACTCACCACTAATATTACTTCTATCAATGCATGTTTGTGAAATGGAGTACCGATATTTTATGAAATTGAAATCGTTTTATGGAATTAGGTTTAGTAACGATTTGCTAATAATGAACTTCTGTACGTAAGACTTTGATTCATCCAGTAAACAATGATAGGTTACGTTTTATTTGCATATCAATTGTTAGTTCTATAACTATGGAGAAATACTTTTTGTTATTGTTGTCTTATGTATGTTAACTGATTTTCAGCAAACAAGCAGGCATTGATTTCGTTGTCAGATAAGAAGGATCTTCATCTTCTTGCCACTGGACTTCAAGAATTGGGGTGAATCACTACTCATACTTTTCATTAGTTGTTTTATTCCTTCAATACATTTGCATTTGAATTCTAGATTTAAAAGATTTGATTCATTTTTCTGCTTAACCATGTGTTCATATCGAATTAACAACTCTGCACACCCACAATTGTTGAGTCTACTCTGTGAAGTCAACTTTTGGATTGAAAAATGTGAAGTCTGTGACTTGAACCTGCAGATACACAATTGTATCAACTGGAGGAACAGCATCCGCTTTGGAATCTCTGTAGAAGAGATTACCAAGTTTCCTGAAATGGTCAAATTCACTAAAACATGAGAAATACATTTTTCATCGCTAATCGATTTACACTTAAGTTTTAAGAATTAATATATTTTACCATCTTTTGCAGCTTGATGGTAGTGTGCAAACGTTTCCTCCTAATTTACATAGAGGTATTCTTGCAAGGAGAGATCAATATCATCACATGAAAGCTCTAGAAAAACACAATATTGGTAAGTTACATGATTATCATTCCCAGTTGAGTGGATGCATTTTATCAGCTTTTAAATAATGACCGTGAGTCTATGTTTGATTGTTATAGGTACATCTGAACAGGTGGTTGTAAATTTATATCCCTTCTATGAAAAAGTTACTTCCACCAATGGTATTACATTTGACGATGGGATTGAGAACGTTGATATTGGTGGGCCTATAATGATAAGAGCTGCAGCAAAGGTTTTTGTTCCAACACATAATAGTCATTGTTGTGTTCATAATTACAATCGTAAGCCAATTTATGATCAACGAAAATGGCAATTATATCAATGTAATTAATAACTAGTTTTTGTCTATATAAATTTTATCTAATCAGAATCGCAAGGACAAGTTGGATTGTTGGTGGTTGTTGATTCTCAAGACAACCCTTTACTTCTAGAATTCCTCAAAGGAAACAAAGATGACCAACAATTTAGAAGAAAACTTGCAAGTAAAGCTTTCCAACATGTTTCTGCTTATGACTCTGTAGTTTTTGAGTGGTTGTGGAAGCAAACTGAAGGAGGTACTCTTATACTTAATTCTGATAGTTGTTTGATTTAGTTTTTGACACTTTAAATTAATCTTTTCAAGAATTGGGGTGAATCACTACTCATTCTTTTCACATTAGTTGTTTTATTCCTTCAATATATTTGCATTTGAACTCTGGATGTAAAAGATTGATCTATTTTTCTGCTTAACCGTGTGTTCATATTAGATCAACAACTCCACATACCAGCAACTGTTGATCTGCTATATGAAGCTAACATTTGAAGTAAAAATAGTGAAGTCTGTGATTGCAGATGCACAACTTTTCATATTAGATTAACAACTATGTGAAGCTAACCTGCAGATACACATTTGTGTCAACTGGAGGAACAGCATCTGCTTTGGAAAAAACAGGAATTTCGGTAACTAAAGTATAAGAGATTACTAAGTTTCCTTAAATGGTTGAATTCACTGAAACATCAGATATACATTTTTCATTGATAATCCATTAGCACTGAAGAATTAATTTCTTTTACCATGTTTTGCAGTTTGATGGTCGTGTGAAAACCTCACATCCTAATGTACATGGAGGTATTCTTGCAAGAAGAGACCAAAATCATCATGTGGAATCTCTAGAAAAACACAATATTGGTAAGTTACATGATTATCGGTCCCAGTTGAGTGGATGCATTTTACAGCTTTTACTAAACGACCGCGTCTATATCTTTTATTGTTATAGGTACATTTGAACTGGTGGTTGTAAATTTATATCCCTTCTATTAAAAAGTTACTTCTACCAATGGAATTCATTTTACTATGGGATTCAGAACGTTGATATTGGTGGGCCTACAATGATAAGAGCTGCAGCAAAGGTTGTTGTTCCAACTCATAATAGCCATTGTTGTGTTCATGATTCACAACTGTAAGCCAATATATGATCAACACAAATTGCAATCATATCAATGTAATGACTTCTTAGTAACTGGTTTTCATCTATATAAATTTTATTTAAACAGAATCACAAGGACATGTTGGTGATTGTTGATTCTCAAGACTACCCTTTAGCTCTAGAATTCCTCAAAGGAAACAAAGATGACCAACAATTTAGAAGATAACTTGCATGTAAAGCTTTCCAACATGATTCGGCCTATGATTCAGCAGTTTCAGAGTGGGTGTGGAAGCAAACTTAAGGAGGTACTCTTATAATTAGTTATGATAGTTGTTTGATTTAGTTTTTAACACTTTAGATTAATCCTTTCATTAGCAAAGGTCGTTATATATGGATGGCATTTTTAATAAGAATATCATATAACAAATTTCAAGTATTTAAATATTTTATTATGGTGTTTTCTGGTCTCTAGGAAACTTATATATTTGGTTTAGTAATCTGGCTATTACTTGAATTGATACAATTTGAAAACTTACTGATTACTTGAATTGATACAATTTGAAAACTTACTGTTTGTTTTATGTTGGAAGATAAATTTCCACTTAGCTTTACAGTGCCACTTTCTTTCAAGAGTTCACTTCGATATTGAGAAAATCCTCATCAAAAGGCTGCATTTGAGACTGACAGTAGCTTGTCTGAATTTAATGGCGGTGGTATTACACGGCTATTCAACACCATGGGAAGGTGAGTTTACAGTATTCCATTTAGTTTCATTTTAAAATTTATGTTATCATCTGCCTTTACCAATGATATTGAGTTTGCAATAATGTTTATAATGCCTGCTTAGCAAAGCTAAGAAAAAGGGAGAAAATCAGAAGGCATGACTGTATTTACATCCTTCATCAACGGAATTACATTATTGTTGGTAAAGTAGCCTGAAAAGCCGGACGTTACACATAAACCCACATTTACAAAAAGAAAAGGATGAAAATTACCAAACTCAAATCAGTTATATATACACAGTTGATGCAATACTAGACTTAACTAGACTAGTTATTTTAAACATATAGAACATTTTATGGCAATGGAAAGCATAAATTCATTAGAAGAGTTGTGAAATGCCAAATTAGACTCCAAACTTTAAAAGCTCCATTCGCATAATCAGTGGATAAAAGCAACTAATTCTAATTCATATGAACACAGGTTAATATGGATCACAACTGACTGAGAATAGGTAAAGTAGGAGAAAATAGCCAGCTGGGTCAAAATGATTGAATTTCAAACTTCTAAATCATTGAATAAAGTTTTATAACAAAACCTCCTTCAGAAACCCCTAGATTAGAATGAAGAAGAGTGAAGGAAATATCAAATTTCTCTGTTTATATACTTCAATTATTGATTACTTTTTCTACTATTTTGTGCAGGAGATGTCATACACCAATTATTTGGACCCGGATGCACCTTGTAACTGTGTTTGTGAATTCGAAAAGCCCACTTGTGTTGTCGTAAAACACACAAACCCATGTGGGGTAGCTTCTCGTGATGATCTGATTGAAGCATATAGGTTAGCTGTAGAAGCTGATCCCGTGAGTGCATTTGGTGGTATAGTAGCCTTCAACCAAAAGGCCGATGAGGTTAGTCGATTTCTTGTCTATTTCACAATTTCCTTATCATGCCATGCCATCAACTGATTTTGCAACTTACTTTTACTTTGCTGTCACTATATGTAAGAAATAATGTTTGTTTTCCATCGTCTAAACTGTTGTAAGTAACCTTCTGTAGCACGTAACATTTGACATGGCACACCCTCATGTCATCAAAAAATTGATGTCACATCATAATCTATATGTTATAGAAGGCTTACTTGCATACAATGGAAAAAAAACTGTAAGTATGTTGCATACTATGTAAAATATATTTTCTTACATACAAAGACAAAAATACGAACCTAATACAGTTTTTGTCCTGCCATTGTATGTAAATAAACTTCCATAGCAGGTACAATGGTGATGTGGCACATTGCCTCGTCATTGACGTAGTGTCACCATTCTAGTTGTTTTCTTTACTTCTGAAAAAAGTAAAAATGTGGAAGTATGTTACATAAATGTAAATAAACTCTCTTCTTACATACGAAGATGAAATATTAGAAGTTACATTTCAATATAACAAGTAAAAGGGCGACATGACACATCGACAAGCCATAAAAAACTGATGTTATGTCAGGTTACTTACATGGTTGCTTTCATGCCATGTAAAATACATATTTCCTTTTCCTACAGTGAAAAAAATATGAAAATGGTGTAACTAACCCTTATTCATATGATTCTATTATAAAGGCTCTTGCTAAGGATATATGATAATTCAGAAGCCCAACAAATGGTGAAACTCGAATGTTCTATGAGATTGTTGTTGCTCCCAGTTATAGTGAAAAGGATCTTGAAATCCTTTGTTGAAAGTAGTAGACTTTTGAGAATTCTTGAAGCAAAGAAAAACAATAGAGGAAAACTTTCACTTAGACAAGTGGGTGGGGGTTGGTTAGCTCAGGATGCAGATGATACAACACCAGAAGAAATTAAATTCGATGTAGTTTCTAAAAAAGCACCTGAAGAAAACGAGCTTAATGATGCAAAATTTGCATGGTTGTCCGTGTAACACGTTAAAAGCACTGCCATGGTAATTGCAAAGGTTAGTTTTCATCATATATGGTATCGTAATATTTTAATGTATGTAGAGGCCACCAATGTATTTGAAACTGTTTTATAGTCCACCTAAGTTTGTATCTTGTTTCGTTCAGGTGTGATTCGTATTGGGTTCGGGTTACTGCATTTGATTAATTTGTTGATACGCTTAACCCATGTAACTTGGACAAGAACCTTGTAACCAGTTTATCTATATGGTTAAATACTCAAATTGGATGGTTGGTTCCTTGGTTCAGGTAGTAAACAGGTTTTATCTTGTAAATGGGTTGTTGCCGGGTTGTAACAGGGTTGAACTCCAGTTTTTTAAAATTTTAAGTTCAAAAGGGTTGATGAGTTGATGTTTTATCCACAAAGCAACCTCAACGGATTTTCCGAGACAAACCTGTTTATACTCAAACCCTAACCCATTTATTTTTGTGTTGTGTCGCACCCCTAGTTTGTTAATACCAAATTTGCCAAAAAATCCATGCAGGAATATTGTAAAATGACAAAAAAAAAATCCTACTTTTTTACATCGATACAAGGATGTTCTTGTCTTTTTCAAAAGTTTTAAAGACATATTTGACATTAAACGTGTTACTGATGAATTTGATATATACGAAACTAAATATTATATAAACTAGTGTGGTCCAATTAAGGAAAAGTTAAATACTAAATATTAGAGTTACCTTTATTCTTATTTTTATCACCACATGGGGCAATATTGTAACAATGGTGATGTTGTGGCAGAACAAGTGTATGCTGGGGATGATGTGAAAGGAGCAGCTTTGGCTAGTGACGCATTTTTTCCCTTTGGTGATCAACTAACTTACTAAGTACTAACTACAGTAATTTTTTTAACTTCGAACTCACAAGTGTCACACACCCACTAAATGCTTCTAAATCTATACCATTTGGTCACAATAAGATTTGAACACTTACCACTTAAGATGAACACCATTCTAACATCTCAGATGGATTTTGTTACTTGACCCAATTATTCTCGTTACTAATGGATGATATAATCTGTAAGCAGCATGGAAAGATCCAGCAGAGGAAACGTGTGAAAGTGGGATTGGTGTGTTTGCTGAGCCAGGTGGAAGCATAAGAGATGGTGATAACAAATATAATGTTTCACTTTTATTTACTGGAGTCAGGCATTTCCGACATTAACCTCAAAATATTTGGGTATGTACTATTTATGAAACACTCAGGTAAATAATTTGTCCATATCTATAACTACTTTACGGTAGACTTGATTTTTATGTCGATCTTTTTTTATCATATGACCTAGTTTGTGATTCACTGCATGAATTAACATGGATAATGTTGCATTTACCTTAGGTAAGGATTTATAACCATGGGTGTTTTTTTAAATATGATTTTTAACTTTAAATAAATAAATGCTAACAAATCAACTTTCACTTTTATGTGGAGTCCAATATTTTTGTATATCCCTTTATGTGACGTATTAACTCCTCTGATAACCCCTTGAATTATTCTTGTATTTCGTGACGAATTTTGTTATACACATCGTATAGACCTATATGAGTCGTATAGGGGGTCGTATATGGCTATATCACGCGTATAACCATTTGACAGCTCCCAGAAATTTTTTCGTTTTCAATATCGTCGAACCTATCACCTCGTATAACGCTATACGAGGCGTAAAGGGAGTGTCGATTTATAGATGTGTGCGTCTTAATATCAGGACCTTTGAAATTCATACTACTTTTATGAAAGACATTCGTCAATACCTTTTGATCATTTGGTCATGCGTGGATCTCACATTATTCTCTATCTTATCATACATTTTCTTTCCCTACCTACTTTTGTAATTTGTATCTTTCATATAGTATTAATAACCATTCATAACAGGTGCTTCCGTTTCTAATTATTACTTATACAAGGTTGATCTTATTCAACTTTGAACAGGTTGATCTTATTTATACAAACTCATGCCAACCGATCTAAACTCGAAGCACCAATTCTTCGACAATCACGTCAACTAACCGACGTAATACATAGGATCAGGCAGCTTGAACGTGCGGTCTCCAGGGTTGTTACCGAGTAAATCGCTCCATTGATCACCAATATTACCTCTAATCCTGTATCCACCCTCTTCTAACTCTTTTCTTATGCCTGATTTGTAAACCACTGCATTACTATGAACATTCACTCCCCTGTACATATTTTCAAACAAATTAATATACATCTTAAAAAAATAATTTGAATTTAGGAATTGAAAAATGATCTAATAGATTGTTTACTTTAGGATGAGTTTCTCCCATTCGGTATAACCAACCGCCTTCAGATTTTTTATACGAGATTCAGTGTGATCTTCCCTTGTTCCAGTGAGAAACACGATCTTAAATCCCATATTTATGAGCATTTTGTAGAGTTTTAGAGACGCTGGTATCGCTGGCGCAGATGCTGCCTCCACCCACTGGTTAAAAAGCGTCGCGTTATATGGTAAGACCCTGAATACTCGAGGCAAACTCGTTAAACCAACAACCACGACAAAGGAGAGATAAATAAATCATTATTAATAGTTAGTTAGTTAAGTCCAACTGGTCATGCATAGTTATGTTATAACCTCAAGATCTATATTTGGATGTAAAACATATTAAGGGGAGTCATTGTTATTACCCAAAAGCGAAGTCATCACTGGCGTAAAATGGGATATTAGAGAGTGCAGTGTCATCGATGTCGAAAATCCAAATGTCCTTGCCATCTCCAGTGAGGTTAAGGCCTTTGGCATACTTATATGCTTCGGCTGTGACAAGATCACAGTCGTCACGATATTGTCTCCCTAGCATGTAACTGCTGACATACTCTATGCATGCTTGGGGAATGTGAGTCCATTCCATGATGTTGTTGGTCTCGATCGCCAGCCGCCAGCTCAAGCAGTTGAGGTCGGAGTGTTTGTGGCTGCCAGCGCCCGAATGAGGCATTAGCAAGTGGTTTTGGTTGTCGATCGGAGATGCAACGGTGGTTGCAATGGTGATCATAAGGATAAGAAACGAGAAACCCATGGTTTGAGTAGTATGTGTATTTTTGTGTTGTGAAGTACTATAAATGGTGGTTATATAAGTGGTGGTTTGTCCTAAGGGGCTTAATTTGTTTTATTATATTTTACAAGGTTACGATGAAAAGTATCTATCATTTCACTTCAAATTTCTAATGTTCTGTTATTGCAATCATTTTTATTTATATATCACACGTGTGAAAATTAAAATAGTAACTACTTAAAGACTAAAATGCCATAGAGTCCTTGATTACTAGCACAATTGTTTTTATTAATAAAATAAAGACGTGCTTTTTGGAGTTGTATTTTCCTCTTTGATGAGTACTCCATGCTTACGATGTGATAGTATTGGTGTCACTTGCTTGTAAACACTTTAAAAGTTAATGGATTATTTGATTACTTTAATACTCAAGGGCAAACGAGTGTGTATGTTTCGCGTAATCGGGTTGGATATCACATAATCTCGTACCTGTCTCATACTCGTGAAAATTATTAAAACTAATCTCATACTCGGTCTCATTCCCGGCTATCCTTCCTAAATATTTCAGGTTTGCACGCCAGATATAGATTTGATTGTCATTGCAGCCTAGAAATAATAAAAATGTTGTTTGCATACATAATCTTATGGTTCGACTGAAAATCATTCCAAACATTACTATTTTCCCTACAATAAAACATATTTTATCCTTAAGAATTTTACACACAGGTGTATACAAGCAGAGTTCTGATTATATAACCACACAAATCACTATCAAATCATTTTCTCAAACAATTTCACATGTGAAAATCAATGGGATTTGGTGGGTGTTTTTTGGTCCGCTTTCATAGAGTTATCATGACATTCTAGGTAATGAGTTTCATATCTTATTTCACAAAATCTTCTTCTATACTCGACCACCCATTTGTAACATACAAATTCATTTGTTTTAACCATATTATCAAGTTTATCTATTTATGATCCTTTGTGATTAAAATTACTCATTACGGTTCATATCTCCACGAACCCGGTCTTAAACTTATCTACAAAACCAACTTGAACTATCATATACTTAACTATACCTCCTAACAAATCTATATTTTGATAATTTCAAATTTCTTACATCTATAAATAATAATTTATTTATAGAAATATATATGAGTAGATTAGGCGGATGGTCCCAAAGTTTACATAAATTTCATATTTGTCCCAAAGTAAATAATTATCACATATAATCTGTAGCCCATACTTTCATCGTTCGTAACTAGCCCATAACCTGAGCCCATGTTTATACACCAACCTTACAAATCTACAATCGCTTAATTGGGCTACATGTTTACGTAAACTTTATAAATATGAGCCCATCTGCCTGTGGATATAGTATACTGTATATATCATCAAACCATATGAGACCTTAACAATCTTGCTTAACAAATCAAAACAAGTAAACAACACTCGCTTTCTGTTCGTCCCACTTCGTGTACGTACATTAATAAAATTCTTATATATTGATCATTATTTGAAAGAAGTTGATAGTTGTACATAATAAGTGCTTCTTATTTATGTATTACATAAACCAAGTTAATTCACTAGACTTTGAACAAGTCTTATTCATACAAAGTAGCTAGAAACTTGAAGCACCGATGAATTAAGTTGATCAAGTGAACTAAGGGATGTAGTACAGAGGATTCGGCAGCTTGAACGTGCGATCTCCGGGGTTGCTACCGAGTAAATCGCTCCATTGATCGCCCATATTACCTCTAATCCTGTATCCACCCTCTTCTAACTCTTTTCTTTTGCTTGATTTGTACACCACTGCACTAGCATCATCATTCACTCCCCTATACATACATGTATTCAACTAAATTAACATACACTTTTATAAAAATACGAAATCAAATATGATTTAAGTGAAATGCTAACTTTAGAATAAGCTTCTCCCATTCGGTATAACCAACCGCCTTTAGGTTTCTGCTACGAGGTTCCATGAAAATCTCCGGTAATCCAGTGATGAAAACAATCTTAAATCCAAGCTTTATAAGCTTTTTGTAGAGTTTTAGAGGCCCTTGTATCGCGGGGGCCTCTCCTTTCTCGAACCATTCGATATATGATGTCTCATTAACAACCCTGAATAAAACTAATAGTTATTACAACTAACAGTTTTAATGACTTTTGTCTAAAAGGTTTACAACAAACCCATTAGACCATGATTCAAGATAAAAATAAAACTAATATTCAGTACAACTAATTTCATCAACAATCTGTAGTATTGGCCGGAAAAACGTGAAGGAAAGGTTGGTGCCTGGTGCCTGGTGCCTGGTGGCATAAGCTGAAGGTGGGCCTGTAAATAATTTCATCAACAATCTGTAGCCCATACTTTCATTGTTCATAGCTAGCCCACAATCTGAGCCCATTTTTATATACCAACGGTCCAGCCTACAAACTCTTACTTGGGCTACATGCCTACATGTTTGTGTAAACTTTATAAATATGAGCCCATCTGCCCGTGGATATAGAAATCTATCTTTATACTAATAAATAAAAATATATCCGGACACTTGTTATCATTCTAAACTATCTAATAATTGGTTTTCCCGTTACTCTCTCTTCTTAATTATAAATGCCGCAATAGCTATATATTAATTAATAACTATCCATAATTAAATTTTCAAATATGTTAACTTCAAATTTTCAAATGTATAATACATAGGTTTATTCAATCCATATAATACAAAATATTTAAGACATAACTTTTTATATTATAAAACATGTAACGGTAAATTTATTTAGTTCGTGTATTACACGGGATTGTAACCTAGTATAGTATATATCATCAATGATCAAACCATATGAGACCTTAACAATCTTGCTTAACAGATCAAAACAACCACCTTTCTGTTCGTCCCACTTCGTGTACGTACATTAATAATTCTTATTGATCATTATTTTCTAAGGAAATTGATGGTACATAATAAGTGCTTCTTATTTATTACATAAACCAGTTAATTCACTAGACTTTGAACAAGTCTTATTCATACAAAGTAGCTAGAAACTTGAAGCACCGATGAATTAAGTCGATCAAGTGAACTAAGGGATGTAGTACAGAGGATTCGGCAGCTTGAACGTGCGATCTCCGGGGTTGCTACCGAGTAAATCGCTCCATTGATCACCCATATTACCTCTAATCCTGTATCCACCCTCTTCTAACTCTTTTCGTATGCTTGATTTGTACACCACTGCACTAGCATCATCATTCACTCCCCTGTACGGACATATTTTCAACTAATTAACATACGGTTTTATAAAAATACGAAATCAAATATGATTTAAGTAAAATGCTAACTTTAGAATAAGCTTCTCCCATTCGGTATAACCAACCGCCTTTAGGTTTCTGCTACGAGGTTCCATGAAAATCTCCGGTAATCCAGTGATGAAAACAATCTTAAATCCAAGCTTTATAAGCTTTTTGTAGAGTTTTAGAGGCCCTTGTATCGCGGGGGCCTCTCCTTTCTCGAACCATTCGATATATGATGTCTCATTAACAACCCTGAATAAAACTAATAGTTATTACAACTAACAGTTTTAATGACTTTTGTCTAAAAGGTTTACAACAAACCCATTAGACCATGATTCAAGATAAAAATAAAACTAATAGTCAGTACAACTACTAGTTTTGGAGAATCTGATCTAATGGGTTTATAACAAACCCTTTAGACCATACTTCAAGTATAAAAAAGAAAAAAAACTAATAGTTATTACCAGCCACCCTCGTTAAGAAAATATGGGATATTAGAGAGTGTGGTTTCATCGACGTCGAAAACCCAAACGTCCTTCCCGTCTCCGGGGAGGCTGAGGCCTTTGGCATACTTATAGGCTTCGGCAGCGACAAGATCACAGTCGTTGCGATATTGTTTCCCTAGCATGTAACGGCTGATATAGCCTATGCATGCTTCGGGAAGTTGGGTCCAGTTGCGGAGGTTGTTGGTCTCGACCGCCAACCGCCAGCTCAAGCAGTTGAGATCGGAATGCCTGTGGCCGCCGGGGGCCGAATGAGGCATTTGCAAGTAGATTTGGTTGTTCATCGGAAATGCAACAGTTGTTGCGATGGTCACCATAAGTATTATAAGGAACTTGAAACCCATGGTTTGATTGTTTGAATTGTAAGTGTAGTGTTGCGTTGTGACTTGTGAAGTGGTACCATAAACCGTGGTTATATAAGTTATGTTTTGGCAAAATGGGCTCCATGTTTTGATATATTACGAGTTTGCCACCCAAAGTTTCAATTCTTTCACATGAAGGTTCTATTTTCCCTTTATCACAGGTCACAACTATGTTGTTTATATATCACACTTGTAAATTTGAAGTAACAAGTTAAACATGTCTTTTTTAATTTTAATACCATTATCGCATCAATCATCCCGTCTTTTCAAATCTTGGAATACTATACGAGTACATATGTATTATGTATATTAGTATATAGATGTATACGAGCGTAGACAAGGGCAAATATATAACTAGACTAACTAGTTATATAAATCTAAGGTTAATTTATCTAATGAATGAAGAGAAACGTAACAAGCCGATGGCCATTTGTTTCACATGCACCAGCTGGTGTGAATCAGTGCAAAAATCATAAGTTTAAATTCCATTTCAGTGCAAAAATCTTACAATCATAACTAGAGATTGCTAATGAGCTCTTTAGATATATACAAATCAGTGGGTTTTACTAGCCGGTGGATTTTCTCCTAAAACAGGTAGGCGCCATTGAGAGAGAGACTTAACAAAAATAATAATATCCCATGACACCATTTTACACTAGCAATTTGACATGTGAATATCATTGGAATGGGATGGTTTTTTTTTACCCATGTGGTTCTTTTTTTATTAAAGTCAATTAGGGTTCCAATTTGGTCCCCTCATGTGTGTTATATTCTGTTAACTAAAACAATCCTAGCATGTATAAAGTCGTGTATCTTGTAAGCCACGTGTGCTCCTTAGGGAACCCCACTAATCATGTAATTAGTTTTTGTGTGTTTAAAAAGACATTTTGATAGTAAGGTGCCTCTTCAATAGGTTATGAGTTCATATTTTGTAATATGCAATGTGATTAGTAGAAGTTGATTATAAACTTTTTTACAAAATAAAATATAACTTGCTTTGCATCACCACATGTTCCACATGTAATGACTTTATATTCTCTTGATATCCATAGAGTTACACGACTATAGTTTAGGATTACATGTCTTTTTCCTTTCATATGTCCAGTCTTCACATTTGAGCTTCACACGCCTAGGAAGATCAGCTTTAGGTCGCTCATGCTACAATACTACATGTCTATCTAGACTAGAATAGTCGTGTGATTTGAGAAGTCTTGAAGTTGAGCAATTTTAATCTTGATATCTTCATGATTTATTTCCTCTTAAATGTTGGTAGAAATAAACTTACAAAATCATATATAAAACAATTAAACATCATATTCAATGTTTTCATTCGTAAATTGCTAAAATTGCAAGTGAATAAATAAAGAAGACTGGTGGATCTATATATCTAAAAAGACAAATTATATAAACGTTGCTAGTTGCTAGATAATACATTGTAATATATATTGTTCTAAATTTGTTATGAGATCTATATCTACGAGAAATAATTATACTTACAAATATATGTAATATGTTTGTATTATCATTCGAGGTCAATGATAAAGATAAAACTTTATATAATACATTTTTAAAAATTAATATTTAATAATTTGATTGCAAGTCTTAGTTCAAGATAATTTTTATACTTAAAAAGTACAAATATTATATGTCATTTACATTTTCATCAACATTTGAATCCCTCTAATTACTCTCTGCCGTATCATATTCATATCTTTCCACATGGTCAATTCGATCGATTCAAATGTAATGTATAATGTCCTTTTTTTAAGTATGGTCCACAAATTTTGACTTGGCTTGCATTCCAACGTATGATTAATTTAATCTAGTTTAATAAAGAAAATTTTTTATATAACATTTAATAATACATTAAATATTAAATATATTATTTACATACTTTCTAAATTACGAAACAAATATTTTGATATATTAAAAACATGTTTTTTATTATAAAATTTATTCTTTTAAAAACAAAGTTTAATGTAATATTAAGTTTTTAATGCAAATGAGTTTTGAAAAAAATATCATTGTTCAAAAAAGTATTTTTAAAAATTTGTAGTGTTTAAAAAAACACTTTTTATAGCAAAAGGTTTTTAAAGACGAAAGTTTGGAAAAATATTATTATTGTTTTATTAACTAAATTACTATTATACGTATTTCAATAATATTTTATCTCAAAAAAATTATTTGTTAATTTTTAAATATTAATAAGTAAGTATTAATTTAATATTTTTATTCAACCTGTGAATTAAATGATTTTTTAAACTAGTAAATTATATAAAAGAATCATAAACGATATATAAAAGCATCATAAATGGTTAAGAGAGAGGTGGGAGACTTTGTCTCTATTGAATGTCAATAGTTTAAACATTGACATTAATAAATATTACTAATCGGTGATATTAACGATACCAGCCGTTAATAAAAAAAACATCATAAACGATGCATGCTCCCTGCTTTGACTATTATCATTTCGTAGGTGTGGTCAGAACATAAAAACAAACAGTGTGAATTCTTTACATACAATTATACAAATAACAAATGTTGCGTGTAATTATGGAAAGGAGAACCACATATATTTTTTTGGACGGCGGAGAATTACGTATCTATTATATGTAATAAACGAATTTGTAAACTTAATTATAAATATTGTATTAGTTCCACTTTTTTTTTAAAAAGAATGTTGTACTGAAAGTCCTGGTTTAACCAATGTACACTAAATTGTATTAGTTTTAAATTATTATTGTGCAATATGATATGAATTTGTATATTTTTATTCTATAAATCTTGAAGTGTATGTTTATAAAAACACCTTTATTTCTGTTGTTATAATATATTCAAAATTAAAAAATGTCGAATATGTTTTAAATTATAAACATACAGTCATTCAAAATATAAGATTTTTGCCAATTACATTTCCTATTGATTAATACTTAATAATTACCGTCGATCAAGCCCATTGTGACTTATAGGCCCGATTCGATCTAAGGATCGGCCCCTTTTAAAAAGTGTTAGGATTGGGCTTTTGTGCCCAAGAATTGGCCTTCTAAGGTTAGAGCTTTGTATTGTTTTAGTGGGCTTAGGAGAAGTGGTAGCTCTACCCATAACCCATGTTCAAGTTGACATTGTTCAAATACTAAAAGAAAATGAACTAATAAAAATTGCGAAACTTATAGATGATAAACTGAAAATGAACTAATAAAAATCAAGTTGTAAGAAATGAAGACACTTTAATTGCAAAGTACAAAAATTAAAGATATATACAATCTAATTCTAGATAAATAAAAAATGTTCTTAGGTATTTTATTTATCGAAAGTTATGATAATTCAAGTTAAATAAAATCAAGTATAAAGAAAGAGTAACAAACTCATAAATATATTGATTTAACAACTTAACAGATGAATGAAGGAAAGAGCATTTCAGAAAATGTAATCTGTAGATTTATTATAATGAAGTTCAAGAAAAATTCTTGGACTCGATATTTGATGTTGATGCTAGAATCATTTGAACTGTTAAATATTTTAGCGATAGTAGGAATTGTGCTACTATGTATTAGCATTTCTTCGAACACGTTAATAAAATCCTTTATGAGCTTCACATGAATCGATAAACAAGTGATAAGAGTCAAATACTTTTTAGACATCATTTATGTTCAAAGAAGTAGTTTAAGAGGACTCAAATAAAAACTATAAAAAAATGCACCGTTTATGCATAAGCACAACCAACTATCCTCATTTTCATCATTAAGCATGTTACTAGGAGAATTTAATGTCATACGAACACAAACACATCTACAAACTAGGGGTGGTAGTCTAAATAGAAAAAGTTAAATACTTAATAAAAAGAGTTACTTGTATCCTTAATGTTATACGGCTTTCAAGGTGTACATGTCAAGACGACTCATGAGCTATTCGGATCAGCTTATTAAAAATTCAAATCGTGTCGAGCTGAAACGAGCTCGACCTCATGTTATGGCTCGTGTTATAAATGATGTGTCTCGTGATATAATTATATAATAAACGAGTCGAATCCGAGCGTGAACAAATTTCTCACGAACTGAGCCTAGACGAGCTCGGCTTGACTTGACTCGTTTACACCCTTACATGTCCGATTAGAGGTATACAAAACAACCAGTTGAGGAAAAAACGGTCAAAAAACCAGACCTGCTTAAAAAAAACCTTGATCCGAACCGCCGGTTTGTATATCGGTTTTGTAGCCCCACACCGAGAGCCGGTTTAAAACCAATTCAAAAATAAAAACCAATTAAACTGGTAAAAACCAGTTTTTATGGAACGGGTAACTTAAACACCATCTATTCATACTTCAAAATCTACGCTTGACACTGTTAAACCACGCGTAATTTAATAGTTAACCCCTCTAATACGAATAGTTCATAATCTAGAAACTACACTCATTTACACGCCTTAATGTGTTGAAATAATCAAAATTATGGCTGATGCTTTTTCTTTTCATTAGTCACATCGATGGCTCCATCGTTGAGATCGTATTACAAATACGGATGTTGCATATCGTTTTCTTCCCCTACTGTTAGCTTATATTTAATCTATTTTTGTACCTTTCATATATGCACATTATTATATCTTCTTCACAAAGAATATGACCATTCATTATTTAATAAATGCTTCAATCCCTAATTATTACAAAAACTGAGTTTAGTATACACGACTTTGAACAAGTCTTATTTTTAGAAATTAATTAACTCATACCAACAAGAAACTTGATGAAACCAAGCGAACTAAGCGATGTAGTACATAGGATCGGGCACCTTGAAGATGCGATCACCGGGGTTGCTACCTAGTAAATCGCTCCATTGATCGCCCATATTACCTCTGATCCTGTATCCAGCTTCTTCTAACTCTTTTCTTTTGCTTGATTTGTACACCACTGAATTACCATGAGCATCATCTCCCCTACACATGTTTTCAAAAAATACACATTTTCAAATAGAAAACCACACATATCAACAATGGAAGTAAGTAACAATCTCTATCATTGGGTTACTAAGATATATTATTTTATTATAAATTCAATAATTAATTATATCAGCATCTATCACATGATTAATTTGTTGAAGAACACTTCATATTTATTTTTTACCAATGGGCTTTGACAAATTTTTAAATGATTAAGCGTTGTATCAATAAAAGTTCTAAATAATTAATTGTTGAACCGTTAAGAGATCTGAAATATTAATAGCTAGTATATCGTTTAACTATTTAAAACCAAATATCTGACCATTTCAGATAAGAGGTCTTAATCATTCAGCATTAGACCTCTTAACCATTCAACATTAGTATAATGCTTAACAATTCAGAGGTAAATGTATGAATCATTCAGACATTTGCTCACGAAATAAACAGTCTGAACTATTAAGTGCTGAACCATTCAAACATCTGAACCATTAAGAGTCTGATTCATATGTTGTCAAACAACCCCTTAGATAATATACTAGAATAAATTTTATTTTCCTACACTTTAGTAAGTACAAACTAGATGTCATACACTTTTAATTGTGAAACATACCATTCAATACAACGAGCCAACCCGACCCCCACCCTCAAAAAAACATTGTCTAAGAGCATTCACAGTAGGTTTTATTATTTTTACTTATATAATTACACTAATAATCACTATATTTTCTCACTCTTTTTCAATTAAATAATATTTTTTATACTCTTATCATTATTTTTTCTCTCTCCTCACCTCACAACCATTTTAAAAAATATTAAAAAGTTTATAAGTATTGAATGGTGATTCTTCAAATATATCAATCTACAATAACATTTTCTCTCTCATTCACTCACAGCCACTCAAAACCATTTCATATAATATACCAAACACTTAAAACCGTTCTAATGAGTTTAAAAACATATCCTGACACCTCTTAGCCCGACCAATGTTTTCAGAACCGGATCGGACGTCGAACCGGACGCCTTACTGGTGTGGTCGGACCGGTCGGACCGGTTGGACCGGATTTAACTATATTTTAATTATATTTATATATGTAATTAAATATATGTTGGAAATAAGGGTGTAAAGGGAGTCTCTCTAAGATTTTAACACCTTTGTCCCACATTGGTGTGACAAATGAAACATTATGGGTTTATATGTGTTAACAAGGTGAAAGGTATTGAATGTCTTTATGATACCTTTTACACCATGACCTACCCGCGCGCAGGGGGGTGCAAAAACGGGTTTCTGGCTGGAAAATTTGGGTCGCCCACGCACGACATGCGGACACGAATGCCGTTCGAAATAAACCGGGTCCGCGTGAAGCCGGATTTTTGCTTTTTTGCTCTTGATTTATGGTTTAACTTCACGTTTTTACCCATTAATACTAAAAAACTAAAAAAAAAAAAAAATTTAGAAACCCGGTCGAAACCGGTCCGGTTTTCCCGGCCCGACCGCCGGCTCGGGAAGAACCGGCCGGTTCAACCTTTGAAAAACGAACTATACCTGACCGGACCGGACCAGGCCCCGATTCCCGGCCGAACCGGTCGGACCGGCCGGTCCGATCCGGTCTTCACAACACTGAGCCCGACCATCCCCATCACATAAAACAACAATACGAACCCACCATCTCTCCTTCACATCTCTCATTTTCCGCCCGAGGACGACTTCCATCATCTCTCTTCTCGTCACGTCCTCCCCGTCCATTCTTTTTTCCACGCTGGCCTATGGTCGCCCATAGGCACTCGCGTTGGAGATGGTCTAAATAATATGATTTTGATATATAACTAAAAAATGATCTTAGTAATTAAGTTGCTTACTTTAGAATGAGCTTTTCCCATTGAGTATAACCAACTGCCTTTAGATTCTTAATACGAACTTCTTTGAAAGCTTCCTTTGTTCCAGTGAGAAACACGATCTTAAATCCCATCTTTATAAGCTTTTTGTAGAGTTTAAGAGACGCCGGTATCGCCGGCGCCACCGCTTCCTCCACCCAATTGTCAAACGCCGTCGCGTTATACGGTAAAGCACTGAAGACAAACAAATAAAAAGTGAACACCACTAACATGACGAAAAAGAAAAAGTAAACATTTCAATAATATAAATAAGTTATTACCCGAAAGCAACGGCATCAGTAGCGTAATACGGGATATTAGAGAGTGTAGTTTCATCGATATCGAAAACCCAAACGTCCTTACCGTCACCGGTGAGGTTAAGCCCTTTGGCATACTTATAGGCTTCGGCGGCCACAAACTCACAGTCCTGGCGGTATTGTTTCCCAAGCATGTAATGGCCGACATAGCCCTCACATGCTTGGGGAACTACAGTCCAGCCCTGGAGGTTGTCAGTCTCGACTGCCAACCTCCAGCTCTGGCAGTTAATGTCGGAATGTTTGTGGCCGCCGGAGCCCGTATGGGGCATTAACAAGTGGATTTGGTTGTGGATCGGAGATGCAAATGTAGTTGAGATGGTGACCAAAAGGATAAGAAACGAGAAACCCATTTTTTGAAGTGTGTATTGTTACGTTGTGAAGTGGTTGATGGTTTAATATGAAATCGTGGTTAAATAAGACGTGTGGTGTCATAAAGGGCTCTAAGTTTTGATATATTACGAGTTTACCACACCAATGATTTCACAATTGTAAATTTAAAATAGTAACTGCTACAAGAATAAAATAGTACACTAACTTTTCTTGTTAGAATAATAATATGAAGATTCTTTTGAAATTGTGTTTTTCTATTCTACCTACCTCTAGACTTATGGTGTGATAATATCTAATATAATACTGATGCCATTTAGTTCACGTGTATTTTTATGGATCTAAAAAATGTTTAAAAAACATACAATATCCAAAACTTCACTCGACAACAATACCTTAGGTTTATTAGTTCTTTGTGTATGTTTGGCAAAATCTTCTTTTTTACTTTTTGACTTTTTGGAGGGGTAAAAAGACCAAAATACCACTCCAAAAAAGTTAAAAAGTTATAATTTTTTAACTTTTTAACTTTTTTGGAGGGGTATTTTGGTCTTTTTACCCCTCCAAAAAGTCAAAAAGTAAAAAAGAAGGCTTTGCCAAACATGCCTTTTGAAAATGTTAAAAGGTTATATAGTTTAACAAAAGCACTTTACCTTTTTGAAGATATCTCCCTTTAACGTTTGTTTTCATACTCAATGTATTTTAATGAGTCAAATAAATAAATTAGACTTTATAAATGAAACCCATTAAAGTTAATAATAAGAGGAAGATAAAAATAACATAGAAAACAAGTTATGAAGATTATTTAATAATAAAACGGATTTAAAAATTTTGATTGATTTTTAAATTGATTTAAAAATTAAAATGAATCTAAAAAATCCTACCAACCTCACTTTCTTCACCATTATTTTTCTCCTTGAGATCCCCAATCTCCTTCACGGCTTCACCATTCTTGACCATCTTCCTTCTTCTTCATCATAACTATTTTTCAAATAAAAAATAAAATTGAAAGGTGATCACCTACACAGAAACTTGAACCCCAAAGAATATTTTGTATTTCTTTACTTTTAAAATCAAAATCCTAAGTAAATACATTTAATCACATAACAGTCTCCGCCACAGTAACACAAACTAGTTATGATATATAATTAAAAGATTATGTTGATTTTAGTAAACTAACAGTGATTTGATTGGCATAACTTAACATGATATCAATGTTTTCTAGGTATTCATCAAAATCGTTAAATATGTCGTAATTAAACGTAGATTTTTCTTTTATTTTTCTAAGTAAACTTCGTTTATGTAATAATTTGGAAATATTTTTCAGTTTTAAGATTTATTAGTTTTGTCATTTTTTTTCTTTTACAAACTTTTTATTTCTTTTAACCAGTTCGTTGTTATATGTTGCTTATTTATATCAATGTTTAGATATTATATATCCTTCTATATAATCTTTGAATGCTACCATCGTGCTCCCACCTAGCGTAATATCATTGATGTTAAAAACATGACAATATGCTATTATGCATTCCTGCTGCAACACGCGACGTGTAAAACTAAAATTGGTGTGGTGGTGGTGATACGAGATGGAATTGACTTGTGGCATCATAGGATTTTAAAAGAAAAAAACATGCTGCAACGCGCGTTGCACGGTTTAATTCTAGTTATGAACATTTTACAAAAACAAATAAGCTTCGTAGTAAGTGCTTCAATTTCCAAATTATTACATAAACGAAGTTTACTTGACTTTCAACAAGTCTATCTTATATATACGAACTCATACCAACTAGATCGATACTTGAAGCACCAATTATTCAATGAAGTCGTCGATCAAGTCGACTAACCGACGTAGTATACAGGATTCGGCATCTTGAAGGTACGATCTCCGGGGTTGCTACCGAGTAAATCACTCCATTGATCACCCATATTACCTCTAATCCTGTATCCACCCTCTTCTAACTCTTTTCTTTTGCTTGATTTGTACACCACTGCACTAGCATTATCATTCACTCCCCTGTACGGACATATATTCAACTAAATTAACATACATTTTTATATTAATAATTAAAAATGATTTAAAAGAATTAATAAATTACTGACTTTAGGATGAGCTTCTCCCATTCAGTATAACCAACTGCCTTTAGATTTTTCACACGAATTTCAGTTTTATCTTCATGCATTCCGGTGAGAAACACAATCTTAAATCCAAGCTTTATAAGCTTTTTGTAGAGACTGAGAGGCGCTGGTATCGCTGGAGCCTCTCCTCTCTCCATCCATTCAGCAAAAGACGTCGAGTCAATCGTCCTGAATGTTCAATAATCACAACCCTATTACTATTCAACAAAATAATAAAGTAAAAACAAAAAAAAATCAATTTTAAAGGCATTTCTTATTGAGTTATTTCTATATATATATTAATTACCAACTGCCTTCACTAAGGAAATATGGGATATTAGAGAGTGTGGTTTCATCAACGTCAAAAACCCAAACATCCTTCCCGTCTCCGGTGATGTTGAGGCCTTTGGCATACTTATAGGCTTCGTCGCAGACGGTCTTACAGTCCTGACGGTATTGTTTTCCGCGCATGTAACTGCCAATATAGTCTACGCATGCTCCGGGAATTTGAGTCCATTCTCGGATGTTGTTGGTCTCGACGGCGAAACGCCAGCTCACGCAGCGGCCGGAGCCCGTATGCGGCATGATCAAGTAGTTTTCGAAGTTGGTCGGAAATGCAACGGTGGTTGCGATGGTGATCACCATAAGGATGAGAATGGAGGAACCCATGTTTTGCATTGCAAGGGTACTGTTGCGTTATGAAATGGTACAAATAATCGTGTTAAATAAGTGGTGTTTGGTCGAAATGGGCTCCGTTTTTTTATATATTACGAGTTTATCACTGAAAGTTTCAAAATCATATAAGTTCTATTTTTCTTTTATCAGAACTATGTTATTTAACTATTACGAATTGTAAATTTGAAATAGTAATTATTTTTTTCCTCTTCAAGCTTAGGAAATGTTGGTAACACTTACCCCTGAGAGCAGTCTGGATCATTTTAAGAAAAGGTTGTATAGATAGAATCATATCTTGATTCAAATTTACAGAGGATTAGCTTATAAACATTTTTATTAAACCACTATTCATCTCTGGTTAGTATGGATTTAGACTTGGGTGGGGAGAACCACAATTTTTGCATGAGCTTACCAAACAAACGTCATAAGCTGGTCATTATACGACTTGTGTTCCAGACCGCTGTGTTCCCGAGTCTTTTATAAAGAGAGAAATGAAAGAAAATGATCGAAAAATGAAAAAGAATTATGTTTCTGAGTTTTTTCTTTTAAGAGGAAAATGGAATGAAACAAAAAGGTTGTGTTTTTGAGTATTCTAAATGATGCGAGTGGAAAAAATTGATAGGAATTTTCAATGTTTTTTTTAAATTTCTTTCCAAAATAGAAGGAAATGGAAATTAAAGAAATGTAACACATAAAATTTTTAATTTTTTTATATTTTTTTTCGAGATTTGGAACGTGGAAATTTAATGTCTTTTTATTTCTCTCCTTTTTTTTATCTTCTTAATTTTCTTTCTCCTCATTCTTTTTTATTCGTTAATTTCCTTTCACTTATTTTTTTTATCTTATATTTATTAAACTACTTTCTTTTTTTATCTTTTATTTATTAAACCAGAGAATGTAACATAACCCCTGAGAGCAGTCTGGATCATTTAGTAAAAGGATGTATAGATGGAATTATATCGTGATATATCTTTACAAAGGATCAGCTTATAAACACATTCATATACTACTATTCACCTCTGGTTTTTTGTATGGATTCAAATTTCAAACTTCCGCACTTTGCTTGTGTGACACATGTAACCTTCAAAATATTAGGGGTATTTGATGTGGAACCAATGATACCCATGTTTTAATATTTATAGAAAAAAGTAATTAGAATTATAAATACAAAATTATGAATATGTAAGTGTGACCTAATCGGGTGTAGTAAGATAATTACAACTAATATTGGTTTGTATATAGAGAATAATTTAAAAGATCATATTAATTAATTTTCAACTAATATCTTGTGATTAATAACATAAAAGAAATATACCAGAGCAAGAAAAAATATATATTTTTATTTTATAACAACAAAACACATTTTATTTGACACGTGAAAATCATTAGAACGTGGTGGGGTACTTTTGTGTACTCTAGTGGTCCCAGTTTTTTTATTTTTCGTCTTTTGGGTAAAGCTCGTGATCTCAATTTGGCCCACTCGGCTCTCTTGTTTAAGACTACTTTTAGTTTGGAGTCGTGTCACCAGCGCGCTTTGGTAGCAGCGTTACCGGGTCCCTGATGCCGCATCACCAATTCAAATGGGTCGCCGTCTACTTTCTTCTTTGTGTGAAGCTTGGATCGGCGAAAACACGTTGTTCAACGACGCGCCTCTTCACCTTTTTTGATTAAACGCCTACGTGCCATTGTTGTGATGGTTCGACGAAACCATTATGAATAGTTAACTAACTGACAATTGTAACGGATTTAGGGATTAAAGAGGGGCAAAAGCGAGAGAATTTGAGTGCAAGAGATGTGGATTGGAGATTTTTACGGTTCTCAATGAACCTTCGTCTGGTTTAATAATTTAGATGCGGGTGATCCGTATCTTCACAAGCATTTCTATTACACCTAGGTTGTTGAATCTCCCGTTGTTTCTCAGTAGCTCGAAGATAGATTAAGAGTTGTTTTTGTATCTTTTACTAATGTAATAAGAAAATTTTTCAAAACATTAAAAGTTTTTAAAAATATGAAATATTTTAAAATTAGTGCTTTTAAAACGTAAATTTTTTTATAAATAAAATATAATTAAAATTGAGATTTATATTAAGAAAATTTTTAAAAATGATACTTTTTTAAATTCAGTTTAGAGTTAATTACATAGATGGTCCCTGTGGTTTGGTAAAAATAATAGATTTGGGTATTTACTTTTCTGGGTAACAAGTTAGAGTACTATGTTTTTAATTTATAACAAGTTTGGGCTCTAAGGCTAATATTCGTTAATCTTTCTGTTAAATCAAGGTAAAATGACAAAAATACTCCCGTACAATTAAAATGGTCATTTATGTAACTCAGGGACTTTTATGCAAAAAGAAATTTCAAAGGCACCTTTTATGCAATTAAATGAAAAACTTAAGATTAAAACCCTTGTGTCCCTCATCTCCGACGACCACCACTACACATGTCAACTGCCGCCCGACCAACACCATTCATCTGCCGTGAACTCCATTGCTCCATTGCCCCCTCCTTACACCTTTATCAACGGCGACCTCCATCACAACCCCCATGCCATCGGAGATGGTAACAGAAAGGGAGATGGCAGTGCAGTGGTGGGCTGGTGATCAAATCGACGTCTTGTATCGAAGAAACCATCATTTAATTGTATTTTTGTTCTGTGATTGTTTTTAGGGTTTAATTTAGACTAGTATGCAAGTTCACTTTAATTGTATTTTGTTGAAGGATCTGCTACGGATTAAAGTGTTGATTTGTGTTTGAGGTTTGTATGGAACTCCAACGGTAATAGGATTTGATTTTCCATGGTATACAACTAAATTCATTTGTTAAATTGTTTATTTTGGTTTGGGTTTAAGCCCCTGGAAGCGTAAAGCAAACAATTTCCCATCTCAATTTCGAAATTTGATCTTATTTTCACAAAAATTTCCACCTAATGCGAGTGGTGGCGGAGTCGTCTCCCTTCTTACTAAATACATAAGGGTTTTTTGTCAGCCTCTTAATCAGTCTCTTAATGTTTCTGATGTCTGAATGGTTCAGCACTTAATGATTCATACTGTTTGTTTCACGAGCAGATGTCTGAATGGTTCAGACATTTGCCTCTGAATGGTTAAGTATTATACCAATGCTGAATGGTTAAGAGGTCAAATGCTGAATGATTAAGAGCTCTTATCTGAATTGATCAAACATTTGCATTTGAATAGCTAAATGATATACTAGCTCTTAGTGGTTCAGACCTCTTAATAATTCACTTAATGGTTCAGACATATTAGTTCAGCATTTAATCATTCAAAAGTTGTCAAACAACATACACATATAAATAAGTTACAAATATGGTCCCTTTAATCAAATAAAGCTAATTGGTCTTGTAATTATAAAAGGGTATTTGAGTCATTTCAGTTTCATATAATAGAAAAATTAACGAAAGTTAGTCTTAGTACCCAAACTCATAACAAAATTGAAATCATAAAACTCTAACTTGTTACTCAAAAAGATTAGTATCCAGACATATTATTTTATTAAACCACAAGGACTATTTATGTAATTAACTTTACAGTTTATTTGAAACAAAATGTTTAATCTTTTCTTTTTGGAAAAAAAAAACAAAAAATAAGTTTTTAAAACAAAAGTTTAATAGTTGATATCATTGTTTTATTACTTATAGTGTCTAATCATAGGTAATTTCAATTATATTTTATCAAATATTGTTTTATAATAAATAATATTTTCATTATATTTAATATTTTATTTATTAAACCGTGTAATAAATAAGTTAATATAACTAACTAGAAGGTTTCCCCGCGCGTTGCGGCGGGAGACCCGTGTGTCTGTGCGCGCACGTGCCTATAGCTAAAATTTATGTACAATAGTGTCGGATATATTTATCATATCGAGCATTAAATAACTATGTAACAACACCATATTCAATAACTATTGTTATTCAGACCATAGTATCATTTAATATCTAATTTGATAAGTTAAGCAAAAACTTGTGAATACCATCATACTTCACCTAATGATGAAGACAAAAATAACTAAGCAAATCTGCATATTTGATTTCACCAACACAAGTGGCAACATAATACAAAACTCAAAGAAAAGTGTTCGTGATGATTAGATAAAGCAAAGAACCTCACCTGAGGCTTTTGGAACTAATAAAGCAAATGGGTAACTTGTACACATGTTATGACTTTCATTTACATCACTAATCCTCCATCAATTATCAGATAATTAATTTAAACAAACCATCTTTCACTATACCTATCGATGACGGAAGTGATCCCATACCAAGAAGCCGATAGTACTCATTTACTAACTGCACTTTATGATTAGTGTTACTGTAGTTTGGCAAGAACAGAAGTAAAAGCATAGAGATCCAAAAGGCTTGCAGACCTTGTCCACTTCAAAAATTTAGCAAAGACCAACACTCTATATAATATATAATCCAAATGATCATAATAATACCAAAAACTGATGATTTACAAATGCAATGACCATGATTCCTCGGGTGGAAAGGGACCATGATGATTCTCATATCTTTCCATGCAAAAGTAAGAAATGTGATGAATTAAGTAGAGATTTATAGTTCAAGAACTACATTTTTTAATACCATAGATGTAGAGCCAACTTCCAACGACCTGTTTAATCCAGAGAATTTTTTGATGTCATAAAAATCCTTTGATGATAATGAGATTCATCAAAATCCGAACAACTAAAATCGTTTTCATGAGACCTGGGCTTCTGAACAATAAATCGATTTCCTCATTGCTAACAATTTATTCAACTCTATGAAGTTGTTGTTGTGTTTTGCATATAAAAGGAGAACAAAATCGAAACTAAAATGTTAAATATTAACAAAAATATACAATTTAAGCAAGAAGTGGAGAAGAAACGATCCTTCAGTGAATCCATTTACAAAACATCCATAAAGCAACAGCAAAAACATTAAAAGAATAGCAATCAACCCCTTTATCAAAGAGATAAAATGTTACTACAAAAACAGAACAAAATATGTTTAAACATACGAAATTAGGCAGCAAAGTAAACACATTTTAAGCCAAAAATCTTTACCTCCTGGCTCCTGGCTCCTTCCAGCACAACCTCAAAATCCACCACCGATCACCTCCTGGAATTGAGCTACAAATTTAAGGTGTACACAAAAACAGAGAAATTCTATAGTATCCTTAATATGATCTTGTTTTGTGATTTCAACGTTTGATAAACCCTAAATTGACACCTGAAGAAATCATATTGCGATTTGAGACTTACCTTCTGAATAACACAACCTTCATCCTCTTTGTCGCATCGATTCCCGATCCTTCTTCACATAGAGTTGTCTTCTTCATCTTCTTCGTGTCCATCACTGCATCTTCTCTCGGCATCATGTACTCACTCTTTCTCTATTACTTTGTTTTTGACAGAAAGCTGACGACATTGTAAACGTGGCAGGGAATTAGACGGGTTGTAAATCATGCATTAAATCTTGTAAAATACTGTAGTCACCGACTTAGGTTGTTAATATATATTATAATATCATATATAAAAATAGGTTTAATATTTGAAAGACCACCATGATGCTATATACTTAAAACAAATGTTCAATCTAACAGACATTTTATTCACCAGACATATGAAACATGATTTAGGCGTTTTGATTTTTTCAATCTTAACATTAGACATAACACGAAAATAGAATCAACATCTTTAACTGGATCTGATTTCTTCATTAATTAATTTGTAGGTTTCAATCAAATTAACCGTTATTGATCTAAGATACAGCAATTTAAGAAGGAAGAAAATGTTTAATCCTTCACCGGAAAACTGGTTCTTCACCGAAAAACCAATGTCTTCAAGAATCACCTCTCGATCTGTAAGTATTCCCCAGTTTTGTTCTCAAATTAACATCATTTATACCTTTTCTTGTAGAATCAATCAAGGGTTTTGCTGATTCATTCGTTTTCTCAAATGGGTCATGCTTATAATTTGATTCTGTGATGAATGGATAGCTGATGATGACGATTGACTATCAAGAACATGACAGCAATTGCATGCTTGCATAATGGTGAATTTTCTGTAGGGTATTATTTATTAAACAAATGGGGATCGAACATAGAGATATAACCCCGATGTTATTGAAATATGGGGCGGCATTAGCATTGTCTCTTGGTGGTGTTCTATATACTTTGATCATAAACAAAAGATCGAAAGCTTCTCGATCCCCACCCGATAAACATTCAGGTTCATGTTGTTTGTCTTCCTTAAAATAGAATTTTTCTTGTTTTTAATGAATAATGTTTGTTCAGATTGCAACAAGCAGGTGAATTCAAAAGGCAATCACCTTAATTCTGATCCTTTGGCAACAGATGAACATGTAAGAAGCTGTTCATATATATCATGTTTTTTATCTTATGTTCTGCAGAACAAAAATCGTTTACCAAGATTTTTATTCATGAATTCTAATAAGATGCATTCTTACCAAGATATTCGACAATCTGAATATCTTGTTCTTGAGAATCTTGGTTTCTCTATGGTGCAGGAGGAGTTGCATCATTCAAACAACATCGGATCTCCTGAAGGATATTCGCGTGCAGAGAAGGATAGTCACGAGCAAGAGATTAAGAGCCTAAGAAACACGGTCAGAAAACTTAAAGAAAGAGAGAGTAACTTAGAGATCGAGTTACTCGAATACTATGGTCTAAAAGAGCAAGAAACTGCAGTCATGGAGCTTCAAAACCGTCTTAAATTGAATAAAATGGAAGCTAAACTTTTCACTCTAAAAATCGAGTCTTTACAGACTGATAACAGGAGATTAGAGGCACAAATGACCGATTACAAGAAAGTTGTAGCGGATCTTGAAGCTGCAAGAACCAAAATAAAGATGCTTAAAAAGAAGATTAAATCAGAATCCGAACAGAACCAAAAACAGATTATGGATCTCCAACAACTAGTTCAAAAAATGCAGGAAGACGAACACAGAATTCTATCAGAATCCGAACATAACAAACAACAGATTTTAGATTTCCAACAAAAAGTTCAAAGAATGCAAGAGGATGAACACAACATTGTATCAGAAGTTGAAGAATTGAGAAAATTGAACCATGATTTGCAGATGGAAAACACTGATTTAGCTCAAAGATTAGATTCTGTTCAAATTCTTGCTGCATCAGTGTTAGAAGACGGTGAAGTAAGAAGATCAATCTATCTGTTTCTTTCAATAAATTTGATCAATTCTTTCTTTTACACTCATGGGTTATCAATTCAATCAACAGACTGAAAAATTCAAAGAAGAAAGTCAAAATCTGAAGAAACAGAACGAAGATTTATCGAAAGAAAACGAGCGACTTCAGTCAGACCGATGTGCAGACGTTGAAGAACTCGTATATCTCCGATGGATCAACGCATGCTTACGATACGAACTTCGGAATTATCAACCAGCACCTGGTAAAACAACCGCTAGGGATTTGAGTAAGAAATTAAGCCCTAAATCAGAAGAAAAAGCAAAACAACTGATCGTCGAATACGCCGATAAAGAAGGTGGAATCGACTCCGAACAATGGTCAATTTCACAAGCTTCAATCATCACCGATTCCGGAGAGTTCGATGAATCGTTTATCGACGATCAATTACGTCACAAGAACAACAACAACACGTTCTTTGGGAAGCTAATGCGAGTGATACGAGGGAAAGATAGCCATAACAACAGCCCTAATCACCACCACCACCACCACCGGAATCATAGTAGGAATTCATCAATAGGGAAATCTGAATCAGGTGGCGATGACATTGTTTCTTGCAGTTCATCAGAGAATCAAAGGTTGAAAACGCCATCAGGGGGGTCAAAAAGATTGACTCATAGGCATAGTGATTCAAGCTTTTATGAACAAGTTGATTCGGTTGCCGGCGGCGGCGGCGGCGGCGGTGGTGGTGGCGGTGGTCGCCGTCGTCGTTCGTGTTCGTCAGGTGGGCATAAATCAGAGCTGTCGAAATACGCGGAAGCTTTGAGAGATTCACGTCCGAAACGAAACTTTAAGTCTCACAAAAGCTCTCCCTCCCTTTGTTTTTTCTGATGGTTTTGCTTTCTTGAAAATAGTTTACAGAAATATACAAGGATGCTTATCCTTGTATAGAAAACTAGCTTTAGTAAACCCGTGTATTACACGGTTTAAATAAATAAAATATTAATATAATAAATTTATTAATTAAACAATGATATTCTAAGATATGATATGACTGAAATAAAAAAACGGTAATATCAACTTTTTAAAATTTTATTTTTAAATTTCTTTTATTGGAAATAAATATGTTGTTTTAAAACAAACCGTATTAAAAATGTCATTTATAAAAGTTTTCTTATTACAACTCCCAAATTTAATAATTTAAAAATATCAATTTATTTAGATATAAAATAAAAAGATTTCTTTCTTAATTTATTAATTATTAAAAAATATTAAAATATTATTATTAGTAATTAAGGTAATTATTTAATAGGAGAGAGAGGCGGGAAAATTTTGATAAGAATGATTGTGGTGCTGACACGTGTCATCTCAATGATTGTGGTGCTGACACGTGGCACCCCATTTACCCTTTTATTAGAATAGGAAGATACTTTTAACTTTTAAGTAGAAAACTTAAAAAGTTTTACACGCACTCATATTTTAATAGTATAATTAATATCTCTATACTAATAAATAAAAATAAATTCACACACTTGTCAGCATTTTAAGTCATCTAATAATTGGTTTTTCCGTTTTTCTCTCCTCTTAATTATAAATGCTATAATAACAATTTATTAATTAATAACTATCCATAATTAAAATTGCAAATATGTTAACTTCAAATTTTCAAATGTGTAATACATGGGTTTATTCAATCCGAATAATACATAATATTTAATACATAACTTTTTATATTATAAACCATTTAACGGAAAATTTATTTAGACCGTGTATTACACGGGATTGTAACATATTTTGTTACTAACACAATGATTCTTAGTAGTTGGGATACACATGAATGAGAGGTATTTTTTAGTAATAGGTTTCCTTTTGAGGGAATGGGTTGCGGTCCTGGCTGAGAAACATATAACTCAGTCCGATTAAGATAATACGTATCATTTGAATCAGTATCGTACATTTGCCGTTAAAAAAAACTAATATCAGTTACTGACTATATAAAAATGATTTTTGATAATTTAATGTTTAGGCGGTATTATATTTTTCTTAAACGACATTTAAAGTTTGTTTAACCATCCGTAGCAACATTTGGTTGCATAGTCGGTGTGAGTGAATTGAATAGTAATTGTAGGTTAGAGCATTCACATCTCGTTCTTTAAAATGTGATAGTAAAGTTTTTAAATTATATGGTAAGGTTTTGGGTGGTTATGAGTGAATAAAAGAGAAAATATTATTGTTCATCCGTAAATTTGAATATTTATTGTTCAAACCTTTTAAGTTTTTTAATATTTTTGAAAGTAATTGTGAGTAAAGAAGAGAGAAAAAATTTATAACAAAGATGTTAAAAATTATTATTTAATTGAAAGAAAAGAGAAAAAATAGTCTTTTTTAATATAAATATATGGATAAAAATAAGGAATAAGATGTGAACGCTCTTAGATAGCGTGTGGTATGCAAGAATGAGGAGCGGAATGGAATGAACCATTGAGAGTGAAGAAATAAAGACATGTTTGATTGGTATAGGTAATGGAATGAGCCATTACATTATTGATTACATTCCCTCAAATTCATTCCATCCATTCCACATTCTTTTTTTTCATTTCATCCCTTCTTCCATCATTAGTCACCAACACCACCCACTCACCCGCCACAACAACCACCATCGACCACCAAAATCGCTCGTCACCAGCAACCACCACCGGCCACCACCGCGATAGGCCACCACTAACCTGGAAACCACGACCGTCGGAAACCACCGAATGCCACCACCATCGGCCACTGCCAACGCCGAAAACCAGAGCCGCCAAAAACTACCGCCGGCCACCGCCGCCGCCGGAAACCACCCTCGGCCACCGCCACCGCCGGAAACCACCATCGGCCACCACCACCGCCGGAAACCACCTCCGAAGGCCACACCGCAATAAACCACCAAAGGCCACCGCTGCCTCCGGAAACCACCTCCGGCCACCACCACCGTCGGAATCCACCGTCGGGCACCACAACCACCGGAAACCGCCGCCGCCCACCACGGTCGCTGAAAACCACCGTCGCCGGAAACCACCGCCGCCCATGACCGTCGCCGGAAACCACCGCCGGCCCACCACCGGCGTCGGAAACCACCGCCGACCACCACTGCCGCTGGAAAAAATCGCCGGCGAAACCGCCGGCCACCCGCAGGAAACCACCGCCGACCACCACCCCCGCTCGCCATCACCATTATAACTACTTTTACATTTCATTGTTTCGTTTTTTCATACCTAACAAACAAAACAATAATGATTCATTTATTACTAAATAGTAACCAAAGAGGACAATGAAATGTAATAATTTATTTTATTCTCTCATCCATTTCATTCTCTCATTAATTTCATTCTCTCATTCATTTCATTCATTCGTTCATTCTATTACCACATACCAAACAAACCCTTAATCAATGCATGATAACGGGACACATAATTGTTGTTTTTTCTCAATATATCATCATGAACTGTATTTTCGTTTATGTTTTAATTTTCAAAAAACAACTTGTGATACGTAGTGATATTAAAATTTTAATGAGTTAATTTTAATTTTGCTCATTAAAGTTTTACAAAAAAATTATTTTCCTTCAAAATATTGGAAATATTAATTTACTTTTAAAAGTTTCACAAATGGTTTCAATTTCAGTTCAAAAACTTTAGTTAAAATAACCCTAATAAAACTTTTTGACTGAAACTGAAATAAGTTATAAGCTTTTGGAGGTGATTGATTTATATAATTTTTTAAAAAAAAAAATTATTTTTATTAAATTTCAAGGTGCAACATCAAATTTTGTTCAATTTTAAATGTATGGCTAGTGAACAAAGATTATATATTATTTTAACTTCTTTCTTCATGAATTAAGATAAAGAAATTCACTACTGATAGACCATCCTCAAGTCAATCAAAAACCACGATGTAAGAAACATTGAAAAAATAGAGTGTATTGACTTTACGATTCATGACCAGAAAAAAATACAAACTAAAATGTAATCTCAACCATTATTGACTTTTGTGATAAAGGGTTGACACAACAAAGGAATCCGACGTATCAACTCACAATTTGTGATCGAAAAAGAACATGTCCTAAGATGTCACCTAAAAAGAAAATTGATTTGTACAATATGAGATCCATAAAACGGATTCAATAAGCACAAATCTTTTATAACTAGAATCTAAATACAAACATTAATAGCAAGAACATATTTAAATTATTCATCTGTAAAATAATAAAAAAAAATGTTCAAGTTATTTTAGCAGAGTTCATAAATTAGATTAAACATATTTTGTAATCACATGAAGTTTAACAAATCATAACATCAAACAAAACTCATATTGTCACCATAAATTCATTTAAAATTGAATAAGTATAACTTCCTATGATGAATATTCCCATCTAAGATTTCTGGGTTGCTTGGGTTTGTTCTTCCTTGATTCGGGTAAAAAAACACGCCCCTACGAGGTAGACCCCTTTGCAGGTCTAGATGGAATCAAGAGTATCAACATTGCTATGAGGATCAAGATGGGAATATTCATCGTAGGAAGTTATACTTATTCAATTTTAAATGAACTTGTGGTGACACTATGAGTTTTGTTTGATATTATGATTTGTTAAACTTCATATGATTACAAAATATGTTTAATCTAATTTATCTTGAACATGTTTTTATTATTTTACAGATGAATAATTTAAATATGTTCTTGCTATTAAGGTTTGTGTTTAGATTCTAGTTAAAAACAAAAAGATTTGTGTTTGTTGAATTCGTCATATGGATCTCATATTGTACAAATCGATTTTCATTTTAGGTGACATCTTAGGACGTGTTCTTTTTCGATCACAAAATGTGAGGTCGATACGTCGGATTCCTTTGTTGTGTTAACCATTTATTATAAAGGTCGATGATGGTTGAGATAACATTCTAGTTTGTATTTTTTTCTGGTCATGAATAGTAAAATCAATACACTCTAGTTTTTCAATCACATGTTTCTTACATCATGTTGTCATGACCTTTGTGTACCTTTTTCGTTCATTTAGTTGCACTTTAGTTTGAATTATTTTAGTTGAAATCAATCCATATTTTAATTTGAATTAAGTTTTATAATCAAATAAATTGTACAATACTAACAAGGGGCCGGATATACAGACACTCTGTCAGGGATATCCGGACGCCCTTTGACTTTTTTTTACGACCCGTGAAGACTCTTACCGGCCGTGAGAGGTTTGGGAAAAATAAAAAATTTGAATTACCAAGTCACGACCGTGAAGACCCTAATGGGCCGTAAAGCGCGTATCGTGAGAGCATTCACGGCCCGTGAAGGAATTTATTCACGGCCTGTGAACCACTTCACGGGTCGTGAAGCTTGTCGACGCATTTTTGTTTTTATTAATTATTTATCGGTTTTCGTGATTATTCGTTTTTTATAATTATTTGACGTGACATATTATTCCTCGTAAAACGTGTATCAATTATTTGATATGATGTAATATTCTGTATTTAACGATATATATAGGGATACATGTTAGTTTTTTGTGAAACAATTTCAATCGAGATAAGTAAAATGACAGATCAAAGAAATAATAGAAGGCGTGCGAATGAATTTGGTTCTAACTCACGTGTAATTGTTGAAAGTATTCCGAAACCAATTGATAACCATAATTGGCAGAATGACAAAAATTGGTCTCGGAATATTATGCAGTTTATACGAAACGAAGATGCTCAATTGTGTAGGGTATATTACATGGGTGTTGTGTATCTGCATTACAATTTTGACGAGGGCATATTAGGAACACAACTTTGTATTCAAGATTTCAGTTGAATTGAAATATAAGTCGATAAGACTATAACCCATATTGATATATTTAAGCCCATTCACTATCCTTTTTATGAATCATAGTAACCCGCAAATAATTCATTTAAAATCAATCCATTAAATTTAACCAACGTTTATTCATCGCAAATGATCACAAGCATTTGTTTTAATCCCCTTTATATCTGGCCAGTTTTCTTGTTTTAGTAGCCCATTCACCAGCGTGTATTCAACGCAAAAAATTTAACATTGTAAGCAATCTCTTTTGATTCTGTATATCCACTTCAGATTATCGTATCTAATCTCTTTTGATTTCATATCTTCAACAGTGAATCCTTTATATTCAAACATTTATTTGAAATTTAGAGATTCCAAAAATTATCAGAACTAAATAATCACTTTTTTTAGATAAAATAAATAATTTATTAACAAAAAAATATAAATAATTTAGTAAACAATTGTAAGTTATATTTTCTTAACAAAAAATTGATTTGAGTTAGATTGATAATAGGCCTGGCGATTTTAATGAAAATGTAAAATTAGTTTGTTTAAGTTGATGAAATTGTGAATTAGAATACTTTAAAAAACATTTTGTCCCATGATCCTAATCTACAATCTTTCATAGTTCAAAGTTTGAAATCATAGCTTATCTTATATTTGTAGTAATTTATTATTTTGTTTTACTTCTTCACTAATTTAAAATTTAAGTTTTTATAATTATCTTATCATTTTTTGTTACTATTTTAAAAAACCTACCTAAAATCAAAATATTAATTGTAAAATCAGAATGTTACATTTTCAAAATCAAATGGAAGAATATTTCGTTGTTATCACTTGTAAAAATTTTATATTAATTAAGCTTCATTTCTCTCGTCTGTAAATAAGAAGAATTATTATACCTTATAAAAAGCACTCTATATTCTGTATCAAATATTATGTTTTAATAAGCGTCTACAATGATGAATTTCTTTCTTCAAACCATCCCACCATCGCTCCGCCACCACGGCTATACCTTATTTTCATTGATTAGTCTCGAGCTCGATATATAATATTGATCACTATATTGTATTGCAAATCCTTTCGCTATGGCTTCATTGATTTCTACTTCTTTTTGAATTGTAATCAATGTACTTTTTTGTTGTGTCTTGGGTTTGATGATTTTTTTGTGGTTTGTTAATTTTATTAGAATTTCTTACAATTTTGTATTTTTAATATACATTGAATTAATAGTGAAAATTCAATACTTCACTAGATATAACATTTACTAAAAGATTTTATGCTTGGTTTTCCTTGATTAAGTGTGGTTTAAAAGAGATTAACATAATACACTAGACCAATCATGAGATTAAGAATAAGGTTTAAAGGTTGTGTTAGGTAATGTCACGATGGAGATCTCCAGCATAGATTGAAAAAAACGCGACGGCGACAATGATGGTGATGGGATGGTTACAAAGAAAGAATTTTGCCTTGTAGACGAATTTATACAAGAGAATAGTGTTTCCGATGGTTTGATTTTTGAAAGGTAAGATTCATATTTGTTATGTATAAAGCACGCTCATTTTTTACAAATAGTTAATGGTTATAAAAACAATACACAAGATCAAAATAACTAATATAAGTTAAGTTATTATTTAGTTTCTTGTATTATTAATAGTGTTTTCAAGACTCGACTAGACAGTGAACTGGACTCTTACCGGTCCGCTGGTCAAACCGGATATAAAAACCGGATAAAAAGAGAAGTAGAAATCAATGAAGGCATAGCGAAGGAATTTTCAAGAGAATATAACGATGAACTTTATATATAAGGCTCAGGGCTGATTAATAAAAACAAGGTATAGAAGTTGCGTTGGGAACGTCACGGTGGAGATCACCGACTTAGAGTTAAAACCGCCGTGGTGGCAGAGCGATGGTGGGATGGTTTAAACAAGAAAGAAATTCACGTTGTAGACGCTTACTAAAATATAATCTTTGATAGAGAAATACATAAAGTGTTTTTTTATGAGGTAGAAATATAGAATAATTCATTTTTTTTATAGACGAGAGAAGGAAAGCTTAATTAATATTTTGATTTTAGGTAGGGTTTTTTAAATAGTTACAAAATTGATATGATAATTGCAAAAACTTAAATTTTAAATTTATGAAGATGTAAAACAAAATAATAAATGACCATAGAGATAGGATAGCTATGATTTTAAATTTTGAACTACGTAAGATTGTAGATTAGCATTTTCAAACAACACATTTGATTTTTGAATATTCTAATTCACAATATCACCAAATAACAAAATTTACTTTTTCACCTACACAGGTACACAACCTAACTAAAACTCTAAATTGTGACGTTCATTATTTTATGGCTTTTCAACAAAGAGCAAGATCAAATGAGGAAAGAGAGAAAAAAAGCTGCTAAGGAGAAGCTGAGGATGAAGAAGAAGAAGGAAGAGGAAACAGAACTCACTGTAATTTTCTTCATGTGATAACTGCGAAATACTCGTCCATTTGATTTTGAAAACGTAACATCCTGACTTTACCATTAATATGTTGATTTTAGGTAGGTTTTTTTAAAGTAGTTACAAAAATGATATGATAACTATAAAAATTCAAGTTTTAAATTACATGAAGAAGTTAATGAAAATTATAAACGACTACAGAGATAGGATAAGCTATGATTTAAACTTTGAATTACGGAAGATTGTATATTAACGTCATTGGACAAAATGTATTTAGAGTAATCTAATTCATGATTTAACCCAACTATTTTTTTCCCTATACAACCAACTAAACTTGAATTGCCACACCTATTATCAATCTAACCCAACTCAAATTTTGTTAAGTGATTTAACATTCTTTAAAAATTTAAAAATATAACAATAGTTATATTATCTTGAGATGTTTTATCAGAAAAAAGTGATTACAAGAAATGGTTGTGATATTGGGTAGGTTGTGGGGAGAGTGAAATTTTCTTTTATTCAAAAGATCACTTGCAATGAATAAAGGTGATTAAAATTAATAAATTGATTTCAAATGAATTATTGTGGGCTACTATGATTCATAAATAGAGATTACAGTCGATGGGCATAAATATATCAGTATGGGTTATAGTCTTATATATTTATAGTTCAATTGGACTGAAATATTTAATATTATTTAATGATCCACCAACGTATTTTATTTGGCAGCCCATAGTTAAAACAAGACTGAGCCATAGGTTGGGGGTTAAATAAAGAAATAAAATAAAAAGGCCGGTTCACAAGGTAGTAGGGGTGTCATTTCAAGGTTTTTAATCCGGTTTCGGGTATCTATAAAATGCGAAGTTATTCGTACGATCACCCGTACGTCTCTACAAATATGATGAATACTTCATTTCTTCTTCCCACATACAAATTAATACTCTCATATTACATTTTCTTGCTATTTCTTATTCAAAGATTTCTTCTCCCGTTTGATTCTTGTCTTCAATGGCGACTTTCTTTCTTCTTCCACCCATCAAACCACCACCGCCGCTGTTGTATTCACTCTACGCCGGTGATCTCCATCATGACGTCACAGAACGCGACCTTTATATCCTATTTTCAATGGTCGATCGGTCTAGTAAATAATGTTTATCTATGCAGCACTTCGGTATGGGTTCATCAATTTCTACTACCCCTTTTACGGTGATTGATTTACACCCCTTTTGTTTTGCCTCTGTTTGATTGTTGTCTTTTGTAGTTTCTTGATTTTATTGGGTTTCTTTAACACAGTTGTTGATGCTTTGTATCGTTTAAACCACTTTGAATTAAGGGGGAAACCCATCAGAGTAATGTGGGTTCAGAGAGACCCTTTGTTAAGGAAAACTGGAGTTGGTAATCTGTTTGTTAAGAATCTTGATTCGTCAGTTGATGATGGTAGACTGCAAGATGTGTTTGGGGTGTTTAGGATGATCCTTTATTGTAAAATTGTGAGAGATGATGATGGAAAAAGTAAGGGTTTTGGGTTTGTTACAAAATCTTTCCATGGAAAGAGTAAAAGTATCATGGAAAGATTTTGTAACAAACCCAAAACTCTTACTCTTTCCATCATCATCTCTCACAATTTACAAGAAAGGATCATCCTAAACACCCCAAACAGATCTTGCAGTCTACCATCATCAACTGACGAATCAAGATTCTTAACAAACAGATCACCAACTCTAGTTTTCCTCAACAAAGGGTCTCTCTGAACCCACATTACGCTGATGAGTTTCCCCCTTAATTTGAAGTGGTTTAAACGATACAAAGCATCAGCAGCTGTGTTAAAGAAACCCAATAAAATCAAGAAACCACAAAAGACAACAATCTTACAGAGGCAAAACAAAAGGGGTGTAAATCAATCACCGTAAAAGGGGTAGTAGAAATTGATGAACCCATACCGAAGTGCTGCATAGATAAACATTATTTACTAGACCGATCGACCATTGAAAATAGGATATAAAGGTCACGTTCTGTGACGTCATGATGGAGATCACCGGCGTAGAGTGAATACAACAGCGGCGGTGGTGGTTTGATGGGTGGAAGAAGAAAGAAAGTCGCCATTGAAGACAAGAATCAAACGGGAGAAGAAATCTTTGAATAAGAAATAGCAAGAAAATGTAATATGAGAGTATTAATTTGTATGTGGGAAGAAGAAATGAAGTATTCATCATATTTGTAGAGACGTACGGGTGATCGTACGAATAACTTCACATTTTATAGATACCCGAAACCCGATTAAAAACCTTGAAATGACACCCCTACTGCCTTGTGAACCGGCCTTTTTATTTTATTTTTTTATTTTACCCCCAACCTATGGCTCAGTCTTGTTTTAACTATGAGCTGCCAAATAAAATACGTTGGTGGATCATTAAATAATATTAAAGATTTCAGTCCAATTGAACTATAAATATATAAGACTATAACCCATACCGATACATTTAAGCCCATTCACTATAATCTCTATTTATGAATCATAGTAGCCCACAATAATTCATTTGAAATCAATTTATTAAAATTAATCACCTTTATCATCGCAAGTGATCTTTTGAATAAAAGATTTTTTCACTCTCCCCACAACCTACCCAATATCACAACCATTTCTTTTAATCGCTTTTTTCTGATAAAACATCTCAAGATAATATAACTATTGTTATATTTTTAAAGAATGTTAAATCACTTAACAAAAAATTGAGTTGGGTTAGATTGATAATGGGTGTGGCAATTCAAGTTTAGTTGGTTGTATAGGGAAAAAAATAAAATTAGTTTTTTTAAGTTGGGTTAAATCATGAATTAGATTACTCTAAATACATTTTGTCCAATGACGTTAATCTACAATCTTCCGTAATTCAAAGTTTAAATCATAGCTTATCTTATCTCTGTAGTCGTTTATAATTTTTATTAACTCCTTCATGTAATTTAAAACTTGAATTTTTATAGTTATCATATCATTTTTGTAACTACTTTTAAAAACCTACCTAAAATTAACATATTAATGGTAAAATCAGGATGTTACGTTTTCAAAATCAAATGGACGAGTATTTCGCAGTTTTCACATTGATTAAGCTTCCATTTCCTAGTCTATAAATAAGATGAATTATTCTACCTGATAACAATAACAAGCAATCAATGTATTTCTCTATTAAATATTATGTTTTAGCAAGTGTCTACAATGACGAATTTCTTTTTGTTCAAACCATCCCACCATCACTTCGCCGCCATGGCGGTTTTAACTCTAAGCCGGTAACCTCCACCATGACATTCCCAAACGTGACTTCTATAGCCTATTATCATTTATCAATCCCGAGCCCGATATATTATGTTCATCATAATAGTCTCTTGTGAATCCCTTCACTATGCCTTCATCAATTTCTATTTCCCTTTCTATTGTAATTAATTTACTTTTCTTTTGTTGTGTCTTTGATTTTTTGATTTTTAGTGGTTCGTTGATTTTATTAGATATTTTAATTGTTGCTAAAAACTTTGTATCCTTTTAACATACATTGAATTAAGAGGGAAAATTCCAATAGTTCACTAAATATAACATTTACTAAAAAGTTTTCATGTTTGGTTTCCTCAATTCAATGTGGTTTTAAAAGATAAAAGCATCAACTATTAAAGAGATTAACATAATATATTGTGTAAAGTAATGTCACGATGGAGGTCACCTGCGTAGATTGAAAACAACATGACGGCGACATTGATGGTTAAAAAGAAAGAAATTTGTCTTGTTGACAAGAACTAAACAAGAGAATGTTGTTTCTAATGGTTTGACATTTGAAGGGTAAGATTCCTATATGTTCTATGTAAATCATTCTTAATTTTTAAAATAGGTAATATTTTTTAAATAAACAAGATAAAACAACTAATATAAGTTGAGTTATTATTTAGCTTCTTGTATCATTAGTATTGTTTTCAGAATCGAATCAGACAGGTAATACGAGGTCTTACCAATTCTTTGGTTGGACCGATTCAACCGGTCGGACCGAATATAAGTGTTCAAGTAGGGAGATTTCGAGTTCTTGAGTATGAGTTGAAATTTTCAAACAATAAAGAAGCAAGCATTGAACCACACAACTTGCCAAAATACTAAATTAAAGAGAGTAATGGAAACCAGGGGTAGGAACTCCGTAATTATATACAAAAAAATTCATTTGCAAGAAAAAGTTCAAACAATAATAAAGTCAAATTCATCTTAAGTGAAGTAGCAAACTAGCAACATAAATACTTTAATCAATAGAGCAATTGTCTGTCACTTGGGTCAAATCATATAGATTACACATAACAAAGTAACAAAGAATTACAAATGGAACCTATTACTTTCAACTTGGGCGAAATTGTGTTTGTTGTGAAGTATTTCCCCAAACCAGCCTGTATGGGTTGTACTAATAGAAAAGATGGTACCAACCCATGCTAAACAAAGGACCTAAAAAGAAACGATACATGTTTAAACCGCATAGTTTGTTTAGATAACGATAACAACAATAAATCACTTTCAAAATTTAACTTAAATACATACCTTTGGGATCTAAAGATCAAAGCGTGCAGCCAGGAACAATCTTCACTACCACCGAAAGAATTACAGGAAGAAAAAACCAAATTAAAACAACAAATGTTTAAAAATCGCAAAAGTACAGACATAACAGTTGATTGGGAAATCATCGTACCGTAAATGAAATTCTTTGCCGGTTGAAAAGGGGAATGAATGATTATGCACACTGAAATTCATAAAATGTATAAGGAACTAAAACGTTGGTTCAAATAACTGAAAGAATCAAATGATAGATCAAAATTACCGAATAATTTCGTGAGAAGACCATTTGAGGATACGAGAGTTACGGTGGATCGACAACGCTTCAAGAGAGACGAACCAAAACGATTGTTCGGATTACCACAAGAATCAAATGATAGACCAAAATTACCGAATAATTTCGTGAGAAGATCATTTGAGGAAACGAGAGTTACGATGGATCTGATCGCCAAGGCGTCGAGAGAGACGATTTATTGATTTGGGGTTTATAGTGATTTAGGGGGGTTTGGTTTTGTAACTGTGTAATAAGACCGTTGGATTTACGCGTTTATGTATTTTTGTCAAATATTTTATACGATATTTGATATGATTAGAGTTTGATTTTTTTCCTGATTTTATTTATTTAATCTAACTTCATCTAAAAATTATGTGGCCTTGTTTTTATTCACAGAAAACCATTTTAAAGATCATTTAATTAATAGTCCGTCCAAAACAATTTTTTTTTCAAATGCTATTTTTAAATATGATTACAACTTTGTTTAACTATTAACTAGTTTAAAAACCCGTATAATACACGAGTTAAATAAAAATATTTAATTAATGGTTATTTATTAATAATATTTTTTCCAAATTTTCGTATCATAAAGTAAACATACCAATATAGTGGTAAAATCCTATCGTTTAGTTATCTAGGAAGCTTAAAGAAATAAGAACTAAGAATGATGAATTTATATTACAAAATACAAACGATGAGATTTTAAATCAAAAGATTATTTGAGTTGAATGAAGAAGGTTAATTAAATTTGATGGATTGATTTCAGATGAATTGTTGTGGGCTACTGCGATTCATAAAAAGAAAATACAGTGAATGGGCTTAAATGTATTAATATGGCTTATAGTTCAATTGGACTGAAATCTTGAATATTATATTATTATCTAATGGTCTACTAACGTACTTTATTTGGTAGCCCATATCAAAACAAGACTGGGCCATCCGTTGGGCTAAAAAAGTTAAAATTAAAAAAAAACGACTACATATACAAACTTTTAATGAAGAAGCGATTCAGCAGTTTTAAGGGGTACCAAGAAGTAACAACGCTGCTGCTAATCACTATTTGATATTATGATTGGTTACGTTTTATGTGATCAGAGTCAGATGTAGGTTTTGATATGCAAATTTGTTCAATCTAATTTATGAAGCATTCTAAAACAACTTGAACATGTTTTTATTAATTTACCGTTAAATAATTTAAATACGTTTTACGATTAAGGTTTGTGTTTTTAAATTTTATTTTAAATAAAAGATTAGTCTTTGTTAAATCTATTTATGGGTCTCATATTGTACAAATTGACTTTCAAAGAGACATCCTAGCATGTATTCCATTTAAATCACTCATGAGGCCAATACGCTCAGATTCCATTGTCTTGTGTTAATCCTTTATTACAAAAGTCGATGACGGTAGAGATTGCACTCTAATTTGTATTCTTTATCGGTTACGAATCGTGAAGTCAATACACTCAGAATTTGACAACATTTTAAGTATATTGTTTTTCGATATCTAAATTGTAAAGTCAATACATTATTGGTCTATTGTGGATACGATACTCTATTTACTTTAGCTATCTAGGTTAGTTTGGTTTTTGATATTTGAGAATGATCGATCAGTAATGAATTTATTTATTTTAATTAAGAAAGAAAGAAAATAAAATAATATATAAATATTGCTCACCAGCCATACATTAAAAAGTAATAAGAAAATGTTAGACCACGTCTTTTATGACAAGTTTTATTTTGAAAATTTATCAATTTCAAGATAAAATAACTATTGTTAACATTTGTAAATAATTTATCAATTTCAAGTTATATTTTATTCAACAAAAAAATTGGTTTGAGTTAGATTGATAAAGGGTGTGACAATTTGAGTTTAGTTGTGTGGTGTAAATGGAAAAAATAAACATTTTGTCCAATTTGACGTTAATCTATAATCATCCGTAGTTCAAATTTTAAAATCAGGATGTTACGTTTTGAAAATCGAATGAGTATTTGCAGTTAGCACTTGCAAAAGCTATATCAATAAGTTTCCCATTCCCCATTTATAAACAAGATGAATTCTTCTTCCTCATAACAAGCACTTCATGTATTTCTCTATCAAATATTATGTTTTGTTAGTGTCTGTAATGGCGAATTTCTTTCTTGTTTAAACCATCCCACCATCACTCTGCCACCATGGCGGTTTTAACTCTAAGTCGACAACCTCCTCCATGACATTCCCAATGTGACTTCTATATTTTCATTGATTGGTTCGTAGCCTAATATGTAATGTTCATCTTTGTAGTCTCCTGCAAATCACTTTACTATGCCTTCATTAATTTCTACTTTCCATTCTACTTTAATAAATTTATTTATTTTTTGTTGCGTCTTTGGTTTGATATTTTTTGTGATTTGTTGGTTTTATAAGAATTTTAAACTAGTGTTTTACGTTTTGTATCGTGACAAGCTATCAACTATTAAAATGATGAACATTGTGTACTAGACTAATCGTGAGAATAAGGTATAGAGGTTGTGTTAGGTAATGTCATGGTGAAGGTCACTTGCGTAGATTGAAAACATGGCGGCAACAATAATAGTTATGGGACAGTTAAAAAGAACGAAATTTGCCTTGCAGACAAGAATTAAACAAGAAAATGGTGTTTCTGACGTATGCTCTTTGAAGGGTAAGCTTTGTTACGGTAGGCAGAAGAGAAACTTAATCGCATTTTATGCGGTTGATAATGACATCGTCCCGTGGTCACTCAAACTACAATGGTAAAACTTAAAATTTTCATCTAATATAACCAAAATTTATATATTTATTATTAATTTTATTTAATTTTATAAGACTTAAACATTTATAAAAATATTATATAAGATTAGAATATAAATAAAGTTGGGGTGGCTCTAGATTTATTGTTCATAGTGAAACACTCAGAAAATTTGAATAGATATAAGTTTTCCGTTTATATAGTTAGCTAGTTTTATTTTCGCTTTTCATTTATAACTTTATACAACATATTATTCAAAGGATAAATAAAAACACACTTTAAAAGGAAAATGGTAAAATAGAAAATCATAGAATGATAATAAAGTATAGCTGATAAAATAGTGACGGATAAAATATATAGTTTTGAGTGATGTTATAGTAAAAAGGTTATTTAAATTAAAAAATTTAAGAAATATTTTGAATTTGACACGATTCTTTCTATTATTTTAAAGAGTAAAGTATTTTTATAATTGTGTCAAACAAATCAACTTATTGTGTCATATACGTTTATTGTGTCATATATTTTGACACGATTCTTTACGTTTTAGTCATTATAAGGACGAAAAGTAAAATATAAGAAAACTCCTGTTCAATTCTTCAATTAATGTGTAATACTCTAAGGTCATGTTTGACAAACCAATTTTTAGATTAACTTTTGACTTATTAATAAGTTAATAAGTGTGTTTGACAAAAGTTTAAAAAATTGATTTTGAAGAGTTAATAAATTACTTTTCAAAAATTAATAGAATTAATTTAAAAAAAAAAATAATAATCCCAAACATGACAAAATATTTGATGTTCAATACATATCAATTCGAAGTACCCCGCGGGACGATGCCGTTACCATTTGCATTTGCAGATGATATGATCAAGTTCCTTCCGTACGACAGTCCGTACGCCTCTATAAATATGATGAATTCTTCATTTCTTCTTCTCACATACAGATTAACACTCTCACATTACATTTTCTTGCTATTTCTCATTCAAAGATTTCTTCTCTCGTTTGATTCTTGTCTTCAATGGCGACTTTCTTTCTTCTTCCACCCATCACACCACCACCACCGCTGCTGTATTCACTCTACGCCGGAGACCTCCATCGTAACGTTACAGAACGCGACCTTTATATCCTATTTTCAATGGTCGGTCCAGTACATAGTGTTCATCTATGCAGAGATCGTTTATCAGGAAGATCACTTCGCTATGGGTTCATCAATTTCTACTACCCCTTTTACGGTGATTGATTTACACCCCTTTTGTTTTGCTTCTGTTTGATTGTTGTCTTTTGTGGTTTCTTGATTTTATTGGGTTTCTTTAACGCAGCTGCTGATGCTTTGTATCGTTTAAACCACTTTGAATTAAGGGGGAAACCCATCAGGGTAATGTGGGTTCAGAGGGACCCTTTGTTGAGGAAAACTGGAGTTGGTAATCTGTTTGTGAAGAATCTTGATTCGTCAGTTGATGATGGTAGACTGCAAGATGTGTTTGGGGTGTTTGGGATGATTCTTTCTTGTAAAATTGTGAGAGATGATGATGGAAAGAGTAAGGGTTTTGGGTTTGTTCAGTTTTATTCAGAGGAATCGGCTTCAGATGCTCTTTCTGCACTCAATGGATCGTTTCTTCATGGAAGGATGTTGTAAGTTTCTTTGTAACTCTGTACTCATGATACTGTTATGATTCAGTTTACTTTATGGGTTTTCATTTGATTTATTGATTGTGTTCATGGTTAATGATGCCAATGGATGTGCAAGTGTTTATAATCTTTGATTCTTTTATGGGATTTTAGTGTATATTTGCTTCTGATTGTAATGGTATTGATTAATACGTACAAATAATCAATGGATTTCTTGAAAGGTATGTAATAACATTATGGTTATCTTTCAATGGTTTCTTGTTTAGAACTGTTGCAAAATTTCTCAAGAGAAGTGAAAGAAAGGAATCCCAGTTTACAAATGTGTATGTGAAGAATCTTGATAAGGATTTCACTGTGTGTTCTTTGAAAGAAATCTTTTCAAAATATGGAAAGATCACAAGTGCCATGATAATGAATGATGCTGAAGGGATGTCAAGAGGGTTTGGGTTTGTAAATTTTGAGTCACATGAGAGTGCTGTGAAGGCAATCGAGGCGTTGAATGGTGCAGCAATCGGTATAAATACATGGATACTATCTTTTGTTTGTATAAGTTAGTTATCTTCTTCTATTGTTTTATGAAGTTTTTGAAGTAATTGCTTTTTGTTTGAAACAGGTACCAAGAAATGGTTTGTTGGAAAGGCCATGATGAAAGCCCAAAGGGATGCGTTCTTAAGGCGTTCTCATAAGAAACAGAAACCAAGCATTTCAAATCTGATTGCAAGGAATCTTGCTACTTTTGTAACTGAAAATGATCTAAAACAAGTGTTTGGTGCTTTTGGTAACGTCACTTTTGTTAGAGTGATATGTTCTAGAAATGGTGTTAGCAAAGGTATGGCATACGTTTGCTATTCAAAACCAGAAGAGGCGAAGAAAGCTATTGCCTTTCTTAATGGTAATTAACTTTATTAACATTTTAACATATTTGTTAATCGTGTGTTATTGACTTTTATGATCGCTAACTTGATCTTGGTTCAATTTCCGCAGGATGTTTCTATCGGGGAAGGTACATGCATGTATCTTTGGCTGTGCATAGCGAAGAATATTCTAAACACTTGCAAGCGCTTTTAGCCTTACGGTATAGGGCTCCCTTTGCTTATCAGGTACCAAACTTACAGAAGTTGGAGGACAAGAAGGTTCGGAAAGAGGATGCAGCAAATGAAGCAAGCAGTTGTGATGGTGATCTTGGTGGTTTTGTTATAGTAGACAAGTCTCCTAGTAACTCAGAGTAGGATATGTGTGGATCAGACTTGACTTAGTTGTTTTGACGAATATTCAAACAAATACATGTAAAAATGAATGTGGGATCTTCGCATACAGTCTTGTAAATGAGTTGTAATTGATGAACAATAATTGTAGAATACATGTCTTTTACATTGTCCCAGAACATGAATTGAGTCCCGCTGTTACATGTACCAACTGATTTTGGATCGCATTAACACACTGTTTTCTCCGGTACTTATTTTCCACAGCACCCTTTTATAGCTTCCAGAAAATCTCAAAGGAAAGACGCACAAACACCTATCAATGCCAGATTATAAACAAATCTAGTTTTGACTAAAATTCAGTCAAACTGTTTTACAAAAACTTTTAACAGGGAGTTGCATACTTGGTTAGGTTGCAGTTGCATTGTCATTCTTGTTGAAGGCTTGAACAGCTGTGTTTATCTAGGCTATGCACATTGCAGCCGCTTTCATGGTTAACAAACAAACTCTTAACAGTAGTATTATAATTAACAACTTAATATCTTGTTTAAACGTTTCTCATTGGCTTTCATTATCACAAACTTGATCTTTGTTTACTTCCCACAAGACAACTATTAGCATAGAAAGTACATAAACTATAGTCTTTGGCTATGTGGAAAATAGAATGCCTAAACACTTGCTGACCCTGTTTTCCGTGTAGTATCATCCCTTTACTTATATGCCTGTATGGCTGTATGCTCCCCTTTACTTATTAGGTACAAAACTTACAGAAATTTGAAAAGAAAGTTAAGAAAGAGAACTGATTGAACGAAGCACGCGTGCTCTTGGTCTAAGTGTCTAACGAGCATGATGATTGTGTTTTTATCAATAAGGTTTGTGGTAACTTGAAGTGGGACGAATACAACTAAAGTGCTGTTTTAATGAATATTCAAACACATACGTGTAAAAACAAACACGTGACCGTTTAATTCAGTCTTATAAGTGAGTTGTAATTGATGAACAATAACTGTAGAAATCTGAAACAGGTCTTTTACATGTGATTTGAATACGCAAGTAGAAAACAGTAGTGGACTGTGGAAGTAATAGAAACATAACTAACAAACATTGTACATGAATAATACAAAGTTTAAGAAAAGAGTGCAGCTGTTATTAATCAACTGATGAGTGCAATGCCTTGGAGGATCAAAGCATCAGCAAGAACTTGATTAGCAGCTTCAGAGGGATGAACACTGTCCCAAAACACAAATTGAGTCGCGTTGCTACATGTACCTATCGATTTAGGATTGCATAACAGCACTGTTGTCTCCACCTTTCCTGTTCCACAACACCCTCTTGTAGCCTCCGAAAAACCTTAAAAGAACAAAAAAACAACCATTAGTTGTAAAAGATATCTACTTTGGCTAAAAAGATTTAAAACCATTAATACTTTCTTTTACATAAGTTCAAGATTTTGGATTCAAACATCTGTCTAATTATATTATTACCATGAGAAGCAGGATCTTTAACGAGGTCGTAGAGTGGTTGAAATATGTCGAAGATAACAAGCTTGAGACCAGGGAGTTGCTTTCCGAGTTGAGTTGCCGCTGCATTCACCTTCTTGTTGAAGGCTTGTGCATCTGTGTTGAAACTTGCTACACATCCCTTTTCATGGGATCCAAACAATGTTCTAACCGCTGGTAGGCACCCCAACGGTGGGAGCGATGTCACCCCGATCCTCCTTGCTCCCAACCCATACAAATCCTATATTGGTTTGCATTCAATTATCAGATGAAAATACAAACAAACAAACTTACCCAGTAAAATCTCACATAGCGAAAATATATTATTAATGTACACAAAGCCAGAAATTATAGCAAATCTTTGATTATAGAGATGCTACTCACATGAGATCCAACTCAGAAAGGAAAAAAAAAATACTAAAATGGACAACAAGTTTGACAAAATATTTTTCAGAACGAACATGATTTTTCAGTCTGTAAGTCTTACGGACATTTGAGAAACCAAGAATTAGAGGGTTTCATTTTGGATTTGGGTAAACAAGGCGCCCTAGATCTGAAATCCACTGAAAATTTTCACGCGTGTGGTTTGGGGGTGCGACACGTGTCATGATGTAGACTGAATTAGCCTGCATCTAGCCAATAAGTCCGCATCCACTTGTAGGCTAATTTAACCGATAAGTCCACTAGATTTACAAGCTAAACCGACACTAAGATTTATCTTGTTAAGTTAAAAAGTATAAATAACATGTAACAAGAAAAACAAAGAGTACTAATAGTTACAAAAACACTGACATTAAAATAGTACCAAAAGTGATGATAAATTAAGTTACCTTAACAAAGCTTGAAAAGATTCCAACAAGGTAAGATCCGTACTGGTCGGCAGTGTAGACTTTGTTAATAAAAGGATTAACATAATAATTCTGAACAAAATCACTGTTGCCGGCGCTAATTAAGTACAAAGCATCCTTAATAATTGAGGCTGATTTGCCACTTCCGGCCACCTGTGCAAGCTTACCTTGATACTCTTTGTAGTATTGCAGTTGTTGGGATAACGGAATTGCATGCTGCAAATTGTGAAATTAATTAATCAATCATAAGTTAAATATGATTATAATTATAAGTTAAAGGTAGATATGATGACAACATTAATGAGAGGTTAATTAAGGTTTGTTGTTTTACACTAGCAATGGCGGTTTTATCATCGTAACCAGATCCAGCAGATGCAAAATTAGCTCCGATCAGAAGATTGTTTCCGGTGGCTTCTGGGCTGAGATACGCCGGTGGGTATTTAGTGAATCCTAGGGTGTCAGCTGCAATAATGTAGCAAACAATTAGATGTTTTTAAATATCTCAGTTTTAAAGTGGTTAATTATGATGGGTGATAATTTGTTTACTGAATACAACTTATATCATTTAAGTGTATTAAAGGGTTTGTTGTCAAATCTATCCGTGTGTATATAGTGATTTCTCTCATAAAATCAAATATTTAAGACTTAATAATAATAATAATAGTGTAGATATATAAGTATGAGCAGTTAAATATGTATTTGTCGTTTAGAATTAAGTGTAAATTTAAAAGTTTAATTTCATTGAAAACACAGTTTATAATAATCAATTATTAACGGGCCACTAAAATCAACTTATTTCAACTTGTGTAAAACAAAATATTCTTTTTACATGTAAAGACTTACTCAAAAGCTTTTTTAACTTACAACACAAAATTCAAAATTTACTCTTAAATCGAAATATTGTTTTTTTAAACGCTGTTTTGAATAAACATCAGATGTCAATAGCGTAAAGTCAACAGATTGTTGGTAAGAAGTTTTTTAAGTACGTACCGGTGATGTCGGTGGCAAGTTTGCCATTGCAGAATCTCCCAGTGGGCTGATGGTTGACAAAGTCACGACCGTACGGTGGGTAGTTAGCTTTGAAAATGGTGGGAAGGTAGTCGTTGTTACCGACATCGACCGCAGAGTCACCGAACGCGATGATAGCCGGAACCACCGAGGTGGAGTCTTGAGCTTCACCGGTGGTGATGGCAATAGCCACCAATGCAACAAGCAACCCCCAATGCACCACCCTTGAATCCATCAACATTAGTAAAAGTTTGGAGATATGTGTAGAAATAAAGCAGTAGGTATGTGTTTATAAAGATGGTGCATTAAATGGAGGTCGTCAATGTTGGTACAAGATCAATAAAAGCAGTTAAAAGAGATATATACAGATGGGTGATCATTGATCATGGTTTTGGTTCGACATATGTGCATGACAAAAGTTTGTAGTTTCGGTCGTGTGGTGGTGTGGTTACCTCTAAAAGGTGCTATACATTTTATTTGTTCACGGTAATAATAAATGAAAATGTACCAACAAAAGTACACGTTGAATGTCTACTTGTTTTTATTTTCGTAATATATGTTTATAACTAAAGTTCTTGATGTTTGCGGTGAGGTCTAAAGCTGAGACATCATAGTTCATCATCATGTTGGGGTCGTAAGGGTGTCCCCATATTTTAAACGTAAGATGAATGTTTAACGAACAATAAATGATATATGGTTTATCCTATGGTTTTTATATGCAAATTAGTCTTTAAAGTATCTTATTAAGATTTTCTGAATCTAACTTTTTGACAGATTTGAATATGAATTCAATGAATTATTACACTTTAGGAAATATTGGGTCTTTGTCATTTGGGTACCCAAAAACTGTGCTTTTGTGTATGTTCTTACTTTATTTCTTTTTGGGGTAAATATAATAGAACAAAACATACATAAAGTTAAATTCACCAACATATATATATACATCCATTAAGTTTGAGACTATATAGTAAAAAGAAAAATAGTAATTAAATGTTTATAATATGGTTGCTTCCGACCAGTCACCAAATTAAATGACCACCGTCGATACTATTATAATACCTTATGGCCAGAGCTCGGACATATCATTTCACTTTATATGTCTTACTTGTATTATACAGCATGGCGTGTGATATCAACGTGAAAGATGTGTTCACATTTCGACCAAAACATTAACGGTTATTACAAATTTATATGAATGTGACGTCTCTTTAAATTGGTAACACAAAAATATGAGGAAAAGAGTATGAAAATGATTTTGAATAGTGGAATTTAATTAACGCGTTTGATGTGGTTAAATTGAAATAAAAAATGGTGTTTTTGGGAGTGAAGTGGTTGGGGAGATGAGTGAATGCATATGCATGTGATGGTATTTAAAAGCTTTCTATGTTTCGTTATGAAGATAGTGACGCTCTTCCACCCTACACATGGGTGCACAATCCCAATCTCCTATTACACCTACACCTTCAATATTGTCGCTCTAAATAATTGATATTCAATTAAACTAAGATTAATTATATATGATGGAACAAATAAAATTATGCCCGTTTTTAAAAAACATCTTGATGATAATGTGTATCTTCTCTATTCAAACAGGTCGAGGGCTCCAAAGACATAAAAAAAAGTATTATAAATACCTTATCACGTAATATTATAGAGTTAATATGCTCTCGGCTTTGTAGCGTTTTGGTTTTTGTTTCTAAATATATGGATTTGGAATGTCATGGAAATTGTTAAGTAGGATGAACTAAAATCAATGATGTAAATAAGCGGATATACATTTGTATCTATTTGAGATCTTCGTTAAAAGCTTATAAAAAAGTTCAGTTTAAAATGAAACTCATTTAGTCGTTTTATAAACGGTATTAAACCTGAGCTTTAAGGTTACGTGTCTAAACAATCTCAATACTTACATAAATATAAGTATACTTATATAAGATAGTAATATTAATATAACACATAATTATTTAATATTATTATATAAGAGTATATATAGCGCCCAAAACATAATCATATATAAATAATAAACGAGCCTTGTACATGTGATTCAAGTTTAATCTTTTAAAAAAAGTAAATTAGTTACGAGCTAGTCACACATCAAACACGAAGTATGATATTACAGAAGAGAAACATGTTAAGTTAAAAGATCAAGTTTTCTCGAATGAAATCAGTCTTAACTCGAGTTTACTACGTGGCTCGATATAATTGATATTATATTATAATCCATTACACCTCTAGTGTGATAATGCATCGAGTTGGGTTGGACTTGAAGTTAGTGGTCAAGTGTTGACTTTTTATTATTATTATTATTATTATATTGTATTTAATTTTCTTAAGGAGGTGCGTTATTTAATGCATTTGAGTTGGGAGGTGTCTATCACTTTAATGCATTTGAAAGAGAAACCTACAGGACTGGTCTGGTTAGACGGTCATCTCGTTAAATGCTTCATTTATCTTAAAAAGACGAAACATTGTTGCAATAAATAAATATGCATGCAATGTTTAAAAACTTATACGAATTAATTGCACATAAGAACTATGATTTCACTTTTCATGTGTAAGTTTTCTACTAGCAATTTCTGTTGATTGAAAAATAATCATCAAACTTACATTTTAATAATTTTAATTCATTATCACTTTGTTGAATAGTATATCATTAACATCAAGTTATCCCCTATGACTTGATTACATATAAAAGACCCTCTTTGTTAAAGATTAGACTTATTTTTGTAAAAATGAATTTGAAAATATAATGTAAATTCAGTAAGAATCCGTAGCCCCGAAGGCATTTTGACTTTTGTACTAATTATAAAGATATAATGTTTGTTAATCATATTATAGAAACCAGTCAACCACCACCAATCTGTGCTTAAATTATTGTATTTCAACCACAAAATATCACTTAAAACCGCAGCTATAAGTGTTATATATATATTTAAACTTTTACATTTTAATAGTCATTTCATCTACCTTTACAAAACCACTCATCATATTAAGAACTTATATTTTTACAAGTGGCATTAGGTGTGTACATAACATTGCTTTTGAAAAAGGAAATTTATTATACCTCAATCTAGCATATTTTTAACAACTAATTGCATCATCGATGGGTCACTGACCCACATGTTCATCTCTATTACTAGAATACGTAACCCGAGAATACGTAACCCGAGATGATCCTCAGGTTGAAGCTCACCACATGTAAAAGAAAACTCTTTTGATCAATCTGAAACCCTTTTTTTCTTCATAAGTGGTATTTAAACCCAATATCTTCCTTTGTTTTAAATGAATTTTGAGGTACATCATCTCAACATAGCTCTATGGACTATTCTTCGTTTCTTTTAGAAATATCATATCTAAACCGAACCATGAAGTTCATCAGATTTTGAAACCGAACATAAATTTTTTATTTGAAATATTAATATAACACGCACTTTTTTAACAATTTTTTTCACCTACTCAACTTGCATTTAAAAAGATAATCACCACTGTCACTTGACCATGAGTTTAACACGCTCCTTATTAGATTTCTCAAACGGGATAGAGTTATAGGTCACTAGGTCAGGTGGTATAAGCCAAGTGTCCACCTAAAATTCCTCAACGCATT